>JARQOC010000004.1:30502580-30877580 GCA_033576535.1 Allobates femoralis | reverse complement strand
CGTGATGCGTCGAGGACACACATATGCACATATACACACATAAACACACACATATGCACACACACATACAGATGGCGGTCATGTGATGTGGTGGAATAATACACATATACAAGCATATATAAACTATATACACACACATGGTGGGTCACAGGATGTAGGAGTCCACATATACACAGATGTATGTACACACATATACACATGCAGTGTATCATGTGACGTAGTGGGAACACATACACACATATGCACATACAGATATACACACGAGCTGGGTCACATGGCGGGGACACACACATATACACAGATGCAAACTTACACGGCCACCATCTTTGGACACTCGGGTATACAAAGACGAAGGCAGCGTGATGCATCGCACCGCCCCACAGCAACATTACAGTAATTACAGCTTTACGCCGGAGGGGAACTTGGTGGGAGATAATAAAGTGGATAACAAGGTGTCTCTGTCTCTTTTGTATGAAATAAAGGATTTTTCTCTTTGTTTTTTATTTTTATCGATACTGAAAGTATTGCTAATGGCAGCTGTCATACTGACGACTGACATTAGCAATAGGGCTTGATGTCAGCTGCCAAAAAAAGCTGGCATCAACCCTTTTATTACACAGTCTGCCACCATTACACGGCAGCTGGAGGAGCGGGGTAACTGCCAGTTTTGGTGTCTCCCATGGAGGCGTCAATTCTGGGGCGGCTGCTAGATGCAATTCTCAGAGTGGGGGGCCTAGAATGCTTGGACTTCAACACGCTGAGAATTCCAGCTCCCAGCTGTCTGGGTTACGTTAGCTGGCAAACAAAAATACACCAGAGCCCACGTCATTTTTTTTAAATTATTTATTTAAATTTTTTTTTTTTAAATAAAAGGACTCCCCTGTATTTTTCAGTGCCGGTAACACCAGGCAGGGGACATTAGAAGCCAGCAGCTGCTTGGTTTATCTACACTGGCAATAGAAAATACAGCAAAGCCCTACACATTTTTTAACCATTAAATTAAACACTTTATTAATAAAAATAAACACATAAACAGGTTTTAAAGTAAAAATCCATTTATTTCTATACATTACACACAGGGAGGAGAGCGCCAGGAGGAAGACAGCTCAATGGAGAGAGCTCATGAGGGGAGAAGACAGCACACAAGGGGGAAGAGAGCACGCGGACAAGGGGGAGAAAGATAGCATCCATAGGGAAACAAATCAAAGAGACAGCACATGAGGGAAGAAGACAGCACAGGGAGGGGGGGAGAGAGAGCAAACAGGAGAGAGCACAGAGAAAGAGGAGAGACAGCACACATAGAGAGACAACTCAAAGGAGACAGCACACAAGAAGTGAAGACAGTAGAGGTGGAGAGAGACAGCACAAAGGAGTGAGAGAAAGCATGGACAGGGGGGAGAGACAGCACACAAGGGGAGAGAGCACACATAGGGAGACAATTCAAAAGGAGAGAGCATATGAGGAAAGAAGACAGCATAGAGGGGAGAGAGACAGCACACAAGAGGGAGAGAGTGTACATAGGGAGACAATTCAAAGGAGAGAGCACATGAGGGAATACATTGAGGGGAAAGGGGGGAGAGATAGCCACAGAGCTCAACCCCATTGGGCCATCATCACCCTCCCGATTCAATAGCATTGGGCCTCCATCTAGTATATAATAAAAATGTATTTGTTAAAACTGTCTCCTAGGATGATTCTTAGCAAAGCTATACAATTTAAGAGATGATGCCACAGGGAAGACTTGGGCTTGTGGTTGCGGGTGACACATTTGGAGGAGAAATAAGAACAAGAAAATAGTTTTTACAGCTCACCACCAATTCATCTGGAATGTTGAATAAGGCTAGTTGGCAGCAATGCAAGGACCGGTCCAAAATTAATGATGTAACACACTTGTGCACATGCCCAAAATCTGTATGGTAAATGTATAGAAGGAAAGAAAAGAAAGTGATTGCTCATTTTCAAGAAGCAATATTCATAGTATGGTGTTTCATGAGTGTGAACGGACCTATAAGAACAAGTATATAATGGTCATATGCTATATTTATCTGAATTGCTATCACATAAGTGTAGAAGAGATGACCTAGCATGCTGCTGACCTTCAGCAATCATAAAAGTGTTGTCTCTAAAAAAAATATATTAAAAGCTCTCTTAGGCTTGGGTCACACTAGCGTCAGCCTTTTAGCTGATGGTTCCATCTAAAATTTAGACTTCTGCAGCCTGCGCGCAATCGTTAACGTGCTGTATTGCTGTGTTCAGGCTGCCCATACATTCTTCTGGGTAGCAGTCTCCCAGCGCAGCTGGCCGTCTGACACAGAATTAACGCATATGCGATATTTCTGAGCGCACACGGAAACACTGTTTGCAGCATGTCGGTATGATGTCTGGGGTCAGTACTATATGGTAACACTGACGTGTCGGTATGATGTCTCAGGTCAGTACTATATGGTAACACTGATGTGTCGGTATGATGCCTCGGGTCAGTACTATATGGTAACACTGACGTGTCGGTATGATGTCTCGGGTCAGTACTATATGGTAACACTGAGGTGTCAGTATGATGTCTGGGGTCAGTACTATATGGTAACACTGACGTGTCAGTATGAGGCCTCGGGTCAGTACTATATGGTAACATTGAGGTGTTGGTATGATGCCTCAGGTCAGTACTATATGGTAACATTGAGGTGTCGGTATGATGTCTGGGGTCAGTACTATATGGTAACACTGACGTGTCAGTATGATGTCTCAGGTCAGTACTATATGGTAACACTGAGGTGTCAGTATGATGTCTCAGGTCAGTACTATATGGTAACACTGAGGTGTCAGTATGATGCCTCGGGTCAGTACTATATGGTAACACTGAGGTGTCAGTGTGATGTCTGGGGTCAGTACTATATGGTAACACTGACGTGTGGGTATGATGTCTGGGGTAAGTACTATATGGTAACACTGACGTGTCAGTATGATGTCTCGGGTCAGTACTATATGGTAACACTGACTTGTCGGTATGATGTCTCAGGTCAGTACTATATGGTAACACTGACGTGTCGGTATGATGTCTGGGGTCAGTACTATATGGTAACACTGAGGTGTCGGTATGATGTCTCGGGTCAGTACTATATGGTAACACTGAGGTGTCGGTATGATGCCTCGGGTCAGTACTATATGGTAACATTGACGTGTCAGTATGAGGCCTCGGGTCAGTACTATATGGTAACATTGAGGTGTTGGTATGATGCCTCAGGTCAGTACTATATGGTAACACTGAGGTGTTGGTATGATGCCTCAGGTCAGTACTATATGGTAACACTGAGGTGTCAGTATGATGCCTCAGGTCAGTACTATATGATAACACTGAGGTGACGGTATGATGTCTCTGGTCAGTACTATATGGTAACACTGAGGTGTCGGTGTGATGTCTGGGGTCAGTACTATATGGTAACACTGACATGTCGGTATGATGTCTCAGGTCAGTACTATATGGTAACACTGAGGTGTCGGTATGATGTCTGGGGTCAGTACTATATGGTAACACTGAGGTGTCGGTATGATGTCTCGGGTCAGTACTATATGGTAACAATGACATGTCGGTATGATGTCTGGGGTCAGTGCTATATGGTAACACTGAGGTGTCTTTATGATGTCTGGGGTCAGTACTATATGGTAACACTGATGTGTCGGTATGATGTCTCCGGTCAGTACTATATGGTAACACTGAGGTGTCGGTATGATGTCTGGGGTCAGTGCTATATGGTAACACTGATGTGTCGGTATGATGCCTCGGGTCAGTACTATATGGTAACACTGATGTGTCGGTATGATGTCTCCGGTCAGTACTATATGGTAACACTGAGGTGTCGGTGTGATGTCTGGGGTCAGTGCTATATGGTAACACTGATGTGTCGGTATGATGCCTCGGGTCAGTACTATATGGTAACACTGATGTGTCGGTATGATGTCTCCGGTCAGTACTATATGGTAATACTGACGTGTCAGTATGATGTCTGGGGTCAATACTATATGGTAACACTGATGTGTCGGTATGATGTCTCGGGTCAGTACTATATGGTAACACTGAGGTGTCGGTATGATACCTCAGGTCAGTACTATATGGTAACACTGAGGTGTGCGTATGATGTCTGGGGTCAGTACTATATGGTAACACTGACGTGTCGGTATGATGTCTCGGGTCAGTACTATATGGTAACACTGACGTGTCAGTATGAGGCCTCGGGTCAGTACTATATGGTAACACTGAGGTGTCGGTATGATGCCTCGGGTCAGTACTATACGGTAACACTGACGTGTCAGTATGAGGCTGTCACGCTGGGAGTAGGGAAGACACCCAGCGCAGGATAACGACGGGGGGGGGAATAAGGAGTCCCTAACGCTAAGGGCACAAGAAGGAGACGGTAACCCCTAGACTTCCTAGGGCTGACCCTGTCTGCCCTAACGTCCCTATACAGTCTCCTCAACTGTCGCCGACCACGAACCTCGTCCCTCTCTGATCCTAGCACTATCTTATCTAAGGATCAGATGGAGAGGTTCACTAGACCCCTCCACTATCAACTAAAGACAAACACCAGGGAAGACAGACATTAGGGAAAAGGAAACACTTATCTGACAGCAGAACTCGGCAACCTCCACAACCTCAGCGTCTGCTGGAGCAAGGATAATGAGTGCACAAGGAACTATCACCTGCACCGAGGAAGGGTAATGAACCTCCTTATAAAGGTGGAAGGAATCTGCTGGGTCCTAGTGACCCACCATATTGGTTGATAAAACCAGACCGAGCACAAGACCTCCACAGCCGTCCCCCCATAACAGCGAGATCCCATCACACCCTCTCTCCATCTACACAGAAGGTAAATGCCCCTGAAAGAGACGGACCATCCTCCCCCATTATGGCTGGTGGGCCACCCGCTGGGATCGTCTGCGCGTGGCCTCCACCCTGTCATCCGTGCCACCCGTGACAGAGGCCTCGGGTCAGTACTATATGGTAACATTGAGGTGTTGGTATGATGCCTCAGGTCAGTACTATATGGTAACATTGAGGTGTCGGTATGATGTCTGGGGTCAGTACTATATGGTAACACTGACGTCTCGGTATGATGTCTCAGGTCAGTACTATATGGTAACACTGAGTGTCAGTATGATGTCTCGGGTCAGTACTATATGGTAACACTGACTTGTCGGTATGATGTCTCAGGTCAGTACTATATGGTAACACTGACGTGTCGGTATGAGGGTCTGGGTCAGTACTATATGGTAACACTGAGGTGTGGTATGATGTCTCGGTCAGTACTATATGGTAACATGAGGTGTCGGTATGATGCTCGGGTCAGTACTATATGGTAACATTGACGTGTCAGTATGAGCTCAGGTCAGTACTATATGGTAACATTGAGGTGTTGGTATGATGCTCAGGTCAGTACTATATGGTAACACTGAGGTGTGGTATGATGCCTCAGGTCAGTACTATATGGTAACACTGAGGTGTCAGTATGATGCCTCAGGTCAGTACTATATGATAACACTGAGTGTCGGTATGATGTCTGGTTAGTACTATATGGTAACACTGAGGTGTCGTGTAAATGTCTGGGGTCAGTACTATATGGTAACACTGACATGTCGGTATGATGTCTCAGGTCAGTACTATATGGTAACACTGAGTGTCGGTATGATGTCTGGGATCAGTACTATATGGTAACACTGAAGTGTCGGTATGATGTCTCGGGTCAGTACTATATGGTAACACTGACTGTCGGTATGATGTCTGGGTCAGTGCTATATGGTAACATTTGAGGTGTCTTTATATGTCAGGGGTCAGTACTATATGGTAACATGAGGTGTCGGTATGATGTCTAGGGTCAGTACTATGTGGTAACACTGAGTGTCATGATGTCTCGGTAGTACTTATGTAACACTGACTGTCGTATGTCTCGGTCAGTACTATATAGTAACACTGAGTGTCAGTATGATGTCTCGGTCAGTACTATATGATAACACTGAGGTGTCGGTATGATGTCTCTGGTCAGTACTATATGGTAACACTGAGGTGTCGGTATGATGTCTGGGGTCAGTACTATATGGTAACACTGACATGTCGGTATGATGTCTGGGGTCAGTACTATATGGTAACACTGAGGTGTCGGTAGGATGTCTGGGGTCAGTACTATATGGTAACACTGATGTGTCGGTATGATGTCTGGGTCAGTACTATATGGTAACACTGACGATGTCGGTATGATATCTGGGGTCAGTACTATATGGTAACACTGAGTGTCATTATGATGTCTGGGTCAGTGCTATATGGTAACACTGATGTGTCGGTATGATGTCTCGGGTCAGTACTATATGGTAACACTGAGGTGTCGGTTGATGTCTGGGGTCAGTGCTTTATGGTAACACTGAGGGTGTCGGTATGATGTCTGGGTCAGTACTATATGGTAACACTGACGTGTCGGTATGATGTCTGGGTCAGTACTATATGGTAACACTGACGTGTCAGTATGATGTCTCGGTCAGTGCTATATGGTAACACTGAGGTGTCGGTATGATGTCTGGGTCAGTACTATATGGTAACACTGACGTGTCAGTATGATGTCTCGGGTCAGTACTATATGGTAACACTGAGGTGTCGGTATGATGTCTCGGGTCAGTACTATATGGTAACACTGACGTGTCAGTATGATGTCTCGGGTCAGTACTATATGGTAACACTGAGGTGTCGGTATGATGTCTGGGGTCAGTACTATATGGTAACACTGAGGTGTCGGTAGGATGTCTGGGGTCAGTACTATATGGTAACACTGACGTGTCGGTATGATGTCTGGGGTCAGTACTATATGGTAACACTGACGTGTTGGTATGATGTCTCGGGTCAGTACTATATGGTAACACTGAGGTGTCGGTATGATGGCTCGGGTCAGTACTATATGGTAACACTGACGTGTCGGTATGAGGCCTCGGGTCAGTACTATATGGTAACATTGAGGTGTTGGTATGATGCCTCAGGTCAGTACTATATGGTAACATTGAGGTGTCGGTATGATGTCTGGGTCAGTACTATATGGTAACACTGACGTGTCAGTATGATGTCTCAGGTCAGTACTATATGGTAACACTGAGGTGTCAGTATGATGTCTCAGGTCAGTACTATATGGTAACACTGAGGTGTCAGTATGATGCCTCGGGTCAGTACTATATGGTAACACTGAGGTGTCAGTGTGATGTCTGGGGTCAGTACTATATGGTAACACTGACGTGTGGGTATGATGTCTGGGGTAAGTACTATATGGTAACACTGACGTGTCAGTATAATGTCTCGGGTCAGTACTATATGGTAACACTGACTTGTCGGTATGATGTCTCGGGTCAGTACTATATGGTAACACTGACGTGTCGGTATGATGTCTGGGGTCAGTACTATATGGTAACACTGAGGTGTCGGTATGATGTCTCGGGTCAGTACTATATGGTAACACTGAGGTGTCGGTATGATGCCTCGGGTCAGTACTATATGGTAACATTGACGTGTCAGTATGAGGCCTCGGGTCAGTACTATATGGTAACATTGAGGTGTTGGTATGATGCCTCAGGTCAGTACTATATGGTAACACTGAGGTGTTGGTATGATGCCTCAGGTCAGTACTATATGGTAACACTGAGGTGTCAGTATGATGCCTCAGGTCAGTACTATATGATAACACTGAGGTGACGGTATGATGTCTCTGGTCAGTACTATATGGTAACACTGAGGTGTCGGTGTGATGTCTGGGGTCAGTACTATATGGTAACACTGACATGTCGGTATGATGTCTCAGGTCAGTACTATATGGTAACACTGAGGTGTCGGTATGATGTCTGGGGTCAGTACTATATGGTAACACTGAGGTGTCGGTATGATGTCTCGGGTCAGTACTATATGGTAACACTGACATGTCGGTATGATGTCTGGGGTCAGTGCTATATGGTAACACTGAGGTGTCTTTATGATGTCTGGGGTCAGTACTATATGGTAACACTGATGTGTCGGTATGATGTCTCCGGTCAGTACTATATGGTAACACTGAGGTGTCGGTATGATGTCTGGGGTCAGTGCTATATGGTAACACTGATGTGTCGGTATGATGCCTCGGGTCAGTACTATATGGTAACACTGATGTGTCGGTATGATGTCTCCGGTCAGTACTATATGGTAATACTGACGTGTCAGTATGATGTCTGGGGTCAATACTAAATGGTAACACTGATGTGTCGGTATGATGTCTCGGGTCAGTACTATATGGTAACACTGAGGTGTCGGTATGATGTCTGGGGTCAGTACTATATGGTAACACTGAGGTGTCAGTATGATGTCTCGGGTCAGTGCTATATGGTAACACTGAGGTGTCGGTATGATGTCTGGGGTCAGTACTATATGGTAACACTGACGTGTCAGTATGATGTCTCGGGTCAGTACTATATGGTAACACTGAGGTGTCGGTATGATGTCTCGGGTCAGTACTATATGGTAACACTGAGGTGTCGGTATGATGGCTCGGGTCAGTACTATATGGTAACACTGACGTGTCAGTATGATGTATCGGGTCAGTACTATATGGTAACACTGACGTGTCAGTATGATGCCTCGGGTCAGTACTATATGGTAACACTGAGGTGTCGGTATGATGTCTGGGGTCAGTACTATATGGTAACACTGACGTGTCGGTATGATGTCTCGGGTCACTACTATATGGTAACACTGAGGTGTCGGTATGATGTCTCGGGTCAGTACTATATGGTAACACTGAGGTGTCGGTATGATGTCTGGGGTCAGCACTATATGGTAACACTGAGGTGTCGGTATGATGTCTGGGGTCAGTACTATATGGTAACACTGAGGTGTCGGTATGATGTCTGGGGTCAGTACTATATGGTAACACTGAGGTGTCGGTTATGATGCCTAGGGTCAGTACTATATGGTAACACTGACGTGTCTGTATGATGTCTGGGGTCAGTACTATATGGTAACACTGATGGGTCGGTATGATGTCTGGGGTCAGTACTATATGGTAACACTGACGTGTCGGTGTGATGTCTGGGGTCAGTACTATATGGTAACACTGATGTGTCGGTATGATGCCTCGGGTCACTACTATTGATTATATATTTTGATAGATCGGGCATTTCTGAACGCGGCGATACTAAATGTGTGTATTTTTTATTATTTTAATAGTTTTTTTTCGCTGGGGCAAAAGGAGAGTTTGAAATTTTAGTTTTGTTTTTTTTATCATATTTTTACGAACTATTTTTTTACTACTTTACTCACTAGAGGGCCTCAGTGCTATACAGTCTAATCACTTCTCCTATGTTCGGATTGGCTACAGCCCAACCAGACATAGGGAAAATGCTCACTCCTTGCCAGTGACGTCACTGGGTCATAACTGGCAGGAAATGATTCAGGACTGTTTCCGGAGTCATCACAGGATGCCGGGCTGTCCAATTAAAAGCGAAGGTCCTGCGATCGCTTCGCCTGCTTTCTGGTGTTTTATGTCACTGTAGAACTGGATTCACAGTGACACTGCTCATTACTGTTAAATAATGCATTCCATGCCTGCCAGTGTTTCCAGGGCTGGTATCACAGCTATCCAGCTCAGTACTGATATGTAATGTTCTGTGTGCTGTTATTGCTTTCTAATAATTTTTTTACTTTATTCAAGGGCCTTTATTCACAACTATGCTGCTTGCATGGCCCATACAATTGCCAGACATTCTTTTTCTATAGTGGAATAGGCCACTTCCCTCAGCATGAGCTACTAGCTAAGGTACAAGACGGGGTGCTCTTGGTTCTCCGAGTCGACCTGGCTGAGCACAGCACCAAGGCCAAACTCAATGGCATCGGTCTGTACTAGGAATGGCTGTGTGCCAGGTGGGGTAATAGACAGAGATGAGGGTAGAGAGGTAGGGAGGTGCTGCACTGTGAAGAGAACGGGTGGGGTGATAGACAGATGAGGGAGGAGATGTAGGCGGGTGCTGCACTGTGAAGAGCTTTGTGGGTGAGAACAAGCAGTATGACTTGGATCTTATAGTGTACGGGCAACCAGTGCAATGACTGGCACAGAGCAGAGGCATCCGAGTAACGATTGGCCAGATAGGTGATCCTGGCTGCTGCATTAAGGATGGACTGGAGAGGGGAGAGTCTAGTGCAGGGGAGGCCAATTTAAAGAGAATTACAATAGTCAAGGTGGGAGTGGATCAGGGCCAAGTGAGGGTTTTGTGTTTCGATGGTGAGAAAGGGACGAATTCTAGAGATGTTCTTCAGGTGCAAGCGGAAAGAGCGGACAAGAATTGTATATAGGAAGTGAAGGAGAGATCAGTTCAACATAACACCCAGACAGTGAGCCTGCTGACTAGGGTAGGGTGCCGCACACAGAGAAGAGATGTCAGATGTATGGAGGTTAGTGGAGGGGGAGCAGAAGAAGTTCAGTTTTGGAAAGGTTGAGTTTCAGATAGAGAGCGGACATGATATTGGAGACTGCGGATAGACAGTCATTGGTGTTCTGTATACAGCAGGGGTAAGTCAGGGGCTGAAGTGTATAGTTGTGTGTCATCAGCATAAAGATGGTACTGAAAGCCAAATCTGCTGATGGTCTGTCCAATGGGGCTGTGTAGAGAGAGAAGAGGAGAGGGCCAAGGACTAAACCCTGAGGGACCCCAATAGTGAGAGGAAGAGGGGTAGGAAGTGGAGCCAGGAATGATACACTGAAGAGCGGTCAGAGGATGGAGACAGATGAGGAGGAGATGAGGCGGAGATGTGATGTGAAGAGCTTGTGGGTGAGAAAGAGTATGAATTGGATTAAGGTGAGGGCAACCATGCAATGACTGGCACAGAGCAGAGGATCAGGTAGAAGTTGGCCGATAGGGATCCTGGATGCTGATAGGATGGATGGAGGGGAGAGTCAGTGCAGGGGCCAATTTAAGAGAAACAATGTCAAGGTGGTGAGTGGATAGGGCAAGGGAGTTTTTTGTATTGAGGTGAGAAAGGGACGAATCTGAGAGATGTTCTTAGGTGCAGCGGGAAAGAGCGGACAGAAATTGTATATAGAGTAGGAATGAGGAGGATCAGTGTCATACATAACACCAGACAGTGAGCCTGTGACTAGGCGTTATTGTGGTGGAAAGTGAGAGAGATGTAGTATAGGGATGAGTATGGAGGTGTATGGAGGGAGGGGGAGAAGAAGTATTTTGGAAGTTGGTTTAGATAGATGGCGGAATAATATGGAGACTGGGTATAGCAGTCATGGTGTTCTGTAATACAGCAGGGGTAAGTAGGGGTGAAGTGATAGGTTGTGTGTATAGCAAGATGGTACTGAAAGCAAATCTGCTGATGGCATGCAATGGGGTGTGTAGAGAGAGAGAGGAGAGGGCAAGGGCTGAACATGAGGGACCATAGGAGAGGAAGAGGGGAGGAAGGGAGCGAGATGTAATGAAGAGGGTAGAAGGTATGGAGGGAGAAGGATGGAGGTGGCGATGAGGCAGCATAGAGAGTAGGAGTGGATGGGAAATGGTAGGGGGATGAGGTAAAGGAGGGATGAGTGTATGAGGAGGATGGTTATGAGGGGAGAGGGGTAGAATGTGAGGGGTGCTGGACGGATGAGGGGTTATGGAGGTGAGATGAGGGATAGGTAGGGTGGATGGGTGTAGCAGGGGTAGGGTGATGAGGGGATGAGGGAGGGAGGGGAATGTGATGTTGAGGAGGGGTAAGGGGGGATACTATGAGATATGGGTATGAATAGGGTTGAAGGGGAGAGGGGTAAGAGGGGGAGAGGTTGAGAGGGGATGAGGGGTGATGGAGGGGAGAGGGTGATGGAGGGGGATGAGGGTGATCAGGGGGATGTGTGATGATGTGATGAGGGATGAGGTTGAGTGGTTAAGGGATGAGTAGAGGGGGAGAGGGGTGATGAGGATGAGGGGTGATGAAGGGGGATGGGGGTGATGAGGGATAGGGGTGAGAGGGGATGGGGGTATGAGGGGGATGAGGGGTGATGGAGGGGGTGATGAGGGGTGAGGTAGGGAGGGGGGATGGGGGTGATGGAGGGGGGATGAGGGGTGATGGAGGTGGGATGAGGGGTGATGGAGGGGGATGAGGGGTGATGGAGGGGATGGGGGTTGATGGAGGGGTGAGTGTGGAGGGGGGGGGATGAGGGGTGATGGAGGGGGATGAGGGGTGATGGAGGGGGAGGGGGTGATGGAGGGGGATGAGGGGTGATGGAGGGGGATGAGGGGTGATGGAGGGGGGATGAGGGTGATGGAGGGGGATGGGTAGGGTGAGGGGTGATGGAGGGGGATGAGGGGTGATGGAGGGGGATGAGGGGTGATGGAGGGGGGATGAGGGGTGATGAGGGGGATGAGGGGTGATGGAGGGGGGATGATGGGGGTGATGGGAGGGGGATGAGGGGTGATGGAGGGGGGATGAGGGGTGATGGAGGGGGATGGGGTGGTGATGAGGGGTGGATGAGGGGTGATGGAGGGGTGATGTGAGGGGTGATGGGAGGGGGATGAGGGGTGATGAGGGGGGATGGGGGGGGATGGAGGGGGATGAGGGGTGATGGAGGGGGGATGAGGGGTGATGGAGGGGGGATGGGGGTGATGGAGGGGGGATGAGGGGTGATGGAGGGGGGATGGGTGGGGATGGGGTGATGGAGGGGGGATGAGGGGTGAGAGGGGATGAGGGGGATGGAGGGGGTGATGGGTGATGGAGGGGATGAGGGGTGATGGAGGGGGGGATTGGAGGGGGTGGGTGATGGAGGGGGATGAGGGGTGATGGAGGGGGGATGAGGGGTGATGGAGGGGGATGAGGGGTGATGGAGGGGGATGAGGGGTGATGGAGGGGGGATGGGGTGTGGATGGAGGGGGATGAGGGGGTGATGGAGGGGGGATGAGGGGTGATGGAGGGGGGGGATGAGGGGTGATGGAGGGGGGATGAGGGGTGATGGAGGGGGATGAGGGGTGATGGAGGGGGGATGAGGGGTGATGGAGGGGGATGAGGGTGTGAGGGGGATGAGGGTAATGGAGGGGGATGAGGTGATGGAGGGGATGGGGAGGGGATGAGGGGTGATGAGGGGGAGGGGTGTGGAGGGGGATGAGGGGGGAGGGGGATGGAGGGGGATGAGGGTGTGGAGGGGGGATGGTGGGGGGATGGGGGTGATGGGGGATGGGTGAGGAGGGGTGGTTGGGGGGGGGGTGTGAGGGGATGGGGGATGGGGGGATGAGGGTGATGGAGGGGATGGGGTGATGGAGGGGGATGAGGGTGATGGAGGGGGTGGTGGAGGGGGATGAGGGGTGATGAGGGGGATGGGGTTGATGAGGGGAGGGGGTGGGGGGGGGTGGGGGAGGGGGATGAGGGGTGATGGAGGGATGGGGGGGATGGGTGGGAGGGGATGGGGGGGTGAGGAGGGGGGGGGTGGAGGGGGATGGGGGGGGTGATGGGGATGGGTGGGTGAGGGGGGGATGGGTGATGGAGGGGGGAGGGGGGGTGAGGGTGATGGGGGGATGGGGGATGAGGGTGATGGAGGGGGATGGGGTGATGGGGGGGTGGGTGGGGAGAGGGATGGGGGTGGGGGGGGATGGGTGATGAGGGGGATGGGGTAGGGGGATGAGGTGATGGAGGGGATGGGGGGATGAGGGGGTGGATGGAGGGGGGGTGGGAGGTGATGGAGGGGGATGAGGGGGTGGGGGGAGGGGTGATGGGGAGGTTGAGGGATGAGGATGGGATGGGAAGATGAGGGAGCATAGGAATGAGGAATAGTATGTAGAGGATGGGGGGTTCGGGTAAGCAAGGAAAATGATCTGGAAATAAAGGTATGTAGCAAGAGCAATGGGATGAGAAGTTACAGCGATGAATATACCGCACTATAGACAGATATGTAGCAGATCAGGCAGTATACAGCAGTATACAGTATACAGCAATATTTCAGCTTTTGTCCTGACTTATTTTTTTTGCTTCAAAAACATCAATTTCATGTAATTTTATAATGTAATACCGGCTATCTCCTCCAGGTGGCGAAGTCATCATAATTCTGCATTATCAGTGCATTATTATCCATTTATATTACTACCATTGGTCTCCAGATGGCGCTGTCATTCATTCACATGTAGTACCACCATTTTCCTCCAGATGGCGGTGTCTCGTCATACGACTGCATTATTGTCAATTATTAATATTGTACAATTGTATTACCTTAGTTTCCTCCAGGTGGCGCTGTGTTATATACACTTGTATTACCTCCATATCCCTCAGGTGGTGCTCTGTCCACATTCTGCCAGTCTAGTAACCTGTATTAGTTGTATTCTCCTCCAGGTGGCGCTGATTCATTACACGGACGCAGTCACGTGACTCAATGTAAAATTCCTTTGCCAGAGGTGACTATAGCAAAGTGGGCGGTGAGGAAATTTACATAAAATAACTGGGACCAATGAGAAACCAGCAGGTGGCAAAGGCGCTAAGCGCTGGCAAGCAGTCATTACCCAATAAGAATGATGAAAGGCGGAGTCACTGATGACGATTAACCTATCACAGCGCGCCGCTAATCATCACCAAGGATACAACAGAAGTGAAAGTGGGAGAAAAGGGAGTAAGGGCGTGTCTGTGATATCTTCATGCTTTAATGCGTTTAACCAATCAACGCTCCCCACGCTATCTCAAGCTTGTCAGTGATTGGTCAGCGCTGTTATCCAGGATGCGTCTCCTGGAGTGGTTGTCAAATGCGAGTGTGTGACAGCCGGAAGCGGAAGTGCTGCAGTGTGAGCGTTCAGCAGGGAATGTGCAGTATAGAGCGGTGACAGCGGAGCTGCCGGTGAGTGCAGGGGATCTCCCTCTTCCACAGCAGCACTCACCTTCCTCCACAGCAGCACTCACCATCCTCCTCCTCCAGAGCAGCACTCACCATCCCTCCTCCTCCAGAGCAGCACCTCACCCTCCTCCTCCAGAGCAGCACTCACCTCCTCCTCCTCCAGAGCAGCACTCACCCTCCTCCTCCAGAGCAGCACTCAACTCCTCCTCCTCCAGAGCAGCATTCACCATCCCTCCTCCTCCAGAGCAGCACTCAATTCCTCCAGAGCAGCACTCACCCTCCTCCTCCAGAGCAGCACTCCCTCCTCCTCCCCAGAGCAGCACTCACCATCCCTCCTCCTCCAGAGCAGCACTCACCCTCCTCCTCCAGAGCAGCACTCACCCTCCTCCTCCAGAGCAGCACTCACCCTCCTCCTCCAGAGCAGCACTCACCCTCCTCCTCCAGAGCAGCACTCAACCTCCTCCTCCAGAGCAGCACTCAACCTCCTCCTCCAGAGCAGCACTCACCCTCCTCCTCCGGAGCGCACTGCCCTCCCTCCTCCGAGCAGCACTCACCCTCCCTCCTCCAGAGCAGCACTCAACCTCCTCCTCCAGAGCAGCACTCGCCCTCCCTCCTCCCCCTAGCAGCACTCACCCTCCTCCTTCCCAGAGAGTGGCACTCACCCTCCTCCTTCAGAGAGCGGCACTCACCCTCCTCCTTCAGAGAGCGGCACTCACCCTCCTCCTCCGAGAGCGGCACTCACCCTCCTCCTCCGGAGAGCGCACTCACCCTCCTCCTCCGAGAGCGGCACTCACCCTCCTCCTCCGAGAGCGGCACTCACCCTCCTCCTCCGAGAGCGGCACTCACCCTCCTCCTCCGAGAGAGCGGCACTCACCCTCCTCCTCCGGAGAGCGGCACTCACCCTCCTCCTCCGGAGAGCGGCACTCACCCTCCTCCTCCGGAGAGCGGCACTCACCCTCCTCCTCCGGAGAGCGGCACTCACCCTCCTCCTCCGGAGAGCGGCACTCACCCTCCTCCTCCGGAGAGGCGGCACTCACCCTCCTCCTCCGGAGAGCGGCACTCCCCTCCTCCCCCTCCTCCGGAGAGCGGCACTCGCCCTCCTTCCTCCTCCTCCGGAGAGCGGCACTCGCCCTCCTTCCTCCTCCTCCGGAGAGCGGCACTCGCCCTCCTTCCTCTCCTCCGGAGAGCGGCACTCGCCCTCCTTCCTCCCTCCGGAGAGCGGCACTCGCCCTCCTTCCTCCTCCTCCGGAGAGCGGCACTCGCCCTCCTTCCTCCTCCTCCGGAGAGCGGCACTCGCCCTCCTTCCTCCTCCTCCGGAGAGCGGCACTCGCCCTCCTTCCTCCTCCTCCGGAGAGCGGCACTCGCCCTCCTTCCTCCTCCTCCGGAGAGCGGCACCCTCGCCCTCCTCCTCCGGAGAGCGGCACTCGCCCTCCTCCTCCGGAGAGCGGCACTCGCCCTCCTCCTCCTCCTCGGAGAGCGGCACTCGCCCTCCTTCCTCCTCCCTGGAGAGCGGCACTCGCCCCTCCCTTCCTCCTCCGGAGAGCGGCACTCGCCCTGCCTCTCCTCCGGAGAGCGGCACTCGCCCTCCTCCTCCGGAGAGCGGCACTCGCCCTCTCCTCCTCCTCGGAGAGCGGCACTCGCCCTCCCTCCTCCGGAGAGCGGCACTCGCCCTCCCTCCTCCGGAGAGCGGCACTCGCCCTCCCTCCTCCGGAGAGCGGCACTCGCCCTCCCTCCTCCGGAGAGCGGCACTCGCCCTCCCTCCTCCGGAGAGCGGCACTCGCCCTCCCTCCTCCGGAGAGCGCACTCGCCCCCCTCCTCCGAAGCGGCACTCGCCCTCCCTCCTCCGGAGAGCGGCACTCGCCCTCCCTCCTCCGGAGAGCGGCACTCGCCCTCCCTCCTCCGGAGAGCGGCACTCGCCCTCCCTCCTCCGGAGAGCGGCACTCGCCCTCCCTCCTCCGGAGAGCGGCACTCGCCCTCCCTCCTCCGGAGAGCGGCACTCGCCCTCCCTCCCCTTCTCCTCCGGAGAGCGGCACTCGCCCTCCCTCCCTTCTCCTCCGGAGAGCGGCACTCGCCCTCCCTCCCTTCTCCTCCGGAGAGCGGCACTCGCCCTCCCTCCCTTCTCCTCCGGAGAGCGGCACTCGCCCTCCCTCCCTTCTCCTCCGGAGAGCGGCACTCGCCCTCTCCCTCCCTCGTCCTCCTCCTCCAGAGCGGCACCCGCTCTCCCTCCCTCGTCCTCCTCCTCCAGAGCAGCACTCGCTCCCCCTCCCCAGTCCTCCAGAGCGGCACTCGCTCTCCCTCCATGTGATGTAGTCGACGTCTTCTGTGTCCTCAGGTGCAGCAGAGCGAGGCCATGGAGAGAGCGCGGCGCAGTGTGAGCGGGGTCCTGTCCTCCTTGTCCCTCCTCTGCGTCTTCCTGGACCTGCATCTGGACGGTGAGTTCTGTCCTGCAACCCCAGGACATCTCTTGCTTGCGTGGACCGTGCCTATCCCGGGGTAGATCTAGGCTCCCCTCTAGCTGGGGTGCTCCCCACCCGGGTGGCTCTGGGTCTGGGCTCCTCTCTGGCTGCGGTGCCCCCCAGGGTGGGTCCGGGCTCTCTGGCTGCAGTGTCCCCCGGTGTGGCTCTGTGGTTGCGGTGCCCCCCCGCGGTGGCTCTGGGCTCTGTGGCTGTGGTGCCCCCCCGTGTTGGCTCTGGGCTCTGTGGATGCGGTGACCACCCCACCCCCCAACCCCCCGCGGTGGCTCTGGGCTCTGTGGCTGCGGTGATCCCCCGTGTTGGCTCTGGGCTCTGTGGATGCAGTGACCCCCCCTACCCCCCGCGGTGGCTCTGGGCTCTGTGGCTGCGGTGCCCCCTGCGGTGGCTCTGTGGCTGCGATGCCCCCGGCGGTGGCTCTGTGGCTGCGGTGCCCCCCGGGTGGCTCTGGGCTCTGTGGCTGCGGTTCCCCCCGGGTGGGTCTGTGGCTGCGGTGCCCCCCGGGGTGGGTCTGTGGCTGCGGTGCCCCCCGGGGTGGGTCTGTGGCTGCGGTGCCCCCCGCGGTGGGTCTGTGGCGGCGGTGCCCCCCACGGTGGGTCTGTGGCTGCGGTGCCCCTCGCGGTGGGTCTGTGGCTGCGGTGCCCCCCGCGGTGGGTCTGTGTCTGCGGTGCCCCCCGGGGTGGCTCTGGGCTCTGTGGCTGCGGTGCCCCCCGGGGTGGCTCTGGGCTCTGTGGCTGCGGTGCCCCCCGGGGTGGCTCTGGGCTCTGTGGCTGCGGTGCCCCCCGGGGTGGCTCTGGGCTCTGTGGCTGCGGTGCCCCCCGGGTGGTGCTGGGCTCTGTGGCTGCGGTGCCCCCCGTGGTGGGTCTGTGGCTGCGGTGCCCCCCGCGGTGGGTCTGTGGCTGCGGTGCCCCCCGCGGTGGGTCTGTGGCTGCGGTGCCCCCCGCGGTGGGTCTGTGGCTGCGGTGCCCCCCGCGTGGGTCTGTGGCTGCGGTGCCCCCCGCGGTGAGTCTGTGGCTGCAGTGCCCCCGGGGTGGCTCTGTGGCTACGGTGCCCCCCGGGTGGCTCTGGGCTCTGTGGCTGCGGTGCCCCCCGGGGTGGCTCTGGGCTCTGTGGCTGCGGTGCCCCCCGGGGTGGCTCTGGGCTCTGTGGCTGCGGTGCCCCCCGGGGTGGCTCTGGGCTCTGTGGCTGCGGTGCCCCCCGGGGTGGTGCTGGGCTCTGTGGCTGCGGTGCCCCCCGTGGTGGGTCTGTGGCTGCGGTGCCCCCCGTGGTGGGTCTGTGGCTGCGGTGCCCCCCGCGGTGGGTCTGTGGCTGCGGTGCCCCCCGCGGTGGGTCTGTGGCTGCGGTGCCCCCCGCGGTGGGTCTGTGGCTGCGGTGCCCCCCGCGGTGGGTCTGTGGCTGCGGTGCCCCCCGCGGTGAGTCTGTGGCTGCGGTGCCCCCCGGGGTGGCTCTGGGCTCTGTGGCTGCGGTGCCCCCCGGGGTGGCTCTGGGCTCTGTGGCTGCGGTGCCCCCCGGGGTGGCTCTGGGCTCTGTGGCTGCGGTTCCCCCCGGGGTGGGTCTGTGGCTGCGGTTCCCCCCGGGGTGGGTCTGTGGCTGCGGTTCCCCCCGGGGTGGGTCTGTGGCTGCGGTGCCCCCCGGGGTGGGTCTGTGGCTGCGGTGCCCCCCGCGGTGGGTCTGGGCTCTGTGGCTGCGGTGCCCCCCGGGGTGGCTCTGGGTTCTGTGGCTGCGGTGCCCCCCGGGGTGGCTCTGGGCTCTGTGGCTGCGGTGCCCCCCGGGGTGGTGCTGTGGCTGCGGTTCCCCCCGGGGTGGGTCTGTGGCTGCGGTGCCCCCCGGGTGGGTCTGTGGCTGCGGTGCCCCCCGCGGTGGGTCTGTGTCTGCGGTGCCCCCCGGGGTGGCTCTGGGCTCTGTGGCTGCGGTGCCCCCCGGGGTGGCTCTGGGTTCTGTGGCTGCGGTGCCCCCCGGGGTGGCTCTGGGCTCTGTGGCTGCGGTGCCCCCCGGGGTGGTGCTGGGCTCTGTGGCTGCGGTGCCCCCCGCGGTGGGTCTGTGGCTGCGGTGCCCCCCGCGGTGGGTCTGTGGCTGCAGTGCCCCCCGCGGTGGGTCTGTGGCTGCGGTGCCCCCCACGGTGGGTCTGTGGCTGCGGTGCCCCTCGCGGTGGGTCTGTGGCTGCGGTGCCCCCCGCGGTGGGTCTGTGTCTGCGGCGGTGCCCCCCGGGGTGGCTCTGGGCTCTGTGGCTGCGGTGCCCCCCTGGGTGGCTCTGGGCATCTGTGGCTGCGGTGCCCCCCGGGGTGGTGCTGGGCTCTGTGGCTGCGGTGCCCCCCGCGGTGGGTCTGTGGCTGCGGTGCCCCCCGCGGTGGGTCTGTGGCTGCGGTGCCCCCCGCGGTGGGTCTGTGGCTGCGGTGCCCCCCGCGGTGAGTCTGTGGCTGCAGTGCCCCCGGGGTGGCTCTGTGGCTACGGTGCCCCCCGGGGTGGCTCTGGGCTCTGTGGCTGTGGTGCCCCCCGGGGTGGCTCTGGGCTCTGTGGCTGCGGTGCCCCCCGGGGTGGCTCTGGGCTCTGTGGCTGCGGTGCCCCCCGGGGTGGCTCTGGGCTCTGTGGCTGCGGTGCCCCCCGGGGTGGCTCTGGGCTCTGTGGCTGTGGTGCCCCCCGCGGTGGGTCTGTGGCTGCGGTGCCCCCGTGGTAGCTCTGGGCTCTGTGGCTGCGGTGCCCCCCGCGGTGGGTCTGTGGCTGCGGTGCCCCCCGGGGTGGCTCTGGGCTCTGTGGCTGCGGTGCCCCCCGCGGTGGGTCTGTGGCTGCGGTGCCCCCCGTGGTAGCTCTGGGCTATGTGGCTGCGGTGTCCCCCAGGGCGGCTCTTTGGCTGCAGTGCCCCATGGGTTCTGGGTTGGCTCTGGGTTGGTCACACTGTGTCTTATCTCCGCAGGGTCCCTGGCGGCCGGGCAGGCGGAGGTGGAGAGTCACCTGGAGACCGGCCGGAAACTGTTGGCTGCAGGACAACTGGCTGAGGCGCTGTCACATTATCATGCGGCAGTGGGTGAGTGCGCGGGGGGTGTATATAATATATACAGGGTGTGACCAGGAGGCATGCTGCTGCAGGGCAGGGACTGCACACTAGAGGGCAGCACAATACTGACTGAAGGAAAGACAGGTCTAATACTAGTGCGGAGCGCACTGCACGGACAATCACTCCTAACATCCCCAGCACTGGGAAATGGTGGGAGAGCATCCAGTATTATTAATCTAAAACTTCTGTCACAGAGTGTAAATCTGAATTCTGCTTGCATGTCATGTTTTATCCTCCAGAGCTGCACTCCCTATTCTGCTGTTATATCGTGTCTTATCCTCCAGTCACCTCCAGAGCTGCACTCACTATTCTGCTGTTATATCGTGTCTTATCCTCCAGTCACCTCCAGAGCTGCACTCACTATTCTGCTGTTATATCGTTTCTTATCCTCCAGTCACCTCCAGAGCTGCACTCACTATTCTGCTGTTACATTGTGTCTTATCCTCCTTCTCAGGGACCTGTTGCCTTTTTATCTTTCTGTTTCAGATGGGGACCCCAAAAACTATCTGACCTATTACAAGCGGGCGACGGTGTACCTGGCCATGGGGAAGTTTAAGTTGGCTCTGCCGGATCTGAGTAAAGCCATCGAGCTGAAGCCGGACTTCCTGGCAGTGAGTGTCTCCTCGCTCCTGGGGTCACTGTATGGGTTGGGGATAGTTGGTCATCAGTCCTCTGAGACTGCAGTTCCTCTCCCTGCCTGTAGGAGCGCTGCAGAGGAGGGTAACTATGATGGTCAGTAGGATGTTTTTTGGTGTCTGATCCCTTGTTCTTATCTCTCAGGCCAGACTGCAGCGGGGGAACATCCTCCTGAAGCAGGGGGACACGCAGGGGGCCAAAGAGGATTTCCAGGCAGTGGTGAGCGCGCCCCCGTGTGTTCAGGCAGGTGCACTGCATTGTGGGAGATGTAGATGAGATTGCTGACACGTTGCCTCTTTCTCCCGCTAGCTGGCGAGCAGCCCCTCCAACGAAGAGGCCAAGAGTCAGCTGGAGCGGGCGCAGGAGGTGGAGGCCCACCAGGACAGGGCCTGGGGGTCCTACAAGCAGGAGGACTATGTGGAGGCCATCGGCTGGCTGGACAAGGTGTTGGAGGTAACGCTCTGTAGGGTCCACACAGGGTCTATGACTCGGGCTCCTCTTCCATGTCCGGTACCCGTGACGCTCCTGTGTCTTCCAGTATTCTCCCTGGGATCCCAGCTATGCGGGAGCTGCGCTCCGAGTGTTACCTGCACAATGGCGAGGTGATGAAGGCCATCCAGGACCTGAAGCCCACCACCAAGCTCCGCAACGACAACCGGGCCGCCTACCTGAAGCTCAGCACCCTCTACTTCATCATGGGTGACCACGAGGAGAGCCTGAGGTGGGCAGAGGGGACCATGTCATGTGATCTATGGTGTGATGTCACTTATCTACAGGTGTGATGTCATTACGATGATGTCAAATGCCTTGTATTTACCCTATAACGTCATGCACACACACACACTATACTATAGCGTCTTGGCTCCCTAGTGCCCCCTACTGGAGGAAGCCGTCCGAAACGCAAATATCCACCGTGGGCTATTAAGTGAACCAGAGTCTTCTCCACAGGGAAGTGTCCTACATTTGAGTGATCGGATTGGACGGGATCCTGCGGTGCAGAGTTCTCCTTCCCAATCTTGGACGTGCTGCCCCGGCTCCGATCGCTGCTGTTATAGGGGAAATCCTGGGAGACAAATAATGTTTGATAGTCCCTGCACTTCTAGACTATAATGCTCAGCTACCTGTTACATTTGTATAATGTTTAGAATTCATATAAATCAGCTGCTGTTTATCAGTCACCTCTCACATAGGGGTCAAAACGTCATGCCTGAGTAAGCAGCACTCCCCCCTCCCCTCAGAAAGCTTCAGCGCCGTCCAACACTTCCTCATTCAATCACATGGGCGTGCTATCACATTAGGTCTTGTACTAAGCTGCAGTCTGGAGACCTGTTTCTTTGCAGAGAGCAGTGGTGAGACCTGTGTGTGGAAAGGACCTGCTGTGACATCACGCCCATGTGATGGAAGGAGGAAGTGTTTGTTCTCAGACGCACAGATGACATCACGCCCATGTGAAAGAAGGAGGAAGTGTTTGTTCTCAGACGCACAGATGACATCATGCCCATGTGATAGAAGGAAGAAGTGTTTGTTCTCAGACGCACAGATGACATCACGCTCATGTGAAAAAAGGAGGAAGTGTTTGTTCTCAGACGCACAGATGACATCATGCCCATGTGATAGAAGGAGGAAGTGTTTGTTCTCAGACGCACAGATGACATCACGCCCATGTGATAGAAGGAGGAAGTGTTTGTTCTCAGACGCACAGATGACATTACGCCCATGTGATAGAAGGAGGAAATGTTTGTTCTCAGACGCACAGATGCTTACTGTGGAGGAGGGGGAAGAGCCGCTCATCCGGCGTGACCTATTCTCCCCTATGGGAGTGGTGACCGGTCAGGAGCAGTTACTGAGTAACTGATTTATATGAGTTCTACACAATGTAGAGATGTAACAGGCAGCTCAGCATTATAGTGACTGCAGGGACCATACAAATATTTATTTTCTCTCTTTTAACCCCTGAAATGTCAAGTATGGCTTGCCGTTCACCGGTGGAGCGTCCTGACATGATCTGATGGTGCCGGTCGGATCTGCTGAAGACCTCATACCTGCGTGATATTACTGCAGTGAGGACCAGCCATCAGCTGAACTTCACACAGCAGGGTTTACTCTATACACAGGGATACAGGGCACAATAAAGGGGAGAAGACAAGACCGGCTCATAATAGTCAATATTAAAGAAATTACATTATATTGATGAAAATTAGAAATGGAAAATAGCAGCATAGGCAGGCACATCTACGGGCGAACGGGGTACTCACATATATACATAGGGAGGCACATCTACGGGCGTGCGGGGTACTCACATATATACATAGGGAGGCACATCTACGGGCGTGCGGGGTACTCACATATATACATAGGGAGGCACATCTACGGGCGAGCAGGGCACTCACATATATACATAGGGAGGCACATCTACGGGCGTGCGGGGTACTCACATATATACATAGGGAGGCACATCTACGGGCGTGCGGGGTACTCACATATATACATAGGGAGGCACATCTACGGGCGAGCAGGGCACTCACATATATACATAGGGAGGCACATCTACGGGCGAGCGGGGTACTCACATATATACATAGGGAGGCACATCTATGGGCGAGCGGGGTACTCGCATATATACATAGGCAGGCACATCTACGGGCGAGCGGGGTACTCACATATATACATAAGCAGGCACATCTACGGGCGAGCGGGGTACTCGCATATATACATAGGCAGGCACATCTACGGGCGAGCGGGGTATTCACATATATACATAGGCAGGCACATCTACGGGCGAGCGGGGTACTCGCATATATACATAGGCAGGCACATCTACGGGCGAGCGGGGTACTCGCATATATACATAGGCAGGCACATTTACCGGCGTGCGGGGTACTCGCATATATACATAGACAGGCACATCTATGGGCGAGCGGGGTACTCACGTATATACATAGGGAGGCACATCTACAGGCGAGCGGGGGTACTCACATATATACATAGGGAGGCACATCTACGGGCATGCGGGGTACTCACATATATACATGGGCAGGCATATCTACGGGCGAGCGGGGTACTCACATATATACATAGGGAGGCACATCTACGGGCGTGCGGGGTACTCACATATATACATAGGCAGGCACATCTACGGGCGAGCGGGGTACTCACATATATACATAGGGAGGCACATCTACGGGCATGCGGGGTACTCACATATATACATAGGGAGGCACATCTACAGGGCGAGGGGTACTCGCATACATAGGGAGGCACATCTACGGGCATGCGGGGTACTCACATATATACATGGGCAGGCATATCTACGGGCGAGCGGGGTACTCACATATATACATAGGGAGGCACATCTACGGGCGTGCGGGGTACTCACATATATACATAGGCAGGCACATCTACGGGCGAGCGGGGTACTCACATATATACATAGGGAGGCACATCTACGGGCATGCGGGGTACTCACATATATACATAGGGAGGCACATCTACAGGCGAGCGGGGTACTCACATATATACATAGGGAGGCACATCTACGGGCATGCGGGGTACTCACATATACACATGGGCAGGCATATCTACGGGCGAGCGGGGTACTCACATATATACATAGGGAGGCACATCTACGGACGTGCGGGGTACTCACATATATACATAGGCAGGCACATCTACGGGCGAGCGGGGTACTCACATATATACATAGGCAGGCACATCTACGGGCGTGCGGGGTACTCACATATATACATAGGGAGGCACATCTACGGGCGTGCGGGGGTACTCACATATATACATAGGCAGGCACAATTACGGGCGTGCGGGGGTACTCACATATATACATAGGCAGGCATATCTACGGGCGAGCGGGGTACTCACATATATACATAGGGAGGCACATCTACGGGCGAGCGGGGTACTCACATATATACATAGGCAGGCACATCTATGGGCGAGCGGGGTACTCACATATATACATAGGCAGGCACATCTATGGGCGAGCGGGGTACTCATACCTTTTATCCTTTATGATGAAAAAATATAAAACCCAAGTGCACAATAAATACAGGCGATATTACAGAATTTTCTAATTTATCAGAATTTATTATTAAGTTAATGATAATTCATGCAGCATTTGAGGGTCTAGAGCATGATACTAATATAAAAAAAAATGTGTGTATATATATATATATATAATATATATATATATATATATATATATATATATATATATATATATATATTATAAATGCAGCATATAAGGGACTAAAATATTGTTCACACTATAATACAATATATAGCGAGAAAGTGCAGGTGCATCAGTAATTAGTGTGAGGATGCACCTGCTCTTCATCTGAGAGTGAGAGACCGCTGCACCCCGACGCACGTTTCGGCACTTTATTTATCCAGTTCTAAATTTCATCAATTTCATTTTACTTTTTCAATATTTTGACCATAACTCATTGTTTTTGTGCTCTCTTTCTATATATTCCCAAGGGTCTTGTATTGTTTCATGATCATCTACTTATATTTATTGCTAGTTATTTTCTTGTACATGCATGCCTGTATTTTATGTTGACGACCCCTTGTTCTGTGCACCGCATTGTAGTGTAGAGAACAACAAATGCAGGTTATTGCCCCTTTGGAGATTCACAATCTATTGAGTCGCCCCCTTTCCTCCATTATCACTGTGGTGTTCGTCCTCTGCAGTCATGTCCGGGAGTGTCTGAAGCTGGACCAGGACGATAAGGATTGTCACAGCCATTATAAACATGTGAAGAAGCTGTCCCGACAGCTGGAGGCCGCCGAGGAGATGGTCCGTGACCAGAGGTGGGTGTCACCCCGGCTCCTGGAAGGAGCGGCACTCATGTCCTCGCCCCCGAAACTTTGCGTGATATGAGATAATCGGGGTGGATGTCCCTCTGTAGATATGAAGCCGCCATTGAGAAGTTCGAAGCCGCAATAAAGACAGAGCAAGAAGTGGAAATCTACAGGAAGAGGGCGAAGGAGCGGATCTGTCACTGCCTGTCCAAGGTGCGGACACCAACATCTCACACCCTACGTACACTCCAGAGGGTCATGAGAAGGTCTAACCCAGTCTTATTCTTCTACCATAGTCTCAGCACACAGAGGCGGCCATAAAGATGTGTACAGAAGCTCTGAAGAGAGACCCTCACAATCCTCAGGTGCTGAAGGACCGGGCGGAGGTCTACATCCTGAACGAGGAGTACGAGAAAGGTCCGTCAGGCTGTGGTGGTCCCAGGAGAGGACAACTTCCCCGATACTCTTCTTAATCCTTCCATCTCTCATTTCCACTGTCTCCTTTCTTCTTTCTCTTTCTCCTTATTTGTCTGTTATTTTTTTGTCCTCATTATTTTGTCTCCTGTGCCCTTACCAAGTGTCCTCACCTGTTCTCATCGTGTGTTCCATTTTTGTTAACGTCCCTTCTCCCTATCGCCCTGCTCTTTTCTTTATTACTTCCTTTTTTTCTCGCCCCAATTCTCCCTTTTGATAAGTTATTTATCTCTGATCCCGCTCTCAGCTCATTCCTTGTTGCCTATCCTCCCGCTTTCATCTCCTTTCTTGTTGCCTCTCCTTCTGCCATCCGATCCTTCCCCCGTTGCCTCTCCTCCTGCCCTCCAACCCTTCCCCGATACCTCTCCTCCTGCCCTCTGCTCCTTTCCTTTCGTGTTGCCTCTTTTTTTACCCTCTGATCCTTCCCCCGTCGCCTTTCCTCCCGTACTCTGATCCTTCCCCGATTCGTCGCCTCTCCTCCTGCCCTCTAATCTTTCCCCCACTTGTTGACTCTGCCCTCTGATCCTTCCCTTGTCGCCTATCCTCCCACCCTCGGATCCTTCCCTTGTCGCCTCTCCTCCCACCCTCGGATCCTTCCCTTGTCGCCTATCCTCCCACCCTCGGATCCTTCCCTTGTCGCCTCTCCTCCCACCCTCGGATCCTTCCCTTGTCGCCTCTCCTCCCGCCCTCTGATCCTTCCCACATCACCTCTCCTCCCACCCTCGGATCCTTTCCTTGTCGCCTCTCCTCCCGCCCTCAGATCCTTCCCTTGTCGCCTCTCCTCCCTCCCTCGGATCCTTCCCTTGTCGCCTCTCCTCCCTCCCTCGGATCCTTCCCTTGTCGCCTCTCCTCCCGCCCTCGGAAACCTTCCCTTGTCGCCTCTCCTCCCGCCCTCGGAAACCTTCCCTTGTCGCCCTCCTCCTCTCCGCCCTCGGATCCTTCCCCTTGCCGCCTCTCCTCCCGCCCTCGGATCCTTCCCCTTGCCGCCTCTCCTCCCGCCCTCGGATCCTTCCCCTTGCCGCCTCTCCTCCCGCCCTCGGATCCTTCCCCTTGCCGCCTCTCCTCCCGCCCTCGGATCCTTCCCCTTGCCGCCTCTCCTCCCGCCCTCGGATCCTTCCCCTTGCCGCCTCTCCTCCCGCCCTCGGATCCTTCCCCTTGCCGCCTCTCCTCCCGCCCTCGGATCCTTCCCCTTGCCGCCTCTCCTCCCGCCCTCGGATCCTTCCCCTCGCCGCCTCTCCTCCCGCCCTCGGATCCTTCCCCTCGCCGCCTCTCCTCCCGCCCTCGGATCCTTCCCCTCGCCGCCTCTCGTCCCGCCCTCGGATCCTTCCCCTCGTCGCCTCTCGTCCCGCCCTCTGCTCCTTCCCCTCGTCGCCTCTCGTCCCGCCCTCTGCTCCTTCCCCTCGTCGCCTCTCGTCCCGCCCTCTGCTCCTTCCCCTATGGTGTCCACATTCTTTACTCCATCTTTCTGTCTTTTCTCCATATCATTATGTCTTCCACCTCCCAACCTATCTCTGTCCCTCTTGATCACCTTTTCTCTCCTTTTTCTGCAGCGGTGGAAGATTTTCAGCAAGCGAAGGAACTGGATGGAGAAAACGAGGAGATAAATCAGGGTCTGGAGAGAGCACAGAAGCTGCTGAAACAGTCCCGGAAACGAGATTATTACAAAATCTTAGGTGTCAAGAGGTAACTGATGAATCCTATAAAGAATGACAGTAACATTGCAGGGAGACATAATGACAATATGGCCGCTTCATTACAGAAATGCCAACAAACAAGAAGTCATCAAAGCTTACAGGAAGCTGGCACAACAATGGCACCCGGACAACTTCCAGTCAGAGGAGGACAAGAGGGAAGCAGAAAAGAGGTTCATCGATATAGCAGCTGCCAAAGAAGTGTTAACTGACCCAGGTAAGTGATAGTAATACTATAATACTGCTCCTATGTACAAGAATATAACTACTATAATACTGCTCCTATATACAAGAATATAACTACTATAATACTGCTTCTATATACAAGAATATAACTACTATAATACTGCTCCTATGTACAAGAATATAACTACTATAATACTGCCTCTATGTACAAGAAATATAACTACTATAATACTGCCCCTATATACAAGAATATAACTACTATAATACTGCTCCTATGTACAAAAATATAACTACTATAATACTGTCCCCTATACACAAGAATATAACTACTATAATACTGCCCCTATGTACAATATAAGTACTATAATACTGCCCCCTATATACAAGAATATAACTACTATAATACTGCTCCTATATACAAGAATATAACTACTATAATACTGCACCTGTATACAAGAATATAACTACTATAATACTGCTCCTATATACAAGAATATAACTACTATAATACTGCTCCTATATACAAGAATATAAACTATATACTGCTCCTATTACAAGAATATAATACTATAATACTGCTCCTATGTACAAGAATATAACTACTATAATACTGCCCCTATATACAAGAATATAACTACTATAATACTGCTCCTATGTACAAGAATATAACTACTATAATACTGCCCCTATGTACAATAATATAGCTACTATAATACTGCCCCTATATACAAGAATATAACTACTATAATACTGCTCTTATATACAAGAATATAACTACTATAATACTGCCCCTATATACAAGAATATAACTACTATAATACTGCTCCTATGTACAAGAACATAACTACTATAATACTGCCCCTTTATACAAGAATATAACTACTATAATACTGCTCCTATATACAAGAATATAACTACTATAATACTGCCCTATATACAAGAATATAACTACTATAATACTGCCCTATGTACAAGAATATAACTACTATAATACTGCCCTATGTACAAGAATATAACTACTATAATACTGCTCCTATGTACAAGAATATAACTACTATAATACTGCTCCTATGTACAAGAATATAACTACTATAATACTGCCCCTATGTACAAGAATATAACTACTATAATACTGCCCTATGTACAAGAATATAACTACTATAATACTGCTCCTATGTACAAGAATATAACTACTATAATACTGCTCCTATGTACAAGAATATAACTACTATAATACTGCTCCTATGTACAAGAATATAACTACTATAATACTGCCCCTATGTACAAGAATATAACTACTATAATACTGCCCCTATGTACAAGAATATAACTACTATAATACTGCTCCTATGTACAAGAATATAACTACTATAATACTGCCCCTATATACAAGAATATAACTACTATAATACTGCTCTTATATACAAGAATATAACTACTATAATACTGCCCCTATATACAAGAATATAACTACTATAATACTGCTCCTATGTACAAGAACATAACTACTATAATACTGCCCCTTTATACAAGAATATAACTACTATAATACTGCTCCTATATACAAGAATATAACTACTATAATACTGCCCTATGTACAAGAATATAACTACTATAATACTGCTCCTATGTACAAGAATATAACTACTATAATACTGCCCCTATGTACAAGAATATAACTACTATAATACTGCTCCTATGTACAAGAATATAACTACTATAATACTGCTCCTATGTACAAGAATATAACTACTATAATACTGCCCCTATGTACAAGAATATAACTACTATAATACTGCTCCTATGTACAAGAATATAACTACTATAATACTGCTCCTTTATGTACAAGAATATAACTACTATAATACTGCTCCTTTATGTACAAGAATATAACTACTATAATACTGCTCCTATGTACAAGAATATAACTACTATAATACTGCCCCTATGTACAAGAATATAACTACTATAATACTGCTCCTATGTACAAGAATATAACTACTATAATACTGCTCCTATGTACAAGAATATAACTACTATAATACTGCTCCTATGTACAAGAATATAACTACTATAATACTGCTCCTATGTACAAGAATATAACTACTATAATACTGCTCCTATGTACAAGAATATAACTACTATAATACTGCTCCTATGTACAAGAATATAACTACTATAATACTGCTCCTATGTACAAGAATATAACTACTATAATACTGCTCCTATGTACAAGAATATAACTACTATAATACTGCTCCTATGTACAAGAATATAACTACTATAATACTGCTCCTATGTACAAGAATATAACTACTATAATACTGCTCCTATGTACAAGAATATAACTACTATAATACTGCTCCTATGTACAAGAATATAACTACTATAATACTGCTCCTATATACAAGAATATAACTACTATAATACTGCTCCTATATACAAGAATATAACTACTATAATACTTCTCCTGTATACAAGAATATAACTACTATAATACTGCTCCTATATACAAGAATATAACTACTATAATACTGCCCCTATATACAAGAATATAACTACTATAATACTGCCCCTATGTACAAGAATATAACTACTATAATACTGCTCCTATGTACAAGAATATAACTACTATAATACTGCCCCCCATGTACAAGAATATAACTACTATAATACTGCTCCCATGTACAAGAATATAACTACTATAATACTGCTCCTATATACAAGAATATAACTACTATAATACTGCCCTCTATATACAAGAATATAACTACTATAATACTGCTCCTATGTACAAGAATATAACTACTATAATACTGCCCCCATGTACAAGAATATAACTACTATAATACTGCCCCCCATGTACAAGAATATAACTACTATAATACTGCTCCCATGTACAAGAATATAACTACTATAATACTGCTCCTATATACAAGAATATAACTACTATAATACTGCCCTCTATATACAAGAATATAACTACTATAATACTGCTCCTATGTACAAGAATATAACTACTATAATACTGCCCCCCATGTACAAGAATATAACTACTATAATACTGCTCCTATGTACAAGAATATAACTACTATAATACTGCCCCTATATACAAGAATATAACTACTATAATACTGCCCCCTATGTACAAGAATATAACTACTATAATACTGCTCCTATATACAAGAATATAACTACTATAATACAGCCTCCTATGTACAAGAATATAACTACTATAATACTGCCCCTATGTACAAGAATATAACTACTATAATACTGCTCCTATGTACAAGAATATAACTATTATAATACTGCCCCTATATACAAGAATATAACTACTATAATACTGCTCCTATGTACAAGAATATAACTACTATAATACTGCCCTCCAGGGATGAGGATATAAGCTTGTTTAATCAGTGTTACACTGTTAAATTTTTCAGAAATGCGTCAGAAGGTCGACGCCGGAGAAGATCCACTAGATCCCGAAAATCAGCACGGCTCTGGACATCACCAACAATGGCCTTTTGAGTTTAACCCTTTCAGTTCAGGAAACTTTCACTTTAAATTTAACTTTAACTGAAGCTCCTGGACCCTTGTAGTGGCCGATGGGAGAGCGGAGAACACTCCATACGTGGCGCTCTGTAAGGCCCTCATGACAGAGGTGGGTAAGGGGTGTCCTCATGGTCCTGTTACCTCCATACTTGATCATGGTCAGTTCTCGGCTCCTTGTTATGGCGGCTGTACCTTTGGAACATTCAGCACATCAGTCCTTCATGACGGTCCCAATCTGCACAGGATGAGAGTTGCCACGTCCTCTGGAAAATGGATACACTGAGATAAAAAATAAACTCTGGTTTGGGTAGGTTCAGATGTATATTAAATATCTATGATTTTAATGGATTCTTATGGTATTTCTAATGCGTTTATTTATTTACAGCAGCACAGAATATTTCAGGATTCCAGAACAGTATTAACCATGCATTCAAAAGATATGAGGAATGACTAAAGCATATTGGAAATATTCTGGAGTGGTTGGCTTTTTGTGTCGGCATGGCAGACTCATCGAAATGTAGCAGCATGCCTGAATTCAGCACAGTCTCGAGCCGTGGCGCCTTGATGGATGCTCTGTTGAAAGATTTGATCTTGTGCAATCTCGATAGGCCCAGCAGTGTCTTCTCCCAGCTAGGCGGGCCCAGCGGGCTTTCTAAGCTGGGTGGCCTAACTTTTCGAGCCTGGCGGGCCAGCGGGGTCTTCTTCCGGCCTGGGCGGGCCAGCGGGCTCCATCAAGTAGGGCATCTTCCCTGCAGCACATGTCAGTTGGCCGGGCGCCTTTTGAATGCGATGGCTCTGCTGATTCCGGTCTCTGGTGCAACTGAAGGCCCAGCGGGCGTCCCTCTTCCCTAGGCCTAGGGCGGGCCCAGCGGGCTCTTCTTTTCCCGGCCGGCGGTGGCAGCGGGCTCTTCTTCCCTCTCCCCTGGGCGGGCCAGCGGTGTCTTCTCCCGCCTGGGCGGGCCCAGCGGGTCTTCTCCCGCTGGGCGGGCCCAGCGGGTCTCTTCCCGCCTGGGCGGGCCCAGCGGGTCTCTTCCCGTGGCGGCCAGCGGTTCTTCTCCCGCCTGGCGGGCCCAGCGGTGTCTTCTCCCCGGGCCCTGGGCGGGCCCAGCGGGCTCTTCTCCCGCCTGGCGGGCCCAGCGGGCTCTTTCTCCAGCCGGCGGGCTCTTCTTCTCCCAGCCTGGGCGGGCCCAGCGGGCTCTCATCTTCTCCCAGCTGGCCCAGCGGGCTTCTCCCGCTGGGCGGCCCAGCGGGCTCTTCTCCTGCGGCCGCGGGTCTTCCGGCCTGGGCGGGCCCAGCGGGCTCTTCTTCTCCCGGCCCTGGGCGGGCCCAGCGGGCTCTTCTCCCAGCCTATATAGGTCTTCTCCCTAGACCATCTATTCTTCCCACCTGAGGTCTTCTCCAGTGACTTCTCTCATGGAATGATGTGTAAAATCAAGCTTGGTGATCCTTGCTTCAAGTGACATGTCTGGATTGATTGTTCCAAAGTTTGTGGAGTTTGGTACCCAATTAATGCTTCCATACATTGACTTTTATTTTGCTGTGTATTACTTATGCAGCCTTATAGTCATGAGATCCATGTCTTCTTTCGGTCTGGTACATGCCTAGAGAAGAGGGGACACATTGTCTCCTGTAGCTCGGTCTCTGCTTGGATGCACGGGACCAGATGTTGTGTTTGGGGACGTAGTGACAGGTCACATGACAAACCACTTACAGTTGGAGGTGACAGCGAAAAATTGTAAGTGCAGATGTTGTCGGTGAGCACACAGTTGTTCACGACTGCAGAACCCCAACGATGGAAGGGCCCACGACCTTGATCTTAAGGAAGACTGTGTTGGTTTCCATCACTACTTAGCCTGTAAGAGAAAAGGCTGGGTTCTAGTGAAAATTGAGAAAACTATTCTAGAAGAACCCAAGATATCAGATCTTTAATTAAACTCAGAAGTTAGGAATTCTTTAAAAAGGAAGTTTTGTGACCTTGAGGAGCCAGTCCTCTAAATATTTTATTGATTTGTCAATATTACCGGTTATATATACTAGATTCTTTGATAGGGCGTCGATCCAGGGAATTAGTCTTGGAGTTTGGAGAGCTGGAAGTTGGATAGTGAGTATTCACCTTCTCAGGGTGGAACATGCGGGCAAATTATTGACTGCCGTAAGAATTATGAATATAGAAGTTCCCAAAGAGCCGTAGGATGGAGGAACACAGGGAAAGAGTGCTATCTGTATACAGGTGCCTTGTGCATTTTTAAATTCCCTTTTAATAAAGGATAATCAGTTGTCGATACCGAGTGGGCTTACTTCTTTAAGAAGTTATGTGAGAGCTGAGAAAAAGCATCTAGGAGTTATGTTGCAACTTTCAAAATATTTAAGAAATTGGCACTGGCGCTTGATGTCTTGTGTTTCCTTAAAGACCACCTAGAAAGACTGCTAGAGAGTCAGCTCTGAAGTTGCAAAAATATAGAGAAGGGAGAGCGCAATAGGGTCTTCAGATCTGAAGTTTCGGCTTTCGTGCTCCTTTGGGTGTCCGTTTTGGTCTTCAGGTTCTTTCGGGTGTCTGTTTCAGTCTTTGGGTTCCTTTGGGTGTCAGTTTTGGTCTTCGGTGTCTGTTTCAGTCTTTGGGTTCCTTCAGGTATTTGTCTTCGAGCTCCTTTGGATGTCCGTTTTGGTCTTCAGGTTCCTTCGGATGCCAGTTTTGGTCTTCAGGTTCTTTCGGGTGTCTGTTTCAGTCTTTGGGTTCCTTTGGGTGTCAATTTTGGTCTTCGGTGTCTGTTTCAGTCTTTGGTTCCTTCAGGTGTTTGTCTTCGAGCTCCTTTGATGTCTTTTGTCTTCAGGTTCCTTGGGTCCAGTTATGATCTTCAGGTTCTTGGGATGTCTGTTTCAGTCTTTGGTTCCTTTGGTGTCAGTTTGGTCTTCGGTGTCTGTTTCAGTCTTTGGGTTCCTTCAGGTGTCTGTTTGTCTTTGAGCTCCTTTAGGATGTCCGTTTTGTCTTCAGGTTCCTTCGGATGCCAGTTTTGGTCTTCGGGTTTTTTCAGGTGTCTATGTACTGTCTTTAGCTTTCTTCAGGTATCGGATTAGTCTTCTGGTTCCTTTTGTTGTGTTTGAGTCTTTGAGTTCCTTCAGCTATTGTTGGTGCTACTCAGACCTCAGGTCCAATCACACACTGGTAGTTCTACAATATTGACTGTGTTTGACTTGCCCCACCTCTGCTTCCTTTGAAGTCCTGGCACCAACTCCTCCCCTTATCTGTCTTACCGGCCTTTTATACTTAGTAGCTATTACCTGACCCAGCATCTCTTCAAACCTCTTCCCTCAAGGAAACACCAAGGGACGCCAAGGGAGGACTAAAATTATTTCAATTTTAGTAAGTGGATGGACTCCAAACACAGTGGGAAAAAGGTCTCTGGCTAGAGTTTTCTCAGTCTTTGGGGAAAAAAGGACATTCTTCCACTTTATGCCAGTCAGCCTTAGAAAAAGCCTTATAGGAAAACTCAAGGTCAAAGAGCAGGTACCTACAGTCCTCTTTGTGTTAAAGAAGCCAGATCCCGAACGATAAGAAGATTCAAGAAGGAGACCATAAACTCAGCGGTAAGATGGTTCATCCCTCTTTGATATCATATCCCAAGTTGTCAGGAACATCAACGATTTAATACTTAATAGAACTTTGTATCATGTAAAGTATCGGAGCTTCCTCTTCAGTATTTCTAAGGCTTCCAGAGCCTTCATGAAACTCTTGGCAGAGGTCTAAAGGAGAAGACTTCCTCTTTATCTCATGCTTCAATAACGATTAATCATTGGCAAGATATGGGAAGATGACGCTCAGGTCTTGTCTCTTTTACAGATTCTGAAAACCTTAGGATGAATTGTAGATGAAGGAGAATCCAGGCTAGAGTAGCCAGAGTTCAGAGCTTTGGGGGAATCATGTGTGATCAGTGGTGGTGGAGTGGGAATTTAAAGACTGCTTTCTCCTTCCGGCTACTGGTTTCCAGCTCCTCTGTGGATGACTGGTTACTTCATCAGGGTGTGTTCCTCAGCCATGTGCCGCCGTGCACCTATGAAGCCAAGGAACAGACCCAGCTGAAAAGAAAGAACAAAAGCAGGAAAGAGACCTGCAGAGAGCCGACAGGACACTGCCTTCTCCAAATCATGTTGTCCCACCAACAGGAGTGTGGTAAGATGAGGAGTGGGATGACCAATCTGGGGCAACCAGAGCCTCCTCGACTATTTTTCAAAAATGACTAGTAAATTGCAAACGTATATTTTATTTATTTTTTACCATACACATAATTTACTTATACTGTACCAAGGACTTGTTAGGCAAGTGCAAGGTGTTAATATAAGTATAAACACATGTGGACAGCAGGACTGTGCAGTCAGCAAGACAAACACCCAACTGACTCCTCTAAGCTGACACAATCGGAGTTGAAACATGGAGAAGGAGTTGTAGATGGATAAGAATGGCAGCACCCACCGAAGGCAAATCATCTGCTTTTAACACACAGGTAAGGGTCATCTGACCAGAGGTGAGGGGAGGGAGAAGACAACAAGGTGTATGGAGACAATGGTCTATCAGTCTCCTGGTAAAAGCTGCCCATTGTGGACAGGGGTGAACTTCTCTGCCTCCTACCGCCTGGCTGACAAAAATCCATATGTATGGAGCTCCAAAATTGGGTGGGAGATGCGGATTTAAAAAAGCTCAACGGGTCAGTTTACACTGATTAAGCAAAATCTTCTGTTCCTTCTTTTAAAGTGTAAGACGCTTTTTTTGATGCAGCGCCAAATATTCTCCGAAAACCTCATTGTGGGCGCACAGCCTCAGGCTTCAGCTAGAACATGGAATAAGTTCCAGCATAGATATTTTCTCTTCTTTTAACGTCCATCTTTAATTTTTGTAAAAGGGGCTAATTTTTTTTCCAGATTAGAGCCATAGGGAACCTACTTGATTCTAAATTTACTGATCACTATTGATGAACGAGCACTAAAATGCTTGGGTGCTCGGTACTTGAAACGAGCAGTTGGACCATCGGTTGGGTGTAACTGTCTCGACACAATAGGTACACGTTGCCAATGAGATTCCTATTAAAGCGAACCGGTCACCCCCTTTGGGCATTTTAAACTGTGCCAACCAGTATTAACATAATGTAAATGGGATTCTTAAGACCCCTCTATGTGCCCAGACGTCCCCCTCATAGATGAGAAATCAACTTTTATTCTCTGTCGCCCTGCATCTTATTAGATTCTGGAGGTATGCTCTCTGGTTCTTTTGGATTAGGTCCTTGCCGCCCGTTGCCAGCAAAACCCGCCTTGCAATTTGAAAATTTCCGCCCCTCCTGTGGACAACGCACTGAGTGACTCGCACCTACGTAGTGGAGTGGGCCACCATGCTCCTCTATTGAAGATAGAGCCGAGTTCTCGCGGGATTTGTGAAGTCTCGCGAGACTTTGGCACTTCAGTGGAGGAGCACGGTGACCCGCAGTGGCCACCCACAGGAGGGGGCGGGAATTTTTAAATTGCAAGACCAGGTTTTGATGGCAAGGGGCGGTGAGGACCTAATCCACCAGGACCAGAGAGCATACCTCCCAGATCTAATAGGATGCAGGGCGACAGAGAATAAAAGTTGATTTCTCAGGTATGAGGGGGACATCGGCACATAGTATGGTAGTGCTCGCGCCAATACTACTGATCACCCCCGCAAGGGGTGATTTATCATCTCTTCCGGTTGCTGGTCATAGAGTAGTTCAATAGGATCTTAACATAGTGTTGCGGTCTATTACCTCAAGGTCGAATCTCTTCTGCATCCTCTAATCCTTAAAATAATCCTGTTGATATCCTGTAATTCATTAATTCTTCTGGCAAACATTAGAGCTATCTATGTGAATCATCCTTTCATGACTATTCTCCCAGGTAGGGTTATTATTAACCCAGCCTTTGCCCAAAGTTGCATAAAGTTTTTATAGATCTCCGGCGATCGTTCTTCCTTCCTTTTGTGAGGACTCCGAGCCTGGGAAGGAAGTAGAATTTCATATTCTGGAAACAAAGTGTTTTCTCCACTATCTAAAAACCAAATCTTCCTGGAGAGAGTTGATGTGCCCCGTGGGGTACTCGGAGCCGGGCCTCCCTCTGAAGATGTTGTCTGGGGGATCGGGATGTCATAGTGGCGTTACCCGGTCCGTGGCCCCGGAGCAGTCAATAAAACGGAAATTGGGTGGATTGAAGTTTATGTAATAGGGGTAATTGTAGGGATAGTTGTCGTGATGACACTCGTGGTATGCGGCTATAGGTAGCTGCTGCTGCAGTCTGGGACCTCTGGGGATGATGGGATGGCAGCTATAATGGTGTCGCTCCCCACGGGTGGAGCGGTTCCCCAGGGCATCCAGTGTAGAGATTTAGGGAATTATGGATGGCCAACAGGGCTGAACTGGCTGCATGGAAGGGTCGGGGCGACTCGCAAGCATGTTCCTGCGGCCTGCATGGCTTATCAGGAATCTACCGCTCCTCGGGCGGGAAATGAACAGTCTCGCACACAGTTCTGAGTTCCAAACCTGGTTTACTTGGCTTTTCTCTGCGGGCACCACAAGATACAGTTCTGGTACAATCGCGGTCTAGATAGTCCTCAACAACCGGGATAGCTCGTCCAGGACACCCCTTTTGGTTCCATTCTCTTGTTGCTGCCTTCCTTAGCGCTGCCTGCTCACCTAACTCCTGCTCGCGCCTCTGCACAAAGTGCCCCGATCCAGCAGCCACGGGTCCTGTCTGGCGACTGGCCGTTTCCCCTGACCCTAGTACGGCGGATGTGTCAGGAGTGGGCCACAGCTCCTATGGAACTTGTGGCCTTCGGTTGATTAGAGTATGGATTCTCCTCACCACCTTCAGGGCTGGTCCTTTGGTCTGCAACCTGCTCCTCTGCTGTCACTTCAGATTCGGCTACATGGGTGGATTCCGTCTCTCCGAAGTCTGTTGTCCCGGGACCCGGAATGAGCCTCCTCTCCGCTCAAGTCCTCCGGGTCCTTATGAGTCGCCCACCGGGGCCGTGGGGTACTCTGAACCGGGCCCTCTCATCGTCGTCATCTGGGGCTGCAGAATGTCACGGTGTCGTGACCTGGCTCCGTTGGCCCGGGTGAGTCAGTAAAAAGGTGGTAAAAAACAGTTTTTGATTATTTAGATCGTGACACCACCCGTAGTTTGTGGCTACAGGTAGCCACCGCTGCAGTTGGGACCTCTGGGGATGATGGATGTTTGCAGCAGAGATGTTGCGCCCTCCAGTGGTAGGGCTGGTCCCCAGGGCAACAGTGTAGAAAGTGTAGGTGAAGTATAAAATTCTCAGTACCCTCAGGCAACCTCCTGCTGCCAGCAGTCGGCCACCTCTCAGGCACACAATCGGAGTCTTACACAGTTCTGAGCTTTACCGGGTTTACTTTCTTGCTCGTCAGATTTTGCAACACACACAGTTCAGTGCAGTAGCGGCTCCTGTCTGGTTTTAGCAGTTGGGACGGCTTGTCTGTGACACCCCCTTTCATGTTCCTTTCGGGCCTCTTCAGTCTATTCCGCACACTACCTACAGTCCAGATGTAATGGGCTTTCAGTGTGCACTCTTCTGGGCCCTAGTTCGACGGCATTCCTTTCACTGTGCTGGAGGTTGGGTCTCGAGACATAAAGACCCCGCACCCCGCCGGAGTTCGTGGTTGGGGCATGCAGCTTCCCTGCCACTTCAGCAGAGCTTGAACTCTTTTTCCAGTCCAGTCCCTCGATGTCCACGCTGATTCGGACACACCTTGGACAACCTCTGTCTTCCCTCGGTTCTCAGCCTGGGTCCGGGTTCTCTCAGTCTGGTCTCATTGACTACTTGGCTGACTGGAGTAACTTTACCTCTCTTTCACTCCTTCTCCTCTCCACTATCCTTTGCTACTTTGTCTCTGGTGTTGTCTGGTTTTGTCCTTGTGGTCCCACCCCTCACCGGGTTCTCTCCTAACATAGAACCCTCCACCTGGCTCCTCCCGCTATCCCGTTGCTAGACATAGAGTAACTTAGACTTTGGATCAGGGGATGTGTTGGGTGTGTGTGTGGGGTGACCGACTTACCAATCCCAGCTTCTGCGCCATCTCGTGGTGACTGGTCTGCAGGGGCGCCACACTTACTCTCCTGCTTATTCCACCAACTTTCCCAACTGCCTACCCATTTCCTGAGATCTTCACTTTTCTACTTCCTGACTGCTTCCTTCCTAGCTTCCCACGCTCCTCCTTTCCTCCCGCTGACTACCTGGGCCCTCCCCCTGCAGGATCTGCCTGCCGTCTCCGAAACCAGGTGTGTTGGGTAATTTTGTGGGTGTCCGGACTTACCATTCCATTTACTGAAGGCAGGGACACCACACCGTGGTTTGGGTGCAGTACCCCTTTGTGGCAACCAGACTGCAGGGGTGCCACATTTTCCCTTAACATTTTTGTGTTCTTTCATTCTCCATGGAAAGGGAAGGCAGGAATCGGGTCCTTTTTTTCAAGATGGGTGTCACACGTGTAACAGATGAGGGAGAAGAGAGCAGGTTGGTATAATGGCAACGGCACCAGAGAAGCTTGTCTGTCCATGGACTTGATGTCCCTGACTAACCCTGCACCCTGAGGTACCCCAGATGGTGAGGGCCACCACCCTTGCCCTCAACTCCTCCACCAGCACTATGCTAATCCCTCTCACCTCCCACTACTGACCGGGGACAGCAGCACTCCAGCAAAAAGGAAAACTCTAACAACACCACCTGGTGGAGTGAGAAGCTATTTAAAGGCTAGGAGAGAAGATTCCATATGACTCACACTTAAGCTTCACATCATCCAGCACTTGGACAAGTAGCACAGCACACAGCAGAACTGACATTAACTCATGCAGTTCCAGAAGAAATTCACACATATTTAATCACATAATATGATAAAACCAGGGCTGGAACTAAAATGTAACGATGCAGTGGTACACGTTCACACTGGCCTCATAATGGAAGAAACAACAACAAGGAAAACGAGTGAGCAAATACCCTACAATAATCAAAGTAAAATGCTTAAAGGGAACCTGTCACCTGATTCTAAGTCCCTACACTATCTCTAGCTGTCCCTACACCTTCCTAGCAGCTCCCTATCTATCCCTTTCTTATCTAAAGTGTCCCTATTAAACATGTGAAAAAGAAGTATAAACTTACTGCAGTCCCCGTGGTTGGGGGACTGGGAAGGCGTGGCCACGCTGCCTTCATCACACCTCCTGGTTGTAATGCAGGCCCCGCTGGGCGGCATTATTCTGTGTCCTCTCTGCCCCCAGTATTTGGAATCTCCCGCCCTCTGTGTACTTCTATGCACCGGCTGGACGTCACATCCGGCGCGGTGCATTATGGGGCCAGTCACGTGATCGGTTCTAGTGCATTATAGGGCCGATCACGTGATCGGCCCGACTTCAATAAGCGCATGCGCGGAGCCGGGCCGATCACGTGATCAAGCCCATAATGCACTGGGACCGATCATGTGACCGGCCCCATAATGCACCATGCCGGATGTGACGTCCAGATGTGACCCGTTGAAGGGCGAGAGCCCGAAACGGTGCCGTAGTCACTTTGGTCTCCCCCCCTCCCTGCACCATGTCTTGGCAACTCTAATAAAGAATCGTCCTGCATCTACTTTGGTGAGTGCTGCTTTTTCTCTATTTTTATCAAGATTGCCACTGGACCCATCGCTGCAGGGAGGGATGTACACCTTGGCACACACAGCATGCCACACCTTCCACCCCAAACCTGGAGAGGGAGCCCCACTCGCTGTCCATAAGCCAGATCCCCTATAAAGATCCAGGCCTGAGGGGAGGAGTTGGTTAGTTAGTTCCAGTCAGACAGAGAAGAGAGCAGTTGTAAGGAGCTGGTTGCTGGGACCAAGCAGGCCCAGAACCAGGGGACACTGACCCAGCTGTGCTGAGCCCTAGGGAGAGGGACAGAGGCCAGTGGGAGAAGCAAGAAGAAGGGAACAGACTTGTGAACCCTTTAGTTACCCGGACACCGGAGTCCGCAACTGCTAATAAGATATAGTAGCAAGAATAGTCCAGACAGATCAGGAGGATCCAGTCCCCCTGAAGCAACCAGTAGAAGAATCCAAACTTGACCAAGTAAAGATCCAGGGACCTAGCTGAGGATAGGAATCCCACAGAGAGGTCCTCATTGTCAGTTGTGGAACAGCACCCTGAGAGGGAGAAGGAGCGGCAGGTTCAGCTACAGGCAGAGCTTACCCCAATCACCGCACACACTAACAGAGGAGGCCTCACAACTCTCCAAGGTGAATGCCCCAAGCTGCACCGACACCTGGTTACCCTCCAGGACCGTCCCTGTTACCGGACATCAGTAAAAAGGTACTGAAACCAAAGACTATTGTGTGTGTGTGCCTGCTTCCCCGCCGCCGCCTGCAGCGTTCACAGCAGAACCGCTACTACTACTCCCCTCATCCATCCCGCTGCCCTGAGGTAAAGCTCCACCTGTGGAGAGCTGTACTACCCAACGCTACCTTCCATCACCTCAGCGGACGGCCGCAGCGCTGGCAACCATATTACCAGGTACCATAGGTGGCGTCGCAATACCATTCCTTCCCCTCCATCATCATCACCCCATCCCCAACCACTGAGGGTCCAGGGCACAGAACCGGGAACCGACCAGCCGTGATTCCCCCATCGAAGCAACCGCCTATCCCGGTATCCGAGTACCCCCTACACTGTCGACCGCCTCAATTCCACGTCACATACAGGTGATAAGGTACTAGTAATTCTTTTTAGGTAGGGACTGTCCCGATGGGATCGCCTTGCCGTGGTGGGACAGCTTATGCATTTTTTGCTCAAAATAATGTCACCAAGTACCCTATTTATTTTCTTGCACTTTAGCATTTAACTTTTATTATTTTAGGGTATTTGCTCACTTGTTTTCCTTGTTATTTTTTATGTTTAATCACAGCAGCATCCAACACAGACTGCAGATAGTCAGCGCACACTGGCATAAATCAGCCATTTCCATGGAATATTCCTCAGTGGGTCAGACTGTTCCTTGGGATATGAAAGCACACTCAACTTAGAGGATTAGCTTCTTCTTGTAGCTACAGATGGAATTTGAGGAATTCTGATCTTTCAGTTAGGAGAAAGGCTCTCCAGGTTTTTTTTGCTCATCTCTACGGGGCTGTCAGGGTGGGGTAATGAAGAAAGATAATCAGATTTTCTCAAACTAAGGTGGCACTTTCGTCTTATTCCCAAACATCCTTTCTTGTAGTTACAGGCTCCTTTATAGCCCCCCAAAAAGGTGTGAGGCACCTCCGGCGTGGGCCCATGGCCGGGGTGCATCACATGGGCTTGCAGCACAGGTGTCTGTTCACATGAGCCTGTTTCACCAGGTGTGAGTGCTGTAAAGGTAACCGTCACATGCTAGGATATAGGTGAACGAGATCGTTAGCTATGTCACGTGATCCGCGATCATGTGATGAGCTGGAAGTGGTAAATGACTTCACCCTCCTCGGATCAATGATCCCTCACGATGCAGCGACGACACCAGAAGTCAATAGGAGAAAAGCTATGAGGAAATCAGCAATGAAGTCACTGGACGAGGTCTTCACATCAAGGGACATCTCACTGGTGATGAAGACACGGCTCGTACATTGTCTGGTCTATTCTGTAATAACATTTCACTGGTGATGAAGACACGGCTCGTACATAGTCTGGTCTGTTCTGTAGTAACATTTCACTGGTGATGAAGACACGGCTCGTACATAGTCTGGGATATTCTGTAGTAACATTTCACTGGTGATGAAGACACGGCTCGTACATAGTCTGGTCTGTTCTGTAGTAACATATGGAAGAGACACCTGGACGATAAAGGAACAAGACAGAAGAAGAACCAACACCTCCAAAATGTGGAGGTGAAGAAGGATGTTATCAATACCATGGATGGCAAGAAGAACAAACACATCAATTCTAGAACAAATCAATCCAGACATATAACTGGAAGCAAAGATCACCAAACTATGACTTGTCTACACATCATACGAAGAGAGCAATCACTGGAGAAGGACATCATGGTCAGTAGAATAGAAGGAACAAGGCGACGAGGAAGGAAGACCAGCAACCTGATCGTTTGATACATTCAAGATAATGGCGGAGAAGACCCTGGTGGACCCATCTAGGCTTGGAGAAGACCCTCGTGGATCCATCTAGGCTTGGAGAAGACCCTCGTGGATCCATCTAGGCTTGGAGAAGACCCTCGTGGATCGATCGAGGCGTGGAGGTGATCCTGTTGGCCCCATCTAGGCTTGTAGAAGAGCATGGTGGACCCATCTAGGCTCGGGGAAGACTCTGGTGGACCTATCTATAAAATCAAAGTCCAGCTTATTTCAATTCCACTTACAACACTATATATCCAAATCACCTGTATCCCACCCCTACCAGAGTGTACAGATGACAAGTGAAACTATATTAATTTGCACAAATTAATTTTTTACTTAATAAAATTCATATTTTAAACTTACACTTTCAGGTACCATAATAATAGAATATACCACATAAGGGTGAGCCACTAAAATATACTTTTACTCTCTTTGCACATACACATTATCCTGCCCAAGTACTTACATAAAAAGCAGTATCCTACTCCCAGCTATCTAGATCTTACATCAAGCATTAATTGCTATGTATAAAGCAGGTTTTTATTACTTTCACAAGAGTGCAAGTCCGTAGTGGCCCCCACCAAACTGCCTACGTACGTTTCAGAGTTGCTTCGTCCTCGGAGAAGGCCCTGGTGAATCTATCTAGGCTGCACCAGATCGGTATTCCTACGGAGAGTTCATCCATCAAGTCACCATGGCTCAAGATTGAGTTGAAGGTCATTAAATTTTAATAAAAATTATCATTTAAAAGGGAAGGTGCTGGCAAAAATAATTGTTGTTGCACCAGCATCCAACTGTCATGAACATTTCTGTGTATGTGGGAAGGTGCAGACCACGGAGGGATGAATGCTGGCACAACTTATACTTAAACGTCCTGAAATTATACTTGGTACCTGAGTTTCCCATTGACTTCCATTATATTTGGTACTTGAGCTTCCCATTGATTTCCATTCTACTTTGTACTTGTGTTTCCCATTGACTTCCATTATACTTGGTATTTGAGCTTCCCATTGACTTCCAATAAGCCCCCGTCACACCAGGAGACGGGGCTGGGGATGTCGGTGGCGACTGGCAGGTGCGCGCACATTTTTGGCGCCCCGCCAGCGTCACTGTCCCCCGTTTACACGGGGCGACACCTCCAGCCCCGCGCTGGTGAGCTGTCAGGCGGCATTGCCGCCGGGGTGTCTGGAAACCCCAGCGGCGATGCAGAACAATGGGAGCCTATGGCTCCCATCGCCTGACAGGTCACCGGCGCCCGGTCACATGGGGCGATGTGTGCACATCGCCCCAGATCAGTCGCCTGGTTTCAGAGCACTGCTCTGAAACCAGGTGACTGCCCAGCACTGCCGACATCGCCCCTTTGCATGAGGCGACGTAGGGGCGATGTCGCCGCCGATAGGCCACGCCCCCACGTCGCCTCTGTAATGGGCGGCGATGTTGCCCTTGTGACGGGGGCTTTATACTTTGTACTTGAACTTCCCATTGTCTTCCATTATACTTGGTACTTGAACTTCCCATTGTCTTCCATTATACTTGGTACTTGAACTTCCCATTGTCTTCCATTATACTTGGTACTTGAGTTTCCCATTGACTTCCATTATACTTGGTACTTGAATTTCCCATTGTCTTCCATTATATGTGGTACTTGAGCTTCCCATTGTCTTCCATTATACTTAGTACTTGAGTCTACCTTTAACTTCCATTATACTTTGTACTTGAGCTTCCCCATTGACTTCCATTATACTTAGTACTTGAGCTTCCCATTGTCTTCCATTATACTTAGTACTTGAACTTCCCATTGTCTTCCATTATACTTGGTACTTGAGTCCCCATTGTCTTCCATTATACTTGGTACTTGAACTTCCCATTGTCTTCCATTATACTTGGTAATTGAGTCCCCATTTGACTTCCATTATACTTGGTACTTGAGCTTCCCATTGTCTTCCATTATATGTGGTACTTGAGCTTCCCATTGTCTTCCATTATACTTAGTACTTGAGTCTACCTTTAACTTCCATTATACTTGGTACTTGAGCTTCCCATTGTCTTCCATTATATGTGGTACTTGAGTTTCCCATTGACTTCCATTATACTTGATACTTGAGCTTCCCCATTGACTTCCATTCTACTTGGTACTTGAGCTTCCCATTGACTTCCATTATACTTGATACTTGAGCTTCCCCATTGACTTCCATTATACTTGGTACTTGTGTTTCCCATTGACTTACATTATACTTAGTACTTGAGCTTCCCCATTGACTTCTATTATACTTGGTACTTGAGCTTCCCATTGACTTCAATTATACTTGGTGCTTGAGCTTTTCCATTGTCTTCCATTATACTTGGTACTTGAGCTTTTCCATTGACTTCCATTATACTTGGTACTTGAGCTTTTCCATTGATTTCCATTATACTTGGTACTTGAGTCGCGAGCTTATGAACTGCTCATTTCGAGGACCGAGCACCTGAGTATGGTAGTCCTAGGTCATTACTAGTAATGAGCTATTTAAGGAATTATCCAATTTTCTCCTTCAGAACAGAAATGAAGGAATAACCATAATGTCTACACCTACTCATGGGGAGAATCAGAGGTCATGATGTGCGGTATACTTCTTATAAGCGCCTATATCACGGGAAAGACCATCAGTCTTTGAGATTGAGATGTTGTATCTTCTCCGCCATTACAGTACACTGTTGGTGTACTGTCGTCTTGTAAAATGTCACGGAGGGCAGAGTTCTCACCGGCTTGTTCCTGATCAGATAATTCGGTATATTTACAGCTGTATGGCCTCATTAGTCCAAACTCTAAGGTGATAACGGTTGTTTCCTGAGCCTGATAAGGTTCCTACATCACGGGATACACCGGCTTATCTCCTGACTGATAGCCTGACGCTTGTATACATTATGAAGCCTCTATATTCTCCACTGCTTTATTTCCTAGATGTAGGGTGATAGATAGACAGGGGTCCGAAAGGCTTAGACCATGGTTATTGCGGATGGTTGGTAAAACCCAAAGTGCAAGAGACAACTGGTGGAAGATCCCAGTTGATTTCAGGATTTTGTATTTAGGTCAGTGATTCCCGGCAATGCTAAACCCTACAAAAATGAAAAATACAGATATTGAGTTTGCAAAGATAAATGCAGGCACTGCTATTATTTTGAACAACTCAATATTCGTTTTCTATTATAATAAGCCCCAAATCTTTATAATAGTTTTTAACTCATGTTCTTGAACACAACTACACAAGTGACATCTAAGAAAGCGAATAACTTGTGCGGGAACACGTTTACTAGAGAGGGGGCACTGTTACCATATGGAGGCACAGAATGGCTCCATCACTGGGTGGTGATATAGAAGGGGCACTGTTACCCATTGAGGGCACAGAGAGGAATTATTACTATATGGGTGCAATACTATAACGATGAGGCACCACTACAGTGTGATGGCACAGAGCTACACTATTGCAGTGCACAGAGAGGGCATCATGATTGGAAGAATAGAAGGAATCGAAGAAAATTGGAACACGAGCAACCTAATGACTTGACAATCAAGATAATGGCAAAGAAGACCCTGGTTGACCTATCTAGGCTTGGAGAATACCCTGGTGGACCTACAAGGGCATGAAGAAGACACTGGTGGACCTATCTAGGCTCAGAGAAGACCTTGGTGGACCTATCTAGGCTTGGAGAAGACCCTGGTGGACCTATTTTGGCATGGAGGAGACCCTGGTGGACTTGCCAATGTTAAAAGAAGACACTGGTGGACCTATCTAGGCTTGGAGAACACCTTGGACCCCTCTAGGCTTAGAGAAGACCCTGGTGGAGCTATTTAGGCTTGGGGAAGACCCTGATGGACCTAACCTAGCTTGGAGAAGACCTTGGTGGACCTATCTAGGATTAGAGAAGACCCTGGTGCACTGACCAAGGCTGCACAAGATCGATCTTCCTACAGAATGTTCAGCCATCAAGTAGCTATAATTAGAGATCAAGCTGAAGGGTATTAAATAATGATAGGCACAGAGGGGGCACTATTGCTGCATGGAGACACAATGGTTGCACTTTTATCATGGGAAGGCACATATTATTACTTCCTAGGACACTTTGGAGAGGTGTAGCACTATGTGGTTTGCATCAACCAAAAATATCTTTGGGCTAAATTCTGCAGAGAGAAGTCGTGGATAAAGGAAATAGTTGTAGCAGTCTGGACCAAAAGGAGGAGAAAAGCGAAAATGAATGGCTGCGATCAGAGAGAAACTTTAATATATTTTATTGACTACTTTTTATAACCTAACCGTGCTTTACTCTTCTCCACAACTTTATCTCTGACCTGTCTGGTGTGTTCCTTGGTTTTTTGCTCAAAACTTGGCAAGTATAAGGGCATTATATAGAATCCCCTATAGCCTGGCATGAAGTGACACAAACAGACCAAATGTAAATCCACCTCAGACTCCAACACACAATGCAGCTAAGCTGGAGTCAATGATCATAGTTGATCCTAATACTGTAATTATGTTGGTCACAAGCGCCAGGTTACTGAGCAGCTGGGCCAGAGTTCGGTTCACGGTAGCTATATCCAGCAGCTGTGGTCCTAACCGCACATGCAGATGGGGTAGTAGTAGGGATATATTTTGCTAGTCATTCCAGTTGAGATAATCAGCCTGTTGTGGCTGGCACTGCGGATGATCCCAGGGAGATATGTTGTAGTAAGCAGCAGGTGTTTAACCTTTCCCAACCAGGGCTGGCTCCCAGGGAGATAATAGGGGTGGTGATGGTGTAATGGAGAAAGTAAACAGTAGGAGTCAGTCCTTGCTTTACCTTTTTACTGCAGGTTTCTGTAGCAAGTCCAGGGTAGTTTATCCACCACCAGGCAGGTGGTCCTGCCATTCTGATGGGAACTTTAGTCCGCCCTGGTGGGTGAGTAATGTAGCTTCCTGCTGACTTTCCTTGTGCTTCAGGTTTCTTGATGCCTTGAGTTTCCAATACTTCCTCTAGCTTGTTGTGGATTACCTCCTGCCAGGCTGGTAGTGCAGATACTGCGGGTATCCATGCCTATAGCAGTTCCCTGATCCTCTGTTCTACTGATGTCCTGAGTTCTTCACTAAATCTGCCAGTGTGGCGCCCTTACTGGTCAGTGCGCCACAGTAGGGGTACTGCACCCAAGACAGCGTGTGTGGTGTCTCAGTCATTGGAGAGGATAATGTGGAACTGAGGCTCTCCTCCCAGCATCCTTACACCTAGACTAAGGGAACAATTGGCCAACCAGGGTAACCAGTCCTGGTGGGAGTAGTTAAGTAGTAGTGAGAAGAGTGGGAAGTAGACACAGTGGAGGAGTAGTTGTGAGAGAGATTGTGAGGCAAGTCCTAGAGGGAAGTCGCAGCGAGGGTGCCCGAAAAGGAGTGGTGACCCAGACAGGAGGGGGAGACCCAGTGGCAGACCTTCCGATTACACGGTCTGGGGGAATCCCAGTCCCGAACAGGGAACCGGCTCTGAGTCGCGGTACAGGCGAGTCCAACCCTGAGCCGTCAACACCAGTAGGTCACAGGTCTGTTAAGCAGCCCCCGACCTGGTCCACAAAGCACAGTCCCACCAGGAACTGCAAACCGGGTTGAGCCCCTTAGAGACTAAGGGTGTCCTCATTACACCCAATGGGCCTGGTAAAAAGTGGGTTCGTGCAGGGCAGCGCACGGATAGAAAAGAGAGCGCAAGGAAGCACACAGAGGGACTGAAAACAAAGTGGATGGAACATCTAAGAGAGCCTCAGAGAGATATTGCTCACTTCGGCCAGCTCCCGATCCTGTGTGACTGTATAGCTGACTTGCCGTGAGGAGTTACCAGTAAACATCAGTACAGAGTTATCCAGTCTCCTGTATTTCATTCCGATAAGTACTGTGACCACAAGTGTTCCAGATCCTGCCCTGGAGACCCTGCCTGTCCTGCGGGGAGCTACAAAATCTGGCTGCCTATCCACCTTCCCTGGAGGTCTGCAGGCAGCGTTGGTGCCATCACCAGGTACCGCAGGTGGCATCACAAGACTTTATTTATTTTTCTTTTATTTTTATCCCTTAAACAATTTTTTTTTTTTTAAGCGACCACTAGGGCCACGGCCTCAGGCAGGCCACCAGTGACATCCCCGTACACAGGGGCGTAACTACAATAGGTGCAGGGGTTGCAATCACACCCGGGCCCTGCAGTCTAGGGGGGCCCCAGAAGTCCCTTTGGCCTATAGAAAAAGACTAATACTATTAAAGATTTGCAATAATTGGGGGCCCCATTGGAGCTTTCGCATTGGGGCCCCTGGACCTGAAGTTACGCCACTGCCCGTACAGTAAACGCCCGAGTACCGAGTCCCCGAGGCCTTCCACCAGGCCCTATAAGCCTTGATGACCTAAGGCAGGGGTGGAGAATATCAGGTCCCAGGGCCACATGTGGCCCTTGATGACATATTCTACAGCCCTGGGCAGACTCCACCACAGCCATGCCATTGAGAAGCCACTCCAGCCATCACAGTAGGGGGAGTTGATTGTTAAGCCAACTATAGCAGGGAAATTTTCAAATTGATAATTTTGTGCGGCCCCCCGAAGGATTGTAGAAATTTCCAAATGGCCCTTGGCAGAAATAGGTTCCCCATCTCTGACCTAAGGACTGTTACCCTGACTGCAGCTGGACCCTTTAGAGCAGCTCCCGCTGCCTCCTCACTAGGCCTCTCCTTCACCTACTCTCTGTCCTAACTAATTCACTAACCCCTCCCTCCACGCAGAAGCTGAGTCACAGCCGAACTGAGGCCTTCAGTGCTCAGCTCCCTGGTTAGAGATCAGGCAGTGTGTGAGTTTCAGACTTCCAGCAGAGGTACCCCAACTGCCATCAGGCATGGCATTACACAGGTGTTAAAGCAATACCACCAGATGCTGTACAGTGCAAAACATTACAATGCATCATAACACAATTCACATTACACAATAACACACAACATAATAACCAAATTACACTTTACATACCATTGCTGATGTCTTCAAGGGGAAACATGACAATATGTTCATTTCGTGTATCATTTTTGGGACTTTGTGGGGTGCGTGAGTTTTCAGATGCTCCTGGATGGATTTATGGATTTATGGCTATAAAACATGAGTCAGGAATGAGGTTTCCCATAGATAGTGTATATGTAGATAAATGTATATTTAGACTAAGATAAGTATATATGGTTACAATACACGTCAATGCTACCTGGTTGTGGTTGCGGAGGTGTCGTCATCGATAAGCCCACAACAAGGGCTCAGCCACTGCTAATTTGCATCTTGTGGCATTGGGTCGTCTGATCTGCCCTCATGTATCTCTCCCCTCCTCGCCTTCTTCCTACCTCACGCACTTTCCTGGTCCCATCCCCAGGCTGTCACCAATAGATTTCAATGGACTTTGCCCATCAGCTTATCACTAAACCAACAAGTAGAATTCATCATAGCAGACTCACCGGGCTCTCGTAGAAACCACATCGGCTCGCCCGTCCGGAGGTGCCAGGATGTGTACGGGAAAATGGTCCCGCTTTGTGGGGCTCGCTCTCCTCCCCATGGCCTTTATTTGTATAATCGCCAATCTCTTACTGATGTTTCCTAATGCCGAAACCACATGGATCGACCATATTTCACTCCAAGTCTGGCTGATGGCTGGTTGTTTGGGTAGTGGGCTTTTTGTAAGTATTTCTCAAGAAATGGAGGTTACACATGGGACTTATGGGTTACTTCTAGCCTTCTAGGGGGATGAAGGTAAAATATAGCTGGGTTTTGTCTTAGTGCCTCTTCTTCCAATGTTGGTGGGTGGATTGTTCTCCTTCATGAGGTCAGGACAGAAACAGAAGAGACCCAGATGTTCAACCCCAATGGCCACAGCTGGCTCGATGGACCTGGGGCAGAAAAGAAGAGACCCCCAAGTCCGACCCCAATATCCACAACTGGCTCCATAGACCTGGGGCAGAAAAGAAGAGACCCCCAAGTCCGACCCCAATATCCACAACTGGCTCCATAGACCTGGGGCAGAAAAGAAGAGACCCTCAAGTCCGACCCCAATAACCACAACTGGCTCCATGGACCTGGGGCAGAAAAGAAGAGACCCCCAAGTCCGACCCCAATATCCACAACTGGCTCCATAGACCTGGGGCAGAAAAGAAGAGACCCTCAAGTCCGACCCCAATATCCACAACTGGCTCCATAGACCTGGGGCAGAAAAGAAGAGACCCTCAAGTCCGACCCCAATATCCACAACTGGCTCCATACACCTGGGGCAGAAAAGAAGAGACCCTCAAGTCTGACTCCAATATCCACAACTGGCTCCATACACCTGGGGCAGAAAAGAAGAGACCCTCAAGTCCGACCCCAATATCCACAACTGGCTCCATAGACCTGGGGCAGAAAAGAAGAGACCCTCAAATCCAACCCCAATATCCTCAACTGGCTCCATAGACCTGGGGCAGAAGAGACCCTCAAGTCTAACCCCAATATCCACAACTGGCTCCATAGACCTGGGGCAGAAAAGAAGAGACCCTCAAGTCCGACCCCAATATCCACAACTGGCTCCATAGACCTGGGGCAGAAGAGACCCTCAAGTCCGACCCAATATCCACAACTGGCTCCATAGACCTGGGACAGAAAAGAAGAGACCCTCAAGTCCGACCCCAATATCCACAACCGGCTCCATAGACCTGGGGCAGAAAAGAAGAGACCCTCAAGTCCGACCCCAATATCCACAACTAGCTCCATAGACCTGGGGCATGGTAGATGACTATTATTTGGCATTGCCAATGTTTATGTTTGCTGTCTTCTCTCTCTGTAGATGCTGTGTCCATCCTGTAACGCTATCCGTGCCGGTGGTAAGGGCTGCTGTGGTGAAGGCTGCTGTGGAAATAGGTGCCGGGTAAGCTTTGTTCACTGTTTAATATGAACGATGTCAAAATGGCGATGTACTAGAACCGACCAGATTTCTAGAAAGCTCCATTTTGGGGCTCAGTGAGCACTGGGGCCATGAGGTCCAACCAAGTACTGTATTAATGTTGAGTTATCTATGGCTTATACTCTAGTCACAACTAAAGCTGCAACAGACAGTCGCTACCAGCTTAGCTCTGATTGATCTCTGAATCTTGATTTCTCCAGTTGTAACCACAGTATAAGACCTGATGTATATGTTATTGCCACAGGATTTTATAGATTTCAATACCTGGCATCAAAGAGGGTTGTGTGGAGCCATTAGGCTCCTGATCCCTTTGGAGAAGCTTTGTTGGGGGAAAGCCACTTGTCTTTGCATATTTTTTACAATCTGGTCAACGTTACAGGAATTTGGACCCTTCTATCGGGAGATGATGGGTAGAAAATGGCATCCTAATGAGCACTTGGTTAACTGACGGCACAACCTAAGGCAGCAACAAAAGTTAGAGGTGTGACCTGATGTAAGCAATGGAATGATCCATGTTTCATGTGAGCCATTTGCTGTGAATATTGGGCTTAAGGCATATTTGGGATCAGTGGCCCAGTCCTTTATCAGTCTGAGTATCAGTCTGCTTGCCGGGGAACGGTGCGCTCCTCATGACTGATAGTTCGGATCAACGGCATACTAGTTGAGTTGAGCGCTCTTTGATGCTGCAGTATTGGGCAGCCTTGTCATGGTAGCATCGGTGGACCTCCCGGGCAGTTAAGCCGACTGTTTTACGCTGTTGACCATCACCGACAAGCACTATAGAAACCAGCTTGTAAGCGCTGAACTTCTTACCTAACAGCCATTGCTTATGGACTCCAAAGGTAGTGATGAGCCAGAACTTAAATGCTCAAGTGCGCAGTACTTAAAAGAAGGTCAGACTCTCAGGTGGGATCGACTCTGTACCAAGCGTAATGTAAGTCAATGGGAAGACTCTTCCGGGAAAATGCTTCAGTTTCCCTTTGACTTCAACTTGGTACATGAGTTGAGCCCATCCAAGCATCCGACTTACTTGTTTTATGTACCAAGCACTTGAGTGGCACTAGTGGCCGGTAACCTTTACAATGAGCAGTAAACTATCTACTATATATGTCGTGAAACCAGCAGCACCTATAGGACATTGTGTAAATTACAGTTAAACTGGAATGTGAAGAAGCCCATAAGTTTGTTTGATTTGTCAATGAAAACGTCGCCACCTATAGGATATCTGTGACTGGGGACCCACATGCTGTCTGGGACACTGGGCGCACCGCAGGCACTCCTTATCACCTGGGTCCGCCGCTCCGTCATACCCTTGTGGTGAACCCATCCTGCTGCTGCACATTCTCCCATTTGAGTTCTACTCCGGAATGCAGACTGGCTACACGGCTCCTTAGCATACAGGGGTGAATGATACAGCACACGGGGAGAGAGACAGCACAAGACAAGAGAGAGCACGGGGAGGAGAGACTGCACAAGAGAAGAGAGCACGCACAGAGGGGACAGACTGCTCAAGAGAAGAGAGTGCACAGGGGGGAGAGATAGCATAAAGGGGAGAGAGAGTGCAAAGAGAGGGAGAGGTGGCACAAGGGGAGAAAGAGCACACAGGGAGAGAGACAGCACAAGAGAAGAGAAAGCACAGAGGGGGAGACTGCACAAGAGGAGAGAGCATGCATAGAGGGGAGAGAGAGTGCACAGGGGGGAGAGACAGCACAAGGGAAAAGAGAGTGAAAAGGGGAAAAGATGGTGCACAGGGGGGGTGGCAAGCAGCAGCACCCACCAAGCCACAGACACCTTGTGCAGCAGTGGCTCCCCCTGCCCTCCTCGGTGGTGCTGCAATTAGTAGCGGGCGTAGTTGGGCTAATATATAATCTCACACAATCTAGAATTGCCTGATACGATAGACTTGGGCCCCCGTCTGTGTTCTTGACATATAGTGTTTTTACATTTTATCCATTTGAGCAGATGAAACCCATTACTATGTGACAACATCTTTGACTGTAGGACTTTCCCACTGAAAATGCCAGTATATCGCACCGTAAGACCTGCTGACCTATGTACATGCATTGTACTATCTCTGCTTTCAGGAATTTTTGACACGGTGCAGATCATGTACTGCTACATTGAGTCCTCATCCCACCTACCCGAGGGAAACCTAATGAATTATATAAGATCTGTCGCATCTTGATCATGTCACCCATGAGGAAGCTGCACTTTTAGTGGCGAAACTCTTTAGACATCTTGCTCCTGCCTCTCAGACATCTGCTAGTCATGTTGATATTTGGACAGGGTAGAGAAAGTCTATCCTAGGGGTGCCCAACCTGCAAGCAAAGGACCATATGTGACCCACGATGGCTATGAATGGGACCCCACACAAAGTCATAAACTTACTTAAAATATTGGGATTTTGCAATGACAAGTAGAATAAGCTTCCGTCACTATCTACCTATGCGTACACGAGCGGCGGTGTGCGGCTTGTTGCATGTTACCTTCAAAGCGCAGACAGTAAGACTGACACCATCGGACGTTACATCTGCTCATGAGTCATGGTAACTCCATTAGGCGGCGACTGTCAAGAATATTTCGATCCGCCATTGTAATATTAGGTGCTTAATGTCATATCATAGTAAGGTGAGCCTTCTTATTTGACAATTAAGGATACTTCTTCAGTTCGGCGGTACCTAATAAATTTCTTGCCCCCCTTTACAATTGGTCCTCTGCCGTGCATCAGCCGCCAAAGAAACAACAAAAAGGGGCGCATATGTGAAATACCTAGTGGTACCGGATGATTAAATGAAGGGGCCGATGGGCCACTCACCTAACTGGGTTGTGCACAACCTCAGTATCTGACGCCTGGTTTGGGGATCCTTCCTGGGACCGGAGCGACTCCTTCTTGTTGATGGGGGTCTCTCCCGCGTCACATCTTGTTACGGTCCTGTGCATTGGCAGCTGAGAGGGCTATATAATGGCATTGCCGGACACTTTAAGTCGGCACAAATGCTGTAAATGACAAGTCCATCGCCCCAAATCTTACTAATGCTGCAATTTTTAAGAAAATTTATTTTATTTAAAGCTCTGTGTTACTGTCAACCTGCGCGCACCTGCTTCTTTACTTGTACAGTTGAGCGTGGTGCGGTGACCTACATAACTGTTTGACCGCTACTCCCTCTAGTTTGCCGAACCAAAATAAATCCCAGTGGGCCAACAGCCAAGGAAGGAATCACTGGAGCCAACGGGAGCTCCTTATCCCCAAAGGACCCGATCAAGACCCTACACATCAGCAGGTGTGGTGGGAAGGTTACTCGCTGGACCACCTGTCTTCTATAATCAGGAAATGCACCGATCATGCCAATCCTGAGCAATCAGTACAGTTTCCAAGGGAAGAAGAACATCATCATGGTCAAGTGACCAAAGCTCATTGTGAGTCCCAAGACAACGCTTCTTCTTCCAAGGTGGCCGAGAGATGCCAAAAGGTTAGACACCCCTGGTGTATAGGGACTGGGCTTATTGGGACGTTATCGGTCCTCACTTTAGTGTTATATATTTATAGAATTATGGTAATTTTTAGATCGTAATGTGGGTAATTTTTAGGTGTTCCTATTGGTGATGAGCGAGCCCTATCATGAGCGGGTGCTCACCAGTCGTAATGAGCAGATGGGCGTGACTCCAGTAACAAGTATAATGGAAGTCAATGGGGAACGCAAGCAATTTTCGGGAAGGGGGTTATACATTTTCATATGGGGCTGTTAGGCCATATACAAGTACAGCGCCATCTCAATGAATTAGAATATCATCAAAAAGTTAATTTATTTCAGTTATTCAATACATGAAGTCAAACACCTATATTATATAGAGACCTTACACACAGAGGGATCTTATCTCTGTTAATGTTGATAATTATGGTTTACAGCCAATGAAAACCCAAAGGTCATTATCTCAGAAAATTAAAGTAGCAGCCGCTCAACATCGCGCTCTACACCCAAACCGTTCATATCCGGCACAATAATGAATAGCTACCGTAATTCACTTTCTGTACTTTAGCCAATAAAGTGGTGTGTCCTTGTCGACAAGAGGCATGGCACCACTGGATAGAGGTCGGCTTATCGGGGAAGTGGCCTAACATTCAATACGATGCACCATACAAATGTACCAAAATTGTGGCACAGACATTGCACACGAAATAAGCCAACTTTTAACGGTGTAAAGTCTTAAAATTAGATTTATCAAACAGCAGAAGACACTATGATCAATCTGACACCATTGTAAGAATGGTTAATGTAAGTTTGCACAGGAGCTCAATGTGCCCCATTGTGTCTTCTACACATCTAATGAATTGTAAGGGCACTGACACCCCAAGTCTTATTTGTGTGGAGTCACTAGAGTTATCTTTCTTACTTGATTAGTCTGGGATCTTCTTGTATAGGATGTTTCCCTCCATTCATTCTTCATGACTTTTTGGTTCCCGATAGACCTGGAAAGCCCAAGTTTTGGAGAACACACAGAACTATGAGAAGATGCTTCAACACATAATCCTCTCATCAGTGCTCATTTTCACCATGTGTTACTAACACAGTCATATTATCCCATAATTCATGCAGTGACTCTTTTATCTCCTGCCACTTCTTGGTTGTTGCCCCTTTCAATGCTTTTCTTCTCCCATTTCAGATGTTACGGTCGGTCATTTCTTCGATATTCGGAGGACTCGGAAGCTTCTACTGTGTGATTGTGTCAGGAACGGCATTGGCTGATGGACCAATATGTAACCTGAATGAACTCAGCGGCAAAGAAGCAAATTGGGGCTACCACCTGAAGGGCTTAAAGTAAGAAACGTCGTCTATATACCCGCCACATTTACATCTTCACACAGACAAGTCCACATGTACTTGATGTGCTGTTAGAACGATGGGTATATAAAGAAGAAGTGACAGAGAAGAAAGGGGAACAATGGTATTTCTGTAATATAGGCATTCTACATAGGGAAGGGAAGCCTCCGGTAGGAGGTGGATGGCTGAAGGGCTTAAGGTAAGAAACGTCGTCTATATACCCGCCACATTTAAATCTTCACACAGACAAGTTCACATGTACTTGATGTGCTGTTACAGCAGTGGGTATATAAAGTAGAAGTGACAGAGAAGAAAGGGGAACAATGGTATTTCTGTAATATAGGCATTCTACATAGGGAAGGGAAGCCTCCGGTAGGAGGAGGTGAATGGCTGAAGGGCTTAAGGTAAGAAACGTCGTCTATATAACGGCCACATTTACATCTTCACACAGACAAGTCCACATGTACTTGATGTGCCGTTAGAGCGATGGGTATATAAAGAAGAAGTGACAGAGAAGAAAGGGGAACAATGGTATTTCTGTAATATAGGCATTCTACATAGGGAAGAGAAGACTCCGGTAGGAGATGGGTGGCTGAAGGGCTTAAGGTAAGAAACGTCGTCTATATAACTGCCACATTTACATCCTAACAGACAGTTATCTGTAGCTTGTGGCATTACTACCAAGTCCACGTGTACTTGAATCCTCTTAGAGCTGTAGGTATATAAAGAAGAAGTGACAGAGAAAAGAGGAGAGCAATGATATTTCTGTAACGTAGGCATTCTATATAGGGAAGGCAAACCAAAGCTTTTATGGAGAGTCATATGGGGTACTAGAGTGTGCATATTTAGATTTAGTCTATGAATAAATAGTCGAGAGTGTTAAATGTTTTCTCTGCAAAGTCTGAAGGTAGGAAAGGAAGGGGTACCAGAATGGCATGGATTAATGGCAGTGGCGCAAATTGAAGGTCATGGGCCACAATGCAAAAGCTCCAATGGGGCACAATGATTGCACATCTTTAATTGCATTAATCTTTTTCTATAGGCCAAAGGGACTTTGGGGGCCCCCTACACTCCAGGGCCCAGGAGCAATTGCAACCCCTACACCTATTTTAGCCACGCCCCTGTTTAATGGGTAGGATCTTAGTCAGAAGATCACCCTCTGTCAATGCTATCATCATGAAGGAGAAGGATTAGCTTCATGGTTCCCTCATCATTACATGGATTCCTCTTTGCTTTCTCCCCAGTGAGAGTTACCTGACCAACAAGACATCGTGGAATGACTGCAAGCAGCCGCCCAACATCGCACTCTGGCACATTGTCCTGTTCTCCATTCTGCTGGGGGTCGGAGCTCTGCAGTTTGTCCTCTGTGCAACTCAGCTCATTAACGGTCTGATGGGAGTGATGTGCGGAGACTGCAGGAAGAAGGGAAAGGTAAGCACTGAATAAGTTACTATAAGGCTGTGCATGGGGCGACTCAGCCCTGGCTGCAAAAAGGGGCTCACACCGTGTATGAGAAACATCCATAAGGCGTCTCAGCAGATGGAGGACAAAATACTGTTCTTTTAACAAAAATGTGTATACATAGAATCATAGAATGGTAGAATTGGAAGGAGCCTCAAGGGCTATTGGGTCCAACTACCTGGAGTGCAGGTTTTCCTAACTAATCCCACCTATATGTTTATCCAGCTTCTGCTTGAAGACTACCATTGATGCAGAACTCACTACCTCCTATGGCAGCCGGTTCCACTCTCTGACTGCCCGCACTGTCAGAAAGTTTTTCCTCATGTTTAGTCTAATCTCATTCCTTTTAGTTTCATCTCATTGCTTCTTGGACTTGCTTATGATAATGAGAATACGGTAGACCCTCTGCATTGTGGTGACCTTTCAGATATCTGTAGAGCGCTATTAAGTCTCCTCTCATCTTATCTTTTGCAAATGAATCATTCCTAGATCTTTTAGCCGCTCTTTATAGGACATGGTTTGCAGACCTTCTAGTATCTTGGTTGCTCTTCTTGATGTCTTTCTTGAATTAGGGCACCCTGAGCTGTACACAATACTTCAGGTGGGGTCTGACCAGGGCAGAGTATAGGGCAATATAATAGGCAATGGATAGAATCTACTATAAGTCAAATATATTGCAATCTGAGAGTCCTCAGTGGTTGATACCTTTTAATGGCTAACTGAAAAGATGGTAAACATAGCAAGCTTTCGGGACGCTGCGGCCCCTTCTTCAGGCTAATAATGACACAAATTCTGAAGACACATACAAATATACATAGGCTGCAGCGTCCCGAAAGCTTGCTATGTTTACCATCTTTTCAGTTCGCCATAAAAAGATATCAACAACTGGGGACTCTCAGATTGCAATATATTTTCTATCTACTGGCTAACACTGTATAAATATTCTTTACCTTATCTACAATAAGTACTGAGACTCTCTGGATCCTCAGCTCCCTCTAGTGGTCTACCATAAGTACTGAGACTCTCTGGATCCTCAGCTCCCTCTAGTGTCCTACCATAAGTACTGAGACTCTCTGGATCCTCAGCGCCCTCTAGTGTCCTACCATAAGTACTGAGACTCTCTGGATCCTTGCTCCCTCTAGTGTCCTACCATAAGTACTGAGACTCTCTGGATCCTCAGCGCCCTCTAGTGTTCTTCCATAAGTACTGAGACTCTCTGGATCCTCCGTGCCCTCTAGTGTTCTTCCATAAGTACTGAGACTCTCTGGATCCTCAGCTCCCTCTAGTGTTCTACCATAAGTACTGAGACTCTCTGCATCCTCAGCTCCCTCCAAGTGTTCTACCATAAGTACTGAGACTCTCTGGATCCTCAGCGCCCTCTAGTGTTCTTCCATAAGTACTGAGACTCTCTGGAACCTCCGTGCCCTCTAGTTTTCTTCCATAAGTACTGAGACTCTCTGGATCCTCAGCGCCCTCTAGTGTTCTACCATAAGTACTGATACTCTCTGAATCCTCAGCTCCCTCTCGTGATCTACCATAAGTACTGAGACTCTCTGCATCCTCAGCTCCCTCTAGTGATCTACCATAAGTACTGAGACTCTCTGCATCCTCAGCTCCCTCTAGTGTTCTACCATAAGTACTGAGACTCTCTTGATCCTCCGCGCCCTCTAGTGTTCTACCATAAGTACTGAGACTCTCTGGATCCTCCGCGCCCTCTAGTACTCTACCATAAGTACTGAGACTCTCTGGATCCTCCGCGCCCTCTAGTGTTCTATCATAAGTACTGAGACTCTCTGGATCCTCAGCTCCCTCTCGTGATCTACCATAAGTACTGAGACTCTCTGCATCCTCAGCGCCCTCTAGTGTTCTACCATAAGTACTGAGACTCTCTGGATCCTCAGCTCCCTCTAGTGATCTACCATAAGTACTGATACTCTCTGAATCCTCAGCTCCCTCTCGTGATCTACCATAAGTACTGAGACTCTCTGCATCCTCAGCTCCCTCTAGTGATCTACCATAAGTACTGAGACTCTCTGCATCCTCAGCTCCCTCTAGTGGTCTACCATAAGTACTGAGACTCTCTGGATCCTCCGCGCCCTCTAGTGTTCTACCATAAGTACTGAGACTCTCTGGATCCTCCGCACCCTCTAGTACTCTACCATAAGTACTGAGACTCTCTGGATCCTCCGCACCCTCTAGTGTTCTACCATAAGTACTGAGACTCTCTGGATCCTCAGTGCCCTCTCGTGATCTACCATAAGTACTGAGACTTTCTGCATCCTCAGCGCCCTCTAGTGTTCTACCATAAGTACTGAGACTCTCTGGATCCTCCGCGCCCTCTAGTGTTCTACCATAAGTACTGAGACTCTCTGGATCCTCAGCGCCCTGTAGTGTTCTACCATAAGTACTGAGACTCTCTGCATCCTCAGCTCCCTCTAGTGTTCTACCATAAGTACTGAGACTCTCTGGATCCTCAGCTCCCTCTAGTGATCTACCATAAGTAATTAGACTCTCTGCATCCTCAGCTCCCTCTAGTATTCTACCATAAGTACTGAGACTCTCTTGATCCTCCGTGCCCTCTAGTGTTCTACTATACGTACTGATACTCTCAGGATCCTCAGCACCCTCTAGTGTTCTACCATAAGTACTGATACTCTCTGAATCCTCAGCGCCCTCTAGTGTTTTACCATAAGTACTGAGACTCTCTGGATCCTCAGCGCCCTCTAGTGTTCTACCATAAGTACTGATACTCTGGATCCTCAGAGCCCTCTAGTGTTCCACCATAAGTACTGAGCTTCTCTGCATCCTCAGCTCCCTCTAGTGTTCTACCATAAGTACTGAGACTCTTTGAATCACCTGCGCCCTCTAGTGATCTTCTGTAAGTACTGATACTGTCTGGATCCTCAGCACCCTCTAGTGTTCTATCATATGTACTGAGAATCAAAGATTCAAACAAGCTTTATTGGCAGGACTAAATACATACTAGTTTTGCCAAAGCAAGTGTACAAAAGGGAATAGGGATCGGGACTGTGGGGATGTTGGGTAGGGGCTGTAGGAAGAGGGAGGGTGGATGGGGGCAGGTCCAGGGTGGGGGCTATAGAAGTCAATGGCATAGGGTTAGTGGATGGGGGAAGTTCCAGGGTGGGGGCTATAGAAGTCAATGGCATAGGGAGGGTGGATGGGGGCAGGTCCAGGGTGGGGGCTATAGAAGTCTATGGAATAGTAAGGGTGGATGGGGGCAGGTCCAGGGTGGGGGCTATAGAAGTCCATGGCATAAGGAAGGTGTATGGGGGCAGATCCAGGGTGAGGGCTATAGAAGTCAATGGCATAAGGAGGGTGGATGGGGGAAGATCCAGGGTGAGGGCTATAGAAATCAATGGCATAGGGAGGGTGGATGGGGGCAGGTCCAGGGTGGTGGCTATAGAGATCTATGGAATAGGGAACGTGGATAGGGGCAGATCTAGGGTGGTGGCTGTAGAAGTCCATGACTTATCATAGTTCTTTTTCTCGCAGTCTATGACATTTTCTCACATACCGCGTTGCTATCTCCACTGCTCTCTCTTCTTCTCCCAGCAGGATATAGGTTTTCTCTTCCTCCTTGATGGTGATTGAAATCTGTAAAAAATAAAATCCAATTTGCGCCATACTGTGTTAACAATAATTACCCTCGGTATATTTTTGTATTGCTCACCTTGGCCAGTTGTGCCGTCCGCACAACTGGATAAACAGTCTGCGAGGTCTTTGAAATAATGAATTTCACTCTTCTGGAATAATGTGAACAAATGGCGTCTTCAACGATTTCCTCGGAGGCCAAGGATCACGTGACAGCTCAGGAGGATCTAAATAACAAAGGCCAGGTCCAGTAGCCCAGAGCAGCTCCACATCCCCCTCCCCGTAGGGAGGATATGTAAAGTAATGAAGAAAGGATAGAGTATGTGGTAAGCGCTAGGGAATAATTACAGCTCCACGGCCAGTATTAAATTACCTTTAGGCTTTAATGAAAATGTGTACAACATGCGGGTCCATTAACCACGATGCATTTCAACGCAGTATGCGTCTTTCTCAAGTCCTTGATGGTGATTGAAATCTGGGAAGAGATGTGAGAGTCTCCTGAAGTAAGTGTCCCTCACTGCTGAGTATTTGGAGCAGTGTAGCAGGAGGTGGGTTTCATCCTCCAGGGCCTCCTGGTCACATTGTTGGCACAGTCTTTCCTCCCTGGGCTTGTATCTCTGCCTGTGTCGGCCAAATTCAATGGCCAGACTGGGCACTGAGTCTATATCGGCTGAGGATCTTGCGGTCTCTGGGGTCCTTGAGTTTCTCCAGATATGAGGCCAGTCTGTAGTCTCTGGGGTCCATGAGTTTCTCCAGATATGGGGCCAGTCTGTAGTCTCTGGGGTCCATGAGTTTCTCCAGATATGGGGCCAGTCTGTAGTCTCTGGGGTCCATGAGTTTCTCCAGATATGGGGCCAGTCTGTAGTCTCTGGGGTCCTTGAGTTTCTCCAGATATGAGGCCAGTCTGTAGTCTCTGGGGTCCATGAGTTTCTCCAGATATGGGGCCAGCCTGTAGTCTCTGGGGTCCATGAGTTTCTCCAGATATGAGGCCAGTCTGTAGTCTCTGGGGTCCATGAGTTTCTCCAGATATGGGGCCAGTCTGTAGTCTCTGGGGTCCATGAGTTTCTCCAGATATGGGGCCAGTCTGTAGTCTCTGGGGTCCTTGAGTTTCTCCAGATATGAGGCCAGTCTGTAGTCTCTGGGGTCCATGAGTTTCTCCAGATATGGGGCCAGTCTGTAGTCTCTGGGGTCCATGAGTTTCTCCAGATATGAGACCAGTCTGTAGTCTCTGGGGTCCATGAGGTTCTCCAGATATGGGGCCAGTCTGTAGTCTCTGGGGTCCACGAGTTTCTCCAGATATGGGTCCAGCCTGTAGTCTCTGGGGTCCATGAGTTTCTCCAGATATGAGGCCAGTCTGTAGTCTCTGGGGTCCATGAGGTTCTCCATATATGGGGCCAGCCTGTAGTCTCTGGGGTCCATGAGTTTCTCCAGATATGGGGCCAGTCTGTAGTCTCTGGGGTCCACGAGTTTCTCCAGATATGGGTCCAGTCTGTAGTCTTTGGGGTCCATGGGTTTCTCCAGATATGAGGCCAGTCTGTAGTCTCTTGGGGTCCATGAGTTTCTCCAGATATGGGGCCAGTCTGTAGTCTCTGGGGTCCATGAGTTTCTCCAGATATGGAGCCAGTCTGTAGTCTCTGGGGTCCATGAGTTTCTCCAGATATGGGGCCAGTCTGTAGTCTCTGGGTCTGGGAGTTTTTCCAGATATGGGGCCAGTCTGTAGTCTCTGGGGTCCATGAGGTTCTCCAGATACGGGGCCAGTCTGTAGTCTCTGGGGTCCATGAGTTTCTCCAGATATGGGGCCAGCCTGTAGTCTCTGGGGTCCATGAGTTTCTCCAGATATGGGGCCAGTCTGTAGTCTCTGGGGTCCATGAGTTTCTCCAGATATGGGGCCAGTCTGTAGTCTCTGGAGTCCATGAGTTTCTCCAGATATGGGGCCAGTCTGTAGTCTCTGGGGTCCATGAGGTTCTCCAGATACGGGGCCAGTCTGTAGTCTCTGGGGTCCATGAGTTTCTCCAGATATGGGGCCAGCCTGTAGTCTCTGGGGTCCATGAGGTTCTCCAGATATGGGGCCAGTCTGTAGTCTCTGGGGTCCATGAGTTTCTCCAGATATGGGGCCAGTCTGTAGTCTCTGGGGTCCTTGAGTTTCTCCAGATATGAGGCCAGTCTGTAGTCTCTGGGGTCCATGAGTTTCTCCAGATATGGGGCCAGTCTGTAGTCTCTGGGGTCCATGAGTTTCTCCAGATATGAGACCAGTCTGTAGTCTCTGGGGTCCATGAGGTTCTCCAGATATGGGGCCAGTCTGTAGTCTCTGGGGTCCATGAGTTTCTCCAGATATGAGGCCAGTCTGTAGTCTCTGGGGTCCACGAGTTTCTCCAGATATGGGTCCAGCCTGTAGTCTCTGGGGTCCATGAGTTTCTCCAGATATGAGGCCAGTCTGTAGTCTCTGGGGTCCATGAGGTTCTCCATATATGGGGCCAGCCTGTAGTCTCTGGGGTCGATGAGTTTCTCCAGATATGGGGCCAGTCTGTAGTCTCTGGGGTCCACGAGTTTCTCCAGATATGGGTCCAGTCTGTAGTCTTTGGGGTCCATGGGTTTCTCCAGATATGAGGCCAGTCTGTAGTCTCTGGGGTCCATGAGTTTCTCCAGATATGGGGCCAGTCTGTAGTCTCTGGGGTCCATGAGTTTCTCCAGATATGGAGCCAGTCTGTAGTCTCTGGGGTCCATGAGTTTCTCCAGATATGGGGCCAGTCTGTAGTCTCTGGGGTCTGGGAGTTTTTCCAGATATGGGGCCAGTCTGTAGTCTCTGGGGTCCATGAGGTTCTCCAGATACGGGGCCAGTCTGTAGTCTCTGGGGTCCATGAGTTTCTCCAGATATGGGGCCAGCCTGTAGTCTCTGGGGTCCATGAGTTTCTCCAGATATGGGGCCAGTCTGTAGTCTCTGGGGTCCATGAGTTTCTCCAGATATGGGGCCAGTCTGTAGTCTCTGGGGTCTATGAGTTTCTCCAGATATAAGGCCAGTCTGTAGTCTCTGTGGTCCGGAGTTTCTCCAGATATGGGGCCAGTCTGTAGTCTCTGGGGTCCAGGAGTTTCTCCAGATATGGGGCCAGGCTGTAGTCTCTGGGGTCCATGAGTTTCTCCAGATATGGGGCCAGTCTGTAGTCTCTGGGGTCCATGAGTTTCTCCAGATATGGGGCCGGTCTGTAGTCTCTTGGGTCCATGAGTTTCTCCAGATATGGGGCCAGTCTGTAGTCTCTGGGGTCTGGGAGTTTCTCCAGATATGGGGCCAGTCTGTAGTCTCTGGGGTCCATGAGTTTCTCCAGATATGGGGCCAGTCTGTAGTCTCTGGGGTCCATGAGTTTCTCCAGATATGGGGCCAGTCTGTAGTCTCTGGGTCAGGGAGTTTCTCCAGATATGGGGCCAGTCTGTAGTCTCTGGGGTCCATGAGGTTCTCCAGATACGGGGCCAGTCTGTAGTCTCTGGGGTCCATGAGTTTCTCCAGATATGGGGCCAGCCTGTAGTCTCTGGGGTCCATGAGGTTCTCCAGATATGGGGCCAGTCTGTAGTCTCTGGGGTCCATGAGTTTCTCCAGATATGGGGCCAGTCTGTAGTCTCTGGGGTCCGGGAGTTTCTCCAGATATGGGGCCAGTCTGTAGTCTCTGGGGTCCATGAGTTTCTCCAGATATGAGGCCAGTCTGTAGTCTCTGGGGTCCATGAGTTTCTCCAGATATGGGGCCAGTCTGTAGTCTCTGGGGTCCGGGAGTTTCTCCAGATATGGGGCCAGCCTGTAGTCTCTGGGGTCCATGAGGTTCTCCAGATATGGGGCCAGTCTGTAGTCTCTGGGGACCATGAGTTTCTACAGATATGGGGCCAGTCTGTAGTCTCTGGGGTCCATGAGTTTCTCCAGATATCGGGCCAGTCTGTAGTCTCTGGGGTCCATGAGTTTCTCCAGATATGAGGCAGTCTGTAGTCTCTGGGGTCCAGGAGTTTCTCCCAGATATGGGGCCAGTCTGTAGTCTCTGGGGTCCATGCGTTTCTCCAGATATGGGGCCAGTCTGTAGTCTCTGGGGTCCATGAGTTTCTCCAGATATGGGGCCAGTCTGTAGTCTCTGGGTCCATGGGTTTCTCCAGATATGAGGCAGTCTGTACTCTCTGGGGTCCATGAGGTTCTCCAGATATGAGGCAGCCTGTAGTCTCTGGGGTCCGGGAGTTTCTCCAGATATGGGGCCAGTCTGTAGTCTCTGGGGTCCGGGAGTTTCTCCAGATATGGGGCCAGTCTGTAGTCTCTGGGGTCAGGGAGTTTCTCCAGATATGGGGCCAGTCTGTAGTCTCTGGGGTCCATGAGTTTCTCCAGATATGAGGCCAGTCTGTAGTCTCTGGGGTCCATGAGTTTCTCCAGATATGGGGCCAGTCTGTAGTCTCTGGGGTCCGGGAGTTTCTCCAGATGTGGGGCCAGCCTGTAGTCTCTGGGGTCCATGAGGTTCTCCAGATATGGGGCCAGTCTGTTGTCTCTGGGGACCATGAGTTTCTACAGATATGGGCCAGTCTGTAGTCTCTGGGGTCCATGAGTTTCTCCAGATATCGGGCCAGTCTGTAGTCTCTGGGGTCCATGAGTTTCTCCAGATATGAGGCAGTCTGTAGTCTCTGGGGTCCAGGAGTTTCTCCAGATATGGGGCCAGTCTGTAGTCTCTGGGGTAGTCTCTGGGGTCCATGCGTTTCTCCAGATATGGGGCCAGTCTGTAGTCTCTGGGGTCCATGAGTTTCTCCAGATATGGGGCCAGTCTGTAGTCTCTGGGGTCCATGGGTTTCTCCAGATATGAGGCAGTCTGTACTCTCTGGGGTCCATGAGGTTCTCCAGATATGAGGCAGCCTGTAGTCTCTGGGGTCCGGGAGTTTTCCCCAGATATGGGGCCAGTCTGTAGTCTCTGGGGTCCGGGAGTTTCTCCAGATATGGGGCCAGTCTGTAGTCTCTGGGGTCAGGGAGTTTCTCCAGATATGAGGCCAGTCTGTAGTCTCTGGGGTCCATGAGTTTCTCCAGATATGGGGCCAGTCTGTAGTCTCTCTGTAGACTCCGGTACATGGTCAGTTTCTGTGAGCTGATGATATTGGTCTTCCAGTCACTGACATACCTCTCCTGGCCCTCCTCTACCATCTTCCTGATTCCGGCTGTCGTCAGGTTGTTGTGATTGGCGTTCTGGTTGTGTTGGGTTTGGTTGGGCTGTTCCGTGGGTTCTGGTTTTTCTGTTTCACCTACATGTATCAGGGCTTTATGGTGATGGGAGCTTGGATTGCTCCTATGCAGTTGAGCCTGGAATGACAGCGCCCTCTTAAGGACCATTAGGTTTAGAGGGAATCTACCCAGCTCGGCCCAACAAGCACTGTTGGAGGTCTCCGATGGACCTGGAGAAGGGGCTTACAGAATTCCAGGTGGAATATTTCTGTTGGGCTGGAATCCCACCTTGACCAGTCTGGGTAGGTGTGAGGACCCCAGACTTCGCTGCCATATAGGAGGATTGGGGCGATTATAGAGTTGAAGATTTTTAACCAGACCCTCACTGGTGGCTTTAGATGATAGAGTTTCCTTCGGATGGCATAGAAGGTTTTGCAGGCCTTTTCTTTCAGGGTCTCTATGGCTTGTTTGAAGCTCCCTGACCGGTGAATCTCCAGGCCGAGGGAGGCATATTTGTCTGTTCCTGTGAGGTCGCAGTTGTTGAGGACAAATGATGGGTGCTGGTCTGATCTTCTCCTTCTGCTCTGGAACACCATGATGTTGGTTTTCTTTAGGTTGACCAGTAGTGACCAGGTGGAGCTGAAGTTCTCTAAGATATTCAGGTTGTCTTGGAGGCCTTTCTCGGTTGGTGACAGCAGCATCAGGTCATCTGCGTACAGCAGGAATTTCACCTGAAAGTCATGGAGGACTTAGGCTGCAGCCTTGTCTGACTCCACGGCTCTGCTGGAAATAAGTTGTTCTTTTACCGTTCACACTCGCACTGCAGCGGTTCTCGGTGTAGGAGCTTGTGATGACATTGTAGGTCTTTACTCCTCTTCCGCTCTCCAGCAGTTCCCCCTCCTCTCTCCCTCCTGTCACCTCGCTCCCCCTCCTCTCTCCCTCCTGTCACCTCGCTCCCCCTCCTCTCTCCCTCCTGTCACCTCGCTCCCCTCCTCTCTCCCTCCTGTCACCTCGCTCCCCTCCTCTCTCCCTCCTGTCACCTCCCTCCCCCTCCTCTCTCCTTCCTGTCACCTCGCTCCCCCTCCTCTCTCCCTCCTGTCACCTCGCTCCCCCTCCTCTCTCCCTCCTGTCACCTCGCTCCCCCACCTCTCTCCCTCCTGTCACCTCGCTCCCCCCTCCTCTCCCTCCTGTCACCTCACTCCCCCTCCTCTCTCCCTCCTGTCACCTCACTCCCCCTCCTCTCTCCTTCCTGTCACCTCGCTCCCCTTCCTCTCTCCCTCCTGTCACCTCGCTCCCCCTCCTCTCTCCCTCCTGTCACCTCACTCCCCTCCTCTTTCCTTCCTGTCACCTCGCTCCCCCTCCTCTCTCCCTCCTGTCACCTCACTCCCCCTTTTCTCTCCTTCCTGTCACCTCGCTCCCCCTCCTCTCTCCCTCCTGTCACCTCGCTCCCCCTCCTCTCTCCCTCCTGTCATCTCACTCCCCCTCCTCTCTCCCTCCTGTCACCTCGCTCCCCTCCTCTCTCCCTCCTGTCACCTCGCTCCCCCTCCTCTCTCCCTCCTGTCACCTCCCTCCCCCTCCTCTCTCCCTCCTGTCACCTCACTCCCCCTTCTCTCTCCCTCCTGTCACCTCCCTCCCTCCTCCTCTCTCCTTCCTGTCACCTCGCTCCCCCTCCTCTTTCCTTCCTGTCATCTCGCTCCCCCTCCTCTCTCCTTCCTGTCACCTCGCTCCTCCTCCTCTCTCCGTCCTGTCACCTCGCTCCCCCTCCTCTCTCCCTCCTGTCACCTCGCTCCCCCTCCTCTCTCCCTCCTGTCACCTCGCTCCCTCTCCTCTCTCCCTTCTGTCACCTCCCTCCCCCTCCTCTCTCCCTCTAGTCACCTCACTCCCCCTCCTCTCTCCTTCCTGTCACCTCACTCCCCCTCCTCTCTCCTTCCTGTCACCTCACTCCCCCTCCTCTCTCCCTCCTGTCACCTCTTTCCCCCTCCTCTCTCCCTCCTGTCACCTTGCTCCCCCTCCTCTCTCCCTCCTGTCACCTCACTACCCCTCCTCTCTCCCTCCTGTCACCTCGCTCCCCCTCCTCTCTCCTTCCTGTCACCTCGCTCCCCCTCCTCTCTCCCTCCTGTCACCTCGCTCCCCCTCCTCTCTCCCTCCTGTCACCTCGCTCCCCCTCCTCTCTCCCTCCTGTCACCTCCCTCCCCCTCCTCTCTCCCTCCTGTCACCTCACTCCCCCTTCTCTCTCCCTCCTGTCACCTCCCTCCCCCTTCTCTCTCCTTCCTGTCACCTCGCTCCCCCTCCTCTTTCCCTCCTGTCACCTCACTCCCCCTCCTCTCTCCTTCCTGTCACCTCACTCCCCCTCCTCTCTCCTTCCTGTCACCTCGATACCCCCTACTCTCTCCTCCTGTCACCTCCCTCCCCCTCCTCTCTCCCTCCTGTCACCTCGCTCCTCCTCCTCTCTCCCTCCTGTCACCTCACTCCCCCTCCTCTCTCCTTCCTGTCACCTCGATACCCCTACCTCTCTCCCTCCTGTCACCTCGCTCCCCCTCCTCTCTCCCTCCTGTCACCTCGCTCCCCCTCCTCTCTCCCTCCTGTCACCTGGCTCCCCCTCCTCTCTCCCTCCTGTCACCTCGCTCCCTCCTCCTCTCTCCCTCCTGTCACCTCACTCCCCCTCCTCGCTCCCTCCTGTCACCTCGCTCCCCCTCCTCTTTTCTCCCTCCTGTCATCTCTAGAGTTCTACCATAAGTACTGAGACTCCCTGGATCCTCAGCTCCCTCTAGTGTTCTACCATAAGTACTGAGACTCTCTTGATCCTCAGTGTCCTCTAGTGTTCTACCATAAGTACTGAGACTCTCTGCATCCTCAGCTCCCTCTAGTGTTCTACCATAAGTACTGAGGCTCTCTGGATCCTCAGCTCCCTCTAGTGGTCTACCATAAGTACTGAGACTCTCTGCATCCTCAGCTCCCTCTAGTGTTCTACCATAAGTACTGAGACTCTCTGGATCCTCAGCTCCCTCTAGTGTTCTACCATAAGTACTGAGACTCTCTGGATCCTCATTGCCCTCTAGTGATCTACAATAAGTAATGAGACTCTCTGGATCCTCAGCTCCCTCTAGTGTTCTACCATAAGTACTGAGATTCTTTGGATCCTCAGCTCCCTCTAGTGATCTACAATAAGTACTGAGACTCCCTGGATCCTCAGCTCCCTCTAGTGTTCTACCATAAGTACTGAGACTCTCTTGATCCTCAGTGTCCTCTAGTGTTCTACCATAAGTACTGAGACTCTCTGCATCCTCAGCTCCCTCTAGTGTTCTACCATAAGTACTGAGGCTCTCTGGATCCTCAGCTCCCTCTAGTGGTCTACCATAAGTACTGAGACTCTCTGCATCCTCAGCTCCCTCTAGTGTTCTACCATAAGTACTGAGACTCTCTGGATCCTCATTGCCCTCTAGTGATCTACAATAAGTAATGAGACTCTCTGGATCCTCAGCTCCCTCTAGTGTTCTACCATAAGTACTGAGATTCTTTGGATCCTCAGCTCCCTCTAGTGATCTACAATAAGTACTGAGACTCTCTGGATCCTCAGCTCCCTCTAGTGTTCTACCATAAGTACTGAGACTCTCTGGATCTTCAGCGCCCTCTAGTGTTCTACAATAAGTACAGAGAATCTCTTGGTCATCAGCTCCCTCTAGTGGTCGACCATAAGTACTGAGACTCTGCATCCTCAGTGCCCTCTAGTGTTCTACCATAAGTACTGAGACTCTCTGGATCCTCAGCTCCCTCTAGTGATCTACCATAAGTACTGAGACTCTCTGGATCCTCAGCGCCCTCTAGTTCTACCATAAGGGCAGAGAATCTCTTGGTCCTCAGCTTCCTCTAGTGTTCTACCATAAGTACTGAGACTCTCTGCATCCTCAGCTCCCTCTAGTGGTCTCCCAAAAGTACTGATAGTCTCTGGGTCCTCATCTCTCTCTAGTGGTCGACCATAAGTACTTATACTCTGTGGAACCTCAGCTCCCTCCAGTGGTGTACCATAAGTACTGAGACTCTCTGGATCCTGAGCGCCCTCTAGTGGTTTACAAAAAATACTCAGACTCTGGATCCTTAGCGCCTTGAAGTGTTCCACCAAAGTAGAGACTCTCTGGATCCTCCGCGCCCTCTTGTGTTCTTCCATAAGGGACAGAGACTCATTGGATCCTCAGCGCCCTCTAGTGATCTACCATAAGTACAGAGAATCTCTTGATCTTCAGCTTCCTCTAGTGATCTACCATAAGTACTGAGACTGTCTGCATCCGCAGCTCCCTCTAGTGTTCTACCATAAGTACAGAGAATCTCTTGGTCTTCAGCTCCCTCTAGTGTTCTACCATAAGTACTGAGACTCTCTGCATCCTCAGCGCCCTCTAGTGATCTACCATAAGTACAGAGACTCTCTGGATCCTCAGCGCCCTCTAGTGATCTACCATAAGTACTGAGACTGTCTGCATCCGCAGCTCCCTCTAGTGTTCTACCATAAGTACAGAGAATCTCTTGGTCTTCAGCTCCCTCTAGTGGTCGACCATAAGTACAGAGACTCTCTGGATCCTCAGCGCCCTCTAGTGATCTACCATAAGTACAGAGACTCTCTGGATCCTCAGCGCCCTCTAGTGATCTACCATAAGTACTGAGACTCTCTGGATCCTCAGTGCCCTCTATTGGTCCATTATAAGTACTCCCTTTCTGTGGATGTTCAATGCCTCCTGTGTTCTATAGGTATTGATACATGCTTTTTAATATTTTCTGCATATATCTGGTCACTTGTTAGATCTCCTGCTGTGCTATATCTTGTAATCTTTTGTTCATTGCACCTTCTAGTGTCCTATGATAAGTACTGATGTTATCTTGCTGTCACCTGATCATGTATAGCGCCCCCCGGTGTTATAATATTCTTATTGAAATATTGTATTGCGCCCTCTAGGAACTGTCTATCATTTTATCAGCTTTTGGGTCTATTTAGCAGCCAGATTATCACAGGACTGGGATATATAATCTTATAGATCACTCTCCTCTTAACTGTTTCTTTCTCTTCCTTCCACAGAATGAAGGCTGAGGGAGATGTGGCCCCATGGACTGAAGACCAGAGACTGAATTAATCTTAATAACTCCAATAAACCTGGGATACAGGAACTTTTCAAGGGTGAAACATAATATACTATATGTTATTAAAGGCGGTGATCTCAGGAGATGACCCGCTGCGTTTACAGGGAAATTGTAAATAAACATTTATAATTTTGAGGAAAGGAGTCTATTTAATGAGCTCATGCATGCTATGAAGTGTCCCCATCTGTATAGTTAGGGTCCCACTTGCTTGCTGTCAGTGAATGGCAACAATAATTGTGAATAGGATTCTTTAAAGAAGCTATAACTTGCTCTTTTTTCCATTTCCGGAGACATAGACCTCTGTGTTCAGTGCTAATTGTCATTATCTGTTCCGAGGGGGTGGTGCTTATGGGGCAATTATGCAGAGACACGCCCCTGAGGATCCTGCACTGATACATTGTTATACAAACCCCACTCTATAACATCCAGGGAAGTGAGCACTTTTACACTACTCTCTGCTGCTGTTGACCATCATGATCTTAAGAATCAAGTACATTTTAGTAGGAGCCCTCCTAAACAAGTGGCACAGTCTTCTGCTGAAAAACTCAATGCAGCTGTGTTAATTCCATTCTTTTCTATCAATAATTGAATGTGAGCAAAGACCTTCTCTCCTGGAGGTCACCGGCTGAGCCCCAGACAGAACATTGCTGCAATCATTGTCTTTGAGACTCCTGGAGGTCATACAGATCTAATATTTCTTAACCATCTAATATACCCATGTACATTGCTTTGGCTAAGCATGTGTTTTAAGCTGGTACCCCAGTCCCCTTCGGATTGATCACTATTCTCCATATCACTTTGTCCCTTCTAAACGATTTTGCTTCACCTGAAGATTTTTCTGTCCACTCCAGATTTCCTTGGCTAAATCTAGACCCCTCTGCCCTCCGCCAGACTACTCTGTTCTCTCTGGATTCCTTTGTCCTCTGTAAATACCTCTGTCCCCTCCAGTCTTTAATGTCCTCTCAAGACGCTACTGTCTTCTGAAGACATCTCTATCAACTTCAGAAACCTCTCCCGTTATGTACACGGGATTTCTCACACGGGAAGACAGGGCCTTTCTCTATGTCTGCTGCACCTGACCCAACTGGTTCCTGTACAGACTATGGTTCCCGGCAGCATTGACTCTGGTGACACCTAAGCAAGCAGGAATAATCTTGACTGCAAAAATAGGTAGATGACAACTCAGACCTTACTGCCTAAACGGCCGTCAAGCATTCCTCACACCTCCTTAGGATTCAGAGGGAGACGCAAATCACTCAAACACAGAAGAGAACCCAGGGTGATGAAACCTAAAACACAAATACACAGTGGAAAAAGGGAAGTTCTTACTGCAAACAAAAACAGCTTTCTACTACCTAACCATTGGTAAGAGGAAGGTGTAGGAAAGATAGATTTGACACCAAAAGAGATTACCCCTAGCTGGTCTCTATCTGAAAGGCATAAACACTTGGCAGCATTGCTGAAACTTCAAGTAGGATCCACTTAGAATTATAGCCAGCAGTGAAGACCAGCAAAGGGAAGGTATAAATAGACATATCCACAATGATTAAATGAGAACACCTGGTGGCCAAAAAAGAATGAAACAAAGGTAAACTATAACCATCACTCTGATAAAGACTGAACAAGCTGTAGCTCAGCAGAGAAGGAAGGCAATCACACAGCACAGGGTCAACGGATCGAATCCTAAAGCATGACATCCTCTTTCCAGACCCCTTCAAACACTTCTGTTCCCTCCAAACTCTCCTCCCCTTGCACACTTAATATCTTACTTTTTCCTATATCACTGTATACTCCGTGCTCCAATACGATGTATGGATCTAGCTAATCTTTAAGAAAAAAAATGTGAATTTAAAAGTAAAAACTGCATAGAATAAATAGCTTTCATGTGATTAGCAACACCAAGAAGCCAAGTAACGCAACTAACAAACATCCATCTTAAAGTAAAAATGAAATTATAGAACCAACATACTGAATGGGAATCCGGCCATAAACATTATTCTATTTACTGGACATTACTTAAAACAAACCTGTAACACAGAAAAGGGTAAAAGCAAAAAAGCTAAATAAAGGGTTCCTATAGGAAGGAACAACATGGAAAAAACATTTCAGCCACAAAGCTAAGAGGTGTTGATAATAATGAGCCCAAATCCACCTGATCGTATCGGGTTAAGTGTGATTGTCAACAATACTTAGTGCTTGTTCTTGGACCAGATAGAATATATCAGTATTTACCTGCAAAGGACGATCACGAGGTTTTACTGTGTAACCAAACAGGTGAATCCAGGACACCGAGAGCGGACAAGTCATAGAAGTAGGGGAACAATGCGGATAGAATGCCTTCATTTGGCTTAGTGATTGTACACACCCGAGACCAACAATCGGAAACACTACGGTAACACAGTCTGTATGTTTGTACACTGGTGATCAACATTCCAGAAGAATGTGTGATCACTTGATTCCATCAGACAGAATAGGATCTACATTGATGAACATTTGTTGGTCTTTGTGTACGGGGGGCACCAGCCACTAGAACAGGTTCTCCAAAATAACCAAAATGTATTAACTTAAAACCTTTTATTTTACATAAAACATGAAGATCATAATTAGAGAACAGTAATGACTGTAGACAGAGAAACTAAATGATGGTTACAACAGTCACCAATCAGTAGGAAGTGTCCAGTAGAGATGAGCGATGTTCGATTCGAAATGTTCGCCAATCTCAAATTGGACCTGTTTTGGGCGATGTTCGAGTCATTCGTCGTATTAGAACAATTAGCTTCAAATTCAGCAGTTCGAGGTTATGTTCGATAACGCTTCGGTCACCAAAAGCTTACCTGTCTTTTCCCACTAATACTGATCTTCAGTCTTAATATCCATTTTCAGTGTATAGTGTGCGGGGTGGAGGGTGCGAATGTTAGCAGAATCAGCTCTTGTAAGAGCTGCATCATAGGAGTAGGGACTAGGTCTGTAACAGCCCTTTTTCAGATCTACTCCATAGAAGCAGGGACTAGTTTTAATTCCAGCCCTTTGGACTAGGTTTGAGCAGTCCCTATTAGTTTTTGCCAGGCAGGTGTGTGCCAGTGCTGTGCAAGTGTTTTTCACAGCATCTGGCCACATGTAGCTCTGGGAGTCCTTTAGGGCAGGTAGTGTAGTGCTGCTGTGAAGAAAGCTGCACCACCTGTCTTAAGTAGGCATTTGTTTGCTGCTGCTAGTCTCAGCAATTTGTTCGGACTAGTAGCAGTGTGATTTACACAGTAGTGTAGCCACTTGTGAAAAGCTACACCGCCAGTGTACTTCCTACTAATTGTTAACTGCACCTTGCCCAGGTCTCACTTTGGGCCTAGTAGCAGTGTTGGTTCAGTCTCCTCTGCTTGATTGACATTCACCTTTCTTTTGGTAAAACAACTGTGCTGCTCCCAATTTTTTCACATACAAAATGATGGCAAAAGGCTGCTGCTGGTGGGAATGGGGGTAGGCGTGGTGGAAAGGGAAAAAAAGTTTATGTCCATGGGGTAGATGCTAAATCTACATTAACATCTGCTGAAGAAAGACAATCTTCCAGGCAAAGTAAGATGTCCACTTCTTTCCGTGGCCAATCGGATATGATCACTTTCTTACGGACACGACCATCGATACCACTTGTAAGTGAGGCACAAAAACAGCAGGTGCTTGAATGGATCTCAAGTGCTCCATCAAGTGGTCTCTCCTCCACCTCAACTTCTACATCACAAACCCTCCAGTCATCTGAGGTGTCACCACAATCGCACTTCATTCCTCCAAGCTCCCAAGTCTCCAGTCGCCCTACTGAGTCTGGGGTAACAGGCATGGTTGAGTCTGCAGAGCTGTTCAGTCACACAATAGCCTGGGAATCAGAGGTCTGCTCCAAGGCTGCAGTCAGTCCAGACGAGTAAATGATCTGCCCTGATGCCCAGAAGCTTTGTGAGTCAGACCCAGGCCCAGATGAAGAAGGTTCTGACCTTCATGTAGACCCTCATTCCCTAACAGTACATACTGTTGGTGGACACCAGGAGGATGATGCTGATGAGACTCAGATACCGGATTGTATTAACGAATTAAGTTATCAGTCCAGGCAGGAAGAGGTTGTCTCTGAGGAGGATGAGGGGTGTGAGAACACAGAGGATGATGATGAGGTTGGAGATCCTACTTACTGTCAACCCACAGTTAGCCAGTCGATGAGGTCAGCACAGGAGGTGGAGGAGGATGCTAGTGACGACGAGATTTGGTTGCACCTTCCTGGACATACAAGGAGCACTGGAAGCACGTCAACAACTGCATCCACAGCCACAACTCTGCCTCTGAGCGGAAGTCGTGCTGGCTCTGCAGCTCGCATTGGCTCTAAGCCTTGCCTAGCCTGGGCCTTTTTTGACATCGCCAAGGATCTCCCAACTCATGTCATCTGCAATATTTGTCACCAATCTCTGAGTAGAGGCCAAAAACTCACTAACTTGAGTACTTCATGTATGAACCGCAACATGAACTGTACATGAAGCACAAGTGGGAAGCTCACTGTGCTAGAATGTGGGCTAGCGGGGTGGGCCTACCACCGTGTGGCCCATCAAGTGCATCCGTGTGCTCTTTATCCTCTGTGACTGTAGGAACAGCTGTCACAAATGGTTTTGGATGTAGACCTTCCACCTCTTTACCTGCAACAGGCAGTGTGATTGGCAGGTCGTCACTTGGTTTTCAAGTGGACAATGCTGCTGGTGTTGAGCTCTCTCAGACATCGAGAGCACCACCTTTGGATGAAGGCAACATTACATCTTCGCCTGCACCTCCCTCCCAGACCAGCAGTTTGCCGGGGACACCATACTCAACTGTATCTCAGTACAGCAGTCTGCCCTCCGTCCCTCAGATGTGGACAAGTAAAAGGCCATTTCCTCCAAGTCATGAGAAAGCTAAGCGCTTGAATTTCACCATCTGCAAGCTGTTGGCTTCAGAAATGCTGCCTTTCCGCCTTGTGGACACAGAGGATTTTCGAGACCTTATGTCTGTCGCAGTGTCCCAGTACCAGATGACCAGTCACCACTACTTCTCCAAGAAAGGTGTGCCTGCGCTACACCAGCAGGTCGCAGACAACATCACTGCTTCCTGGAGAAACTCTGTGTGTGACAAGGTGCATTTCACCACAGTCACTTGGACCAGTAAGCATGGACAGGGGCGTTACATGTCGTTGACTGGGCACTGGGTAACTATGGTGAGAGCTGGAGAAGGGTCTGCTGTCCAAGTCTTGCCGTCCCCACGAGTTGTGCGTCAGTCCTCTGTAGGTAGGAGTTCCTCCACTGCTTCTGCCTCCTCAACCTCGTCTCGGTCCACCACCTCCTCCCAAAGCCTTTCTGGTAATGCCACCCACGTTGGAACTGCACAGAAGGAATCCTGCACACCTCCTTACTATGATGGCAGCAGGGCTCAATGCCATCAGGCGGTCTTTACCTTGAAATGCCTAGGAAATGTGAGTCACACAGCTGAGGAGTTGTGGTCAGCTCTGGCGACCGAGTTTCAGCAATGGTTGTCTCCACTCAACCTGCAGCCAGGGAAGGCCGTGTGCGATAATGCTGCAAACCTGGGTGCGGCCCTTCGCCGGGGCAATATCACACACGTGACTTGTATGGCTCACGTGTTGAATCTGGTTGTCCAGCAATTTTGACACACTATCCCGGCCTAGATGGGCTTCTGCAGAGAGCACAGTCGCTGTGTGCTCACTGCTGGCATTCGCATCCTGCAGGTCAACGACTCGCTTCGCTCCAGGAGTCTTTCGGCTTGCCCGTTCACAGTTTTGAGGTGGCAACGAAGATGTTTAGTGCTGAAGATGCCATCATCAGCATGACTATTCCGGTGATCTACATGCTGGAGCACACTCTAAACAATATTCGGGGTCAGGTGGTGGGACAAGAGGAGGTGGAGGAAGTACAGGAGGAGTCCTATGTGGAAGGGATGACAACATCTGCAAGATCCTCATAGTCGGCAGCACCAAGACGGCAGGCATGGGAGGGTGGTGGAGAGGCATTCACGAGGGCGCATGTTAGCAACTAAACTCTTCAGAAAGGTGCAGGAGCCCAGGAAGAAATGGAGGATGAACTGGCGATGGCCATTGAAGACTCAGCAGATGAGGGAGACCTTGATGACATTTCTGTTGTGCGAGGTTGGGGGGAGAGGCAGAGGAAGGAAGCATGATTCTCACCTCCCCACCACCAACACAACAAGGACTTAGTCCTCCTGGGTGCGCAAGACACATGAGCGCCTTCTTGCTGCACTACCTGCAACATGACCCTCGGATTGTCCGAATTAGAAGTAATGCCGACTACTGGGTTGCCACACTCCTAGATCCCCGGTACAAGCGCAAATATGCTGAAATAATTCCTGCCATACAAAGGGACGCACGCATGCAGGAGTATCAGCAGAAGCTGTTACAGAATCTCAGATCGGCTTTTCCACAAACCACCAGTGGTGCATATAGTGAATCTCACAGATCTCACTTGGCAACCGTGTACTGTCGCGTCATCATCACTCACACCGTACCAGTAATATTGTATCTGGTGTGGTAACAGAAATTTTGTGGCCTCGTTTCAAGATTTTTTCAGACCATCATTTTCAAGGCCTGAAGACACGAGAAGTCTGACACATATTCAACACCTGGAGTGGATGGTACATGAGTATCTCCAACTTAACATCGATGCAATGACCGGGGAACTGGAGCCTTGCTCATTTTGGGCTTCCAATCTGGAAAAATGGCCTGAGCTCGCCACTCACGCCTTGGAGATCTTGTCGTGCCCCGCAGCCAGCGTTCTCTCAGATCGTGTCTTCAGCGCTGCTGGTGTGCTGACAGAAAAGAGCACGCGTCTGTCCACCCAGAATGTGGACAGACTAACATTCATAAAGATGAACAAGGCATAGAACCCCAAGGACTTTTCTACCCCTGTGTCATCCTGGGGAGAATAAAGCCTTGTGGATTTTTGCCTAAAAGTCAACATTTTAAGTTTGTAACTGCGGGGCAATTGATGCCACTTAAGTGATGTCTGTGGCCAAATTTTTGGAAAAAAGAGAGACTCTTCTTGTAGTCCCCTAAATGTGACACAATACTCCTCGTCTGCACGAGGCCTTACAGATACTGGAGTAAAATCGGATTTTAGAAGGGCATGACATGCCTATATCTGTGTCTCCTCCCCCTTTTACCCGTCCATCTCTTTTCTTTTCCCATTCTTATATGTATATTTTCAAACCACCTGATAGAGGTAAAAAGGCCCTCCTAATTCAGTATATCTTCCAAACAAACCCAAAGGAGTCAGGCCAAATCAATTACAATTAGTTATTTATTATAAAAGAAACACCATGTAAAAATGACATTATACAGTGGTACACAGAAGGAGGACCGCATGACAGAGTTCAACCACAATGGTACTCAATCCTCAGGTATAACCTTATCCATCAAACAACAGTGCCCCAAAATGGGTGCACAATATACCTAATGAGGATGACACATAACATGCAAAGCCAAGGGTCCCATTTACCTTCCTGTGACCGCCCCCTGACGCGTTTCGCACCAGCTTCTTCTGAGGAGAAGCTTCAGAAGAAGCTGGTGCGAAACGCGTCAGGGGGCGGTCACAGGAAGGTAAATGGGACCCTTGGCTTTGCATGTTATGTGTCATCCTCATTAGGTATATTGTGCACCCATTTTGGGGCACTGTTGTTTGATGGATAAGGTTATACCTGAGGATTGAGTACCATTGTGGTTGAACTCTGTCATGCGGTCCTCCTTCTGTGTACCACTGTATATTGTCATTTTTACATGGTGTTTCTTTTATAATAAATAACTAATTGCAATTGATTTGGCCTGACTCCTTTGCCATTCTTATATGTACTTGTCACTTTTCCATGTGTTTGTTGTATCTTCTGAGAAGTTTGTCACCTTTTGGACACCTTGGAAGTTGTTTTCTATGTGTTTGTATGTGTTTGTATGTGTTTGTTTTTTCCTGCCATTGTTTTCACTGATATTCGACGAACATTCGACAAGCACACCCCCAATTCGACAAACCGAATCGAATTCGAACACTAGGCTGGTGGTTCATCTCTGATATTCAGTGACAGGTTCCCTTCGACTTCATTCGGCCTACTAGGCACAAACAGGTCTGTGACGTATCTCTCTGTTTTTTCTATAGTACTCCACAAAAGTAATGGTGGTCCCACCTGTGTGTGGCGGGGCATAACATTGACCGGAGCGCTTGCACGAGCTTCGAGGGGATCCGGCCCATTAGGCCTATTCAGGTTACTGACCTACCTCTGTAGTTTTTAGTGTAATACTCCACAAAACATTTAGCTGCTGAGCAAGGTTTAACCATGAAATGCTAGGCCAGGTCCTGTTCCAGACCCTGTGCCATGCATGCAGACTGGGCCATTCAGCAATTGTGGGTCTGGGAGAATTGATGTCATTTTGCTGTAGGTGTGACCCTTTGAAAGGAGTAAGGATTCTTGTTGGAGTTTTACATGATTCAAGAAGGGTGTGACATGTCCATACCTGTGTCTCATCCTCCTTTTACTCCTCCACCTCTTCTTACTTAATGTAGAAAAGTAATGCCACTTTCTCCTGACTATTTGTACTGTGTTTGGATTGTTGTCACTTTTCCTGGTGTTTGTTCTCCATTCTGAGTAGTTTGGCAGCTTTTGGAGCCCTTTGAAGGTGTTTTCTATGTGTTTTCTGTAGCCTGCCATTGATTTTAATGGGGTTCGCATTGTTCGTAGAACATTCAACGAACAAATCTCAAATTCGACGAGTCGAATTGAATTCGAACATTAGGGTGGTGGCTCATCTCTAGTCTACAGGCCTTTGCTGTGTCCCGGCCTTTGCTGTGTCCCGGCCTTTGCTGTGAATGACTTCAGCACATCTGCGGCCACAGGACATCACTAGTCTCTCTCTGCTCTGGGCTGGGGGATTTTTCTCCACTCCTCTTCCAGTCTCTTCCACAGTTCTGTAACCCTTGTGGGTTTCTTGGCCATAACTTTGTCACCAAGGATTCTCCAGAGGTTTCTATTGGGCTTAGATCAGGACTCCGGGCTGTGCACATTTCATTGTTTCAAGGCAGAGAGGGCATGATGGAGCGAGCAGGGCAGGATGGGGGCGGGGGGGCAGGATGGAGTCAGGAGAGCAGGATGGTGGAGCCGGGGGGGGGCAGAATGGAGCAGGGGTGGGGATAGGATCGAGCCAGGGGGGTCAGATTGGAGGTGGGGGGGGCAGGATGGAGCTGGGGGGGGCAGGATGGAGGCAGGGGGAGCAAGATGGAGGCAGGGGGGCAGGGTGGAGGTGGGGGGACCCCCCTCTGTTCTCACCTGACTTCTCCAGCCAGCTACAGAGTCGCCAGCGGTCATGTGACAGGGCGGGCAGTGTGACGTCACATCAGCCCGCCCTGTGACATGACTGCTGTACTACAGAGTGCGACTCTGTAGCTGGCTGGAAAAGACGGGTGAGAACAGCGGTAGACTGCGGGTATCGGTGCTGGGGGTCGGAGCGAGCCAGCGAACAGGTGAGTATCCTCACTGAGGATTTTTTATTTTTACTTTTACTATGGAGGAGCGGGGGCCAGGAGGAGAGGGGAGCCGCAGAAAGCGGGGGGCCGCGGGGAGCGGGGTGCCGTAAGGAGCGGGAGGCTGTGAGGAGAGTCGTGCAGCGTGCAAATTTTGAATTTGTACACTGCGGCTCTTTTGCATACTGGGCACTTCTGTCCGCGGCGCACGATTTCGGCCTCAGACGGAAGTGGCCATTAGACAATTTTATAGTAGATAATACTGCTCCCTACAGTTGTAGTCAAAAGTATTGACACCCCTGCATTTCAAGTGATCCTAAACCCAGAAACTGACCCACTCTTATCTTTAGACCTGTCCCTGCACCCCCTCTTATCATTTCTAGCCATCCCTTTTGCAGAAAAAATCGCTTTTGTAAAGTAAGAGAAAAGGTTATAATAGTTTGACCTGTGTGAGTTCTCTCTTTCTGTGGAAGCCGCAAATGCCCCGCCTGTCTGCTGCTGCCTGGTAAATTATGCACACCCCTCTCTGCTTGTAAGAGCCTGGCCACGTCATGAAAGGGGGCGGGGCTCTGGCATGGCGCGATTTACGGCTTCCACAGAAAGAGAGAACTCACACAGGTCAAACTATTATAACCTTTTCTCTTACTTTACAAAAGCGATTTTTTCTGCAAAAGGGATGGCTAGAAATGATAAGAGGGGGTGCAGGGACAGGTCTAAAGATAAGGGGGGGTCAGTTTCTGGGTTTAGGATCACTTTAAGTCAGATAATACTCAGTTTCTTCCTGAAAATGATTGCAATCACAAATTCTTTGCTATTATTATCTTCATTTAATTTGTCTTCAATGAAAAAACACAAAAGAGAATGAAGCAAAAAGCAAAACATTGATCATTTCACACAAAACTCCAATAATGGGCCAGACAAAAGTATTGGCACCCTCAGCCTAATACTTGGTTGCACAACCTTTAGCCAAAATAACTGCGATCAACCGCTTCCGGTAACCATCAATGAGTTTCTTACAATGCTCTGCTGGAATTTTACACCATTCTTCTTTGGCAAACTGCTCCAGGTCCCTGATATTTGAAGGTGCCTTCTCCAAACTGCCATTTTTAGATCTCTCCACAGGTGATCTATGGGATTCAGGTCTGGACTCATTGCTGCCACCTTAGAAGTCTCCAGTGCTCTCTGTCAAACCATTTTCTAGTGCTTTTTGAAGTGTGTTTTGGGTCATTGTCCTTCTGGAAGACCCATGACCTCTGGGGGAGACCCAGCTTTCTCACACTGGGCCCTACATTATGCTGCAAAATGTGTTGGTAGTCTTCAGACTTCATAATGCCATGCACACGGTCAAGCAGTCCAGTGTCAGAAACTCTTTCCTGTGCCTCTATGCACCTTCTACTACAACAACCACCACCATCTTTACTTCACCTTCACTACATCCCAGGGGCCCGCTCCGTCTGAAGGGAGAGTTCCATCTATCTGCCAGATCATCTATCCCCTGTGGACTGCCATATGCAGCGCTGGTCATCCCTGACCAGAAAACTCAGACAAACTTGTCACCTTTAAATTTCCCTCCTTTAATAACCGGTCATGGCCACGACTCCGAGGGAAGGTTACGTGACCTCCCCTGAACTGTTAACCCCTGGAGAGTCGAGTACCCTGGCCCCATGACCGCTGCATATGTACAGAACACAACAGACAATCAGGAGATGCGTCACTGTCTAAAGTCATCGGTAGTCATATAGGAGATGAGGGCACCACAATAATGGCTTTTTTAAGGGGATCACCGAGACACACCTCACAAAGTACAATATTAATAGGAGAAGAAGCGGTGTGCATGAAAGAAACGGCATCACCCAAGCTGAACGAACAAAGTAACATTTTGTTATTTGAATTTATGTGAGGTTCATGGAGAATTGTATTAAAGAATGATAACTGGTTATAATAAGGGTTTCATCCATGCACTTTATTGGCACCAGAGCCGGTGAATTTGTGGGGTTGTGCTTGCATATTATTGCACTTTTTTGTTACTTTGTTCATTCACCTTGGTTGATCCCGTTTCTTTCATGCACACCGCTTCTTCTCCTATTAATACTGTCCAATGTCATGACACATAATGAGCGAGGAAGCTCGCCACTGCCTGTTACTCAACTGAGAATCGCAGTTTAAAAATGCTTAAGTTTCCCATTGATTTCCATTATACTCGGTAAATGAGTCAAGCCTATCTAGTGATGGGCGAATCCTAAATTACTCGGAATCGCTTGACTCTAGCGAGTCCGAGCACAGGACTCGCTACCCGTTGCGAGTCTAGCGAGTCCAATGTTGATGAATGGGGAAGCGAGTAATAGCGAGTAGTGTGAGATTTACAAATCGCAGATGTGTCTCGGAAGCTTCAGCCTGAAGCAATCCTAGTTTTGTCATTTATTTGCATTGGACTCGTTTACTTTGCAACTGTAATCGCTGGGAAACTCGCACAGATAAGAGTCCTGTCTGCTCTGTGTGCTGGCTGCCGCAGCTCCAGGGTCCTAGAGCCTGCCTGCTGCCTGATGTAGCAGTGATGAGATTGTTCTCAGTCTGCTCATTCTCTGTGCATAGACATCTATATCTATGCACAGGGGATGTAGCAGAGAGGACATCGCGTTTTGGACTGCGTCGGACGGAAGAGGATTTTTTTAATTAAAGATGGAGTCCCTAATGGCTTTTTTTTTTTAATTTCTATTAAAAAATTTTCTTTGTGTTGTGTTTTTTTTAAAACAATTTAATAGAAATTCATGGCGGTCATGTCTAATATTGGCGTGACCGCCATAAATTTCGGGCTTAGGGCCAGCTGATAATACAAAGCTGGCCCTAACCTCTTTATTACCCAGCGTGCCACCGCTACCAGGGCCGCTGGAAGAGCGGGGTTCAGCGCCAGAGGATGGCGCTTCAATGAACGCGCCATCTTCTGGGGCGGCTGCGGGCTGCAATTTGCAGCGGGGGGTGCCCAGAAAGCTTGGGCATCCCTGCGCTGCGGATTCCAACCCCCAGCTGCTTAGCTGTACCTGGCTAGACATAGAAATTGCGCGGAGCCCCACGCATTTTTTTTAAATTATTTCATGAAATTCTGAGATTCTGACTCTGACTCTGACTCTGAGACTCTAACTCTGAAATTCATGAAATAATAAAAAAAAAATGCGTGGGGCTCCGCGCAATTTCTATGTCTAGCCAGGTACAGCTAAGCAGCTGGGGGCTGGAATCCGCAGCGCAGGGATGCCCAAGCTTTCTGGGCACCCCCCGCTGCAAATTGCAGCCCGCAGCTGCCCCAGAAGATGGCGCGTTCATTGAAGCGCCATCCTCTGGCGCTGAACCCCGCTCTTCCAGCGGCCCTGGTGGCGGTGGCACGCTGGGTAATAAAGGGGTTAATACCAGCTTTGTTATACAAGCTGGTATTAAGCCCAAGATTCTTAATGTCAGGCCACGTTTGACCCAGCCACTAAGAATCTCCAATAAAGGGTTAAAAAAACACAACACAGAGAAAATTTTTTATTTGAAATTAAAAAAAAAGCCATTAGGGACTCCATCTTTAATTAAAAAAAATCCTCTTCCATCCGACGTAGTCCAAAACGCGATGTCCTCTCTACTACATCCCCTGTGCATAGATATAGATGTCTATGCACAGGGAATGAGCAGACTGAGAACAATCTCATCACTGCTACATCAGGCAGCAGGCAGGCTCTAGGACCCTGGAGCTGCACAGAGAATACAGCTGGACTCGGCTCGCAATGTAACAGCAGTTATTTGCGAGTTTCCCTGCTATCACTGGCACAGTAGCTGAGTCTAATGCAAACAATGGCAATCCTAGTTTTGTCAGCGTTTCTGACAAAACTAGGATTGATATTGATTTGCATTGGACTCGTGCGAGTAATCACTGGGAAACTCGCAGAGTACCGAGTCCTGCGAGTCCCTTACTACTCGCCGAGTAACGAGTCCTAGCGAGTAGATTCGCCCATCCCTACTATCCGACCATTAAAATGCTCGTTATGAGTACCGAGGACCCATTCATGGTAGTGCTCGCTCATCACTACTCATCATAGGCATGAAAAACGTGTAGCTGTGTGAGAGCATCGTAACTGGTGGCAGCAGAATAGTATAGAACACAATGGACAGTCTAGCAGATACTATGGCCAATCTAGTCACTAGCATCAACCCTGGGTGAATGAAAATCCTCCCTGATCCATGTTTGATTTATTTTGGTGTATTTTCAGATAACAATCTGCTATGTTTGGGTATGTCAAAGCTGATGGCCAAGCCGAATCCACTCCCTCACATTGCACTGGAGGCTAGGCAAGACACCTGGACCTGGTTGTTTAATCTGAAGTGTATCAGCTTAGAAAACATTTGTTCCATCATGTCACACAATCTGTAATTACTGTTGCATCAGCTACTTGTTATAGCCCTAGCGCTGTCACAGGCAACAGAGCATTGGCACTGCCAGGAGGAGTCGAGAGGAGTCTGACATGTGGATGGTTGGCATTAATTTAAGGAGAACTTTCTCAAGCAGGGAATTAAGATTAACTTGATAATGCACCAATCTTTACTCCAATTCAGATGGTGGATCACATACTCAATTTTAATATTATAGTAAGTGTCTTAAGGCATTTCTATCCACTAGTCACTTCTTTGCTTGATGCTAACAATATACTTGTCAGCCCACAAGCAATCACGCATGCACCATGCCATGCTTAGTAGCAGGACAGAGGTCTCTGTTGGTTCACTTTCTGTGCCATGGTATCACCAGCATCATGATCATTTTTATCATCAATTTTAGACTGATTGTCAGATGGCACTTGTCAGCAATTGCCACTTTTGCTCCTCCTACTCCTCCATATCCTGATGCATGTGACATTGTCCTTGAGGGTCCCCAACAGCATCAATGCAGTGATAAACATGTAGAAGTTGTTGTTCTTTCTTCATCCTCTGTTACATCCTTATGTTTTTTTGCAATATAAATATGAGGGGAATGACATCATTGATGCCACACTGCTCTCTCTTGACAAATGTAGTGCCTCTGAAGGGTCTCACTGGTTTGAAGGGTCTCACTGGTTTTCAAAATAACCCACACTAATCACCCCTTCATGCTTCTAGGACAGACGCTCCAAAATATACAGTGTTGAATACCATCACATTTCTTCACTCCAGTTCATGCAGCTTGTTCAGAGTCTGTTTTTGAAAAGTCAGGAAGACTAGTGTAAGACACAAGGAGGTGTGAGTGTGGAGATGTGGACCCACTAGACCACCGAAGTGGAGGCCGACCCATAGGTAAGAACAGGCTAGAGATGTAGATAAAGTAATGCAAGGTCTTGAATGAGGAGAGTTCACCAATACAGACTGGATGGTGCACACGACAGGTATTGCAGGCAATGAGGAGTAAGCACAAGGCTCAGAGTAGCGGTGTAGCTGCGAACCGATCCTGGAGTGAAGGTGCAGGAAATGGAGTAGTGGTACCCTGGCCGATGGGACTGGCACACAGGACATGAACAACCTCTGGAATGGCTAGCATAGGCGTAGCAAGCTCCGAGTGTGAGTAGCAGGTGCACCGTAGGTAGAGATGGTGAAGTACAGGTGAGATGGTCCTCTGGCACTCGTAGCAGGCTCTAGGTGAGACAAGGAGTTTAGACATGGAATGGGACAGGGAACCTGATGTAAAGCAATGCTCTAGTGGCAGGAGACATTTCTCATGCACCTCCCTTATGGGGAGGGTGCCTTAAATAGATGTAGCCTCTCAGTGATAGGCTGAGTGGCAAAACTCAGAACAGGTGTACTGGCACTTTAAGAGTAATGAGTGGGTGGTGAACGTTACTTAAGCGCACTCCTGGAATCTGCAGGGAGGATGCAGAGAAGGAGGAGGATGGAGAGCTGGGAGGCGATGCGGGATCGCTGGCTAGGTGACTTACATGAGTGAGGCTGGAAGCAGACCGAGTGGGACCGTGTGATGGGTACCGGTCTCCTGCTTAGTGGAGACTGACCCCGCAATAGTGATAGGGCATTTGGAGCACACAGAGCTGCGTGATGGGCACTGACCTAGCACAAAAATCTATAAAACTACGTTCAGCCCTTCTGATATTAAATAAATACTACCGTAGTAATAAGTTGCTCGGGCATAGTAACTAACTGTGTTTAGTTATAATAAAATAGAATCATTATTAAAACCATTTCATATCATATATTCAACAGTACAAATTAACTCTATGATTATTCCAGAAGTGAGAGAATTTTATCTGCAACTCATTCAAGAGACTTTTGATAAATAGCATTCTTGGTTTTCTTATGGGGCATTAGTGTCTGTAGGACACAAGAATGATCAGGCAGTCACATGACACCCAATTTTATAAACTAACATTCTACATTCTATTGGGACATCACAATAAAGGGGCAGGCCAAACCAGAGGGGGTGGAGTCATATGTGCCCAGGCAGAGGTGCAATGTGAAGGGGGCAGAGCCATATGCATCTATGAAGGGGCGGGGCTACAAAGGAGCATAGCTATGAAGGGGGCGAGGCTATGTGAAGGGATGGAGACATGAAAGGGTTGTGACTATATGGAGGGGCAAAGCCATGAATGGGGATGGGGCTTGTCACAGGTGTGTCAGGAGGCATGGATGAGACTGTAGAGGCCACTCGCAGGAGATCCCAGCATTTGGCCAAACAGTTCAAATCCTAATAAAATGATTCTGTCATGCCTCTGTTAAGAGGCATTTCCCTTTTAGTGAAAGCTGGAGGTCACTAGGACCCAGCTGATCCCTTACCTTGAACTTGGTATATAATCTCCTGAACTCCCAGGATGCACTGCTGGTGATAGCTTTTCAGGTGTTTCTGGTTGCATCTGAGCTCAAAGCTATGCTGGTTTGCTGCTTGGATCTACTCAAGCTAAGTGTATCTCTTCACTCTTTGTTTCACTTGTGTGTTTCTTTAGTTGCTAGCTGGACTTTCTAATGATCACCTGTTCTGAGCCCTGTGTAGTGGTAGTCCAGGGACAGTCAGGGAATAGATACGTGGCTGCAACAGTTGCGGAAACTGTATAGGGACGTTAGGGGAGCCAGGTGTCAGCGCTAGTTAAACTAGCGGTCACCATCTCCCCTTTTTGCCCTTAGCATCAGGGACTCCTTCCCCCTCCCTGTCGTCGTCCAGCGCTGGGTGTCTCCCTACACCCAGCGTGACAGGGCTATGTGGAGGGGTGAAGCTATGAAGGGGTGGGGTTATGTGGAGGGGCGGAGATATGAAGAGGTGGGGCTATGTAGAGGGGCGGAGATATGAAGGGGTGGGGCTATGTTGATGGGGTGGAGATATGAAGAGGTGTGGCTATGTGGAGGGGCGGAGATATGAAGAGGTGTGGCTATGTGGAGGGGCAGATATATGAAGAGGTGGGGCTATGTGGAGGGGCAGAGATATGAAGGGGTGGGGCTATGTTGAGGGGCAGGGCTATGAAGGGCAGGAATACACATGCAAACACATAGACACACACACATACATACACTCAGCTTTATATGTTAGATATAAGCATTTAATATGACTACGATATGTTCCAAGGTAAGGAATGGACTTATATGAGGGTCATTTTGTTTTTTTTTGTTTCATTAAGATTGATTTTAATTAAAAATGTCTAGAACTATAGGGAGATAAGTAAAAGAAAAAAAAGGATAAATAACAGTGCAGATTCTTGCTGGCATTAGTTCCTTCCATCACGTCAGGAACAACCAACCTTTTTAATTATTCTCTTATTGGATACTAGAGCCATCTTGACTTTGGGCCGGTTCCTTTTCCTTGTTTCCAACCTTTGAGATGCTTTCGGAGTACGGGACTCATATGTCAGTTGGCGATACCAACTGGACCAACATGAGTTGCCAGGACCCCACAGTACCTTGCACCCCCCAGGGTGATTCCTCTCCCTTACGTGATAACCTTTAAGTGCTGTGAAGTGAGAAGAACAGTCTATAAGCCCCAATATACCAAATATACATGTGCAGGGCAGAATCAGGAGCGATAGCTGGCAGCCTAACAAGCTTTAGGTCAAAAGCTATCATCTGAAGTGTATATTTCCTATAGGGAAGGTAATGGGACCAACCTGAGCTGTCCTCCTTACCTTCATGGGCAGAATAAAAGCTGCAAAGTTTCCCTCTATGATATATTTTCCCATTAGTTTTATTAAAGAGTTGTCCTTATAGGTTACTGGATCCACTGGTATCCTCTGGAGCATCCTTTATGGCAGATCATGACCATGTGGCTTTCTCCTTTATTGTCCTTCGCAGCAGACCATGACCATGTGGCTTTCTCCTTTATTGTCCTTCCCAGCAGATCATGGCCATGTGGCTTTCTCCTTTATTGTCCTTCGCAGCAGATCATGGCCATGTGGCTTTCCATCCAGTTTCTTCATCTTGGTTTATATCCTGTGATTGGAAAAAAAACCCACCAATAAGCCCCCTCTTGGTACGGATCCATATCACCACTGTTTTCTATGTGTCTCACCATCTGCAACCCCTATGAATCTATCAACTGAATAATTATCCAATATCTTGGCCATGACATCACTGATGAGATTTTAGGTCGCGGTGACCCAGGGCCGGAGTGACCAAATGATAACATTGCCTAATATAGTGAATCACGCAGAACGGCCTGGAATAATAATTACCGATCACCATGGAACTCACCTTTGATTGAATAGAATCTTTAGCTCTTCCAATGTTATACATAATGGGAGAAAAGAACTGTCCAAGGTCCTGACCCCGCTTCTCATGGTGGGGCCCACTCACGTTATCTCAAATGTTATTTGGGTCGGTAATGTGAAGCAATAGGGCGATGGGCTCCGAGGACCAAATGTGCCAAATGGGTTTATGACCAGAGGCTTCCGTTTGGAGGTGAGTTGAATACACTGTACACTGTATTGATGTACATATTTTGGGCACATTGGGGATAATGATCTTGTGGTGTCCACTTCCATCATGATGTCCTCCCTCCTATCATGTGTGTGGTAAATGATTGGTATGCAAATATGGTGCCCATTGCGCAGTACCGCCAGCGGTGCCGCAGCCACCCTCAACCATAGACACCGGACATCGCCGACATCCGAAACCGATGCCAGGAGTCACCACCGCACATCACCGCCGAATGAGTAACTGTGCATGCTTGACTTTGGTGCACATAGGTGCAGTAACTAAGACTGCCCCCATCTTTGGACACATGGGTGTCCAAAGAAGGTAACGATCTGAGTAACTTTGCCTGCACGTGCCGGGTACGCACATGCGCAGATGGTGGCAGCGCACGGGGGCAAAGAAAGCACAAAAGGGTCATAGAGATCGCATAGGGGGACAGAGAGGGCACACAGGATAAGCTAAGAGAGCGCACAGGGGGCAGAGAGAGCACACGGGGAGCTAAGAGAATGCACGGGGGCATAGAGGGTGCACATAGGGAGCAGAGAGAGTGTACAGGGGGACATAGAAATCACACAGGAGGAGCTAAGAGAGCGCTCAGGGGGCAGAGAAAGCACACAGGGGAAGAGAGAGCACAAGGGGGCAGTGGGAGCGCACACAAGGGGCAGAGAGAATGCACAAGAGGAGCTAAGAGAGTACATGGAGGGCACAGAGAGTGCACGGGGCAGAGAGACTGCACGGGGGACAGAGACAGCACACAGGGGGAAGAGAAAGCACACGGGGAGGCAGAGAGATCACACAGGGGAAGAGAGAGTGCACAAGGGGGCAGATACAGCGCACAGAGGGGGCAGAGAGAGTGCAAAGAAGGGGCAAAGTGAGCGCACAGGGAAACAGAGACAGCACACAGGGGGCCAGAGAGAGAGCTCACAGGACAACAGAGACAGCACACATGGGGCCAGAGACAGTGCACAGAGAAAGAGCACAGGGAGCATACAGAGCACACTGGGGGCAAAGTGAGTGCAGTGGGGGGCAGATAGAGCACACAGGAGAGCAAACAGATTGCACAGGGGGCAGAGAGAGCACACGGGGGGAGCAGAGAGGGCACAGGAGGCAGAGACAGCACACAGTGAGGGAAGTTACGTCATTTTCCTGTATCATTTGTCACTTCTGGAACTCCAATGTCCTGCTGTCACGTACCTTGGCCATATTTGCACACCCAAATGATGAGTGTGCAAATATGTCGTTCACTGGTGGTACTGGCACATTAGAGAGAATGCACAGGGGAGAGACAGCTCAAAGGTAAGAGCACAGAAGGAAGAAGACAGCACAGTAGCAGACAGACCACGTACAGGAGGGAGGCCTCACAGGAGGAAGACAGCTCAAAGGAGAGAGCACAGAGGAGAGAAGACAGCACAGGGGGAGACAAGTGAAAGGAGAGAGCAGAGAAAGGAGCAGACAGCACAGAGGGAAAGAGATTGCGGACAGGGGGGAAAGATAGCCGCCCCTAGTGCCACAGAGCCCACCCCCATCATGACATCACCGACCTCCGGATGCGATAGCATCGGGCCCACATCTAGTAAACTACAATAACTGTTAAATTCGATTTTGGAAATTCACAAGACCTTGGTCAAAAAATTTGATTTATTTTGGGAGTCACAAGTCATAACATCAAAGATATTTTCATTGCTGGACGCCCTGACACTAAATACTGGAAAACTGAAGGGGATGTCGGAGGAAGCTGCACAGATGAACCGATGGGGGCTGCAGAGGGACCGCCGGAGCCACAAGCTGAGGATTTGCTTTTCCCACTTTTCCTGGGATTCTACTTTTCAGTGAATTGGTGATTGGCCATTTTTTTGGGATTCTCAGAAAGTGAATCCACTTTATAGGTAAAGCCATGTTCACACACAAACATGGAGCGTGTTTGATGCACGACAGTGATGAGAGTGTATGTATGTTTTGGGTGTGTGTGGTGCGAGTGTGGTGCGAGTGTGGTGCAAGTGGGTGAGTGTGCCTGGCTGTATGCATGTGTAAGTTTGTGTGTGCTGCGTGTGAGTGTGATGCTGTCCGCAGTCCTGAAGCAAACTTCAGAACCGTGGACAACATTTACCGGCAAATTCAAACTGCGCGGCTGTCAAAGCTGCAGAGTATGAATGCGCCGGTTTCCTTGTACTGCACTCGCTTCTGACTCGCAATGCGAGTTGAGTGCGGGGGACTCGCACAGTGTGCCTTCAGCCTTACTGAATTTGAGAACTGAAGCATGTTAATTCTGTCAGCATTTTTGTTGGATAAAACTAACTTGACTAAACATGTGCTGTACACAAATCACATATTTTGGCCACAAACTTCCCCCAAAGAACTCAAGTTAAACCTTAATTTTGAACACAGCTTATTTTTACTGATAACAGATGGTTTTGGCTGCAGAAAAAAAAAACACTAGCATGGAAGTGTTAATGTGTCGCAACCCTGCGGGGGATTGCCACAGGACCCACCGGTGCAGGGAGGTATGTACACCTTGGCACACACAGCACCCAACACCTTCCACCCCAGACCTGGAGGGGGAGCCCCACTGGCTGTCCTTAAGCCCGATCCCTTATAAAGATCCAGGCCTGAGGGGAGGAGTCAGTCAGTCTGCAGAGGAGAGAACAGTGAGTACTGAAGTTAGTTCCAGTCAGACTGCAGAGAAGAGAACAGTTTGTGAAGGAGCTGGTTGCTGGGACCAAGCCAGACCCAGAACCAGGAAACCTGACCCAGCTGTGCAGCACCCTAGGGAGAGGGACAGAGGCCAGTGGAAGAAGTAGAAAGAAAGAAGAAGGGAACATACCTGGTATCCCTTAAGCCCACCCGGACACCGGAGTCCAAAGTTGCTATTCATCTAAAGTGTAGCAGAGAAAGCCCGGACCAACCTGAAGCATCTAGTCCCCCTGAAGTTACACCAAGTGAGACACCACACCTGACCAAGCATAGGACCAGGGGCCCAAGAGGAGTATATGGATCCCCACAGCAAGGTCCTCATTGTCGGTTGTGGAGTAGCACCCTGAGAGGGAGAAAGAGCGGCAGGTTTAGCTACAGGCAGAACTTACCCCAAACAACGCACACACTAACAGAGGAGGCCTCACAACTCTCCAAGGTGAACGTCCCAAGCTGCACAGACACCTGGTTACCCTCCTGGACCGTGCCTGTTACCGGACAACAGTAAAAGGTACCGAAACAGAGACTATTGTGTGTGTGTGTGGCGCCTGCTTCACCGCCGCCGCCTGCAGCGTTCACAGCAGAACCGCTACTACTATTCCCCTCATCCACCCCGCTGCCCAGAGGTAAAGCTCCACCTGTGGGGAGCTGTACTACCAAAGCTGCATTTACATCACATCAGCGGCTGGCCGCAGCGCTGGTATCCCTATTACCAGGTACCATAGGTGGCGTCATGTAAATTTTACATTAATTTAATTTGCCCGTTAGGGGGCTTCAGCACTGCACACTCTGATCGATTCTCCTGTGTACAGATGAGCTGCTGCACGTATGTGTACAGGAGAAATCATCACTTTCTGTGGATGCAGGCGCTTGCCGAGCATCCACAGGAAGTGAGTCATGACACCATTCAGGGTCATCACAGGACCCTAGCTCTCATTGCAACACACTGACACCCCATAATTGCGTCAAATGGATGCGGATGCAAGTGGGGAATAATGCGATCCCCACCACCATGCTTTAGATAGCACTTTCAGTGATTGACAACACAACCTAAAGAGTTAACAGTGGCAGGTGGATTGCTGATCCACTTGCATCTGATACCTGCACATGTCAGCTGATCAGATTAGCCGAAATGTGCATTGAATCATGTGAGTTCAGCATGTGAGCTCACATCAAAGGGAGGGGACACAACTAAGTATTTACCTATACATCCTTGGTCTTGAAGGAGTTAAGACGTGGGGTCGCCCCTATTTTGTAACCAGCACAGATAAAGCAGACAGCAGTGGGCTGTTATTATCAGAGTGGGAAGAGCCATAGATATTGGTCCCTTCCCAGTCTGACATCAGCCCCCTTACTTTGGCTGGTTAAAAAAGAGGGAGGACCACACATATATTTTTTTTTATTATTTATTTATTTTTACACTATACAGACAGCAGTCTGACAGCAACCAATCACAGATGCCTGCACTGAGAGTGGGGGGTGTGTATAGCAGTCTAATTGGAACCATTAACAGATGCACCACAGTAGGTGGGTGGGGGAAGCAGTGAATATTCATAAGGTTTAATGCGCGGGCCCAGAAACAGCACGACAACGATCTTATCTGCCAGGGAAACACAGGTATTTATAATTGTCCTGCTTTAATTGTTGCTTACCTCGTTTAATGAAAGAAAAAACAACAATGGTCACAGACATAACTTGAATCCGACAAAAGTAATAATAAATAACAGATGTATGAAAATGAACCAATGAAAGTCAGACATTGCTTTTCTGCAGCCACAGAATTTAAAAAAAAAATTTAACTCCTGAAATCGGCCTGGGCAGAAATGACGGTCCCTTCACTTAATATGTTGTTGCACAACCTTTTGAGGCTTCACTGCAATCACACGATTCCTGTATCTGTCAATGAGACTTCTGCACCATCCACAGGGATTTTGGCGACTCCTCAGGAGCAAACGGCTCCAGTTGTCTGGTGTTTGAAGGTCGCCTTTTCCATGTTTCAGCTGTTTCCTAAGATGCTCAACAGGATTTAGGTCAGGGCTCATAGAAGTCACTTCAGAATAGTCCAATGTTTTCCTCTTGGCCATTCTTGAGTGTTTTTAGCTGTGTGTTTTGGGTCATTATCCTGTTGCAAGTGGGTGAGACCAAGCTTTCTGACACTGGACAGCACATTTCCTCTAGAATCCCTTGATAGTCTTGAGATTTCATTGTACCCTGCACAGATTTAAGACACCCTGTGCCAGATGCAACAAAGCAGCCCCAGAACATAACAGAGCCTCCTCCATGTTTCACAGTAGGGACAGTGTTCTTTTCTTGATATGCTTCATTCTTCTGTCCGCGAACATAGAGCTGATGTGCCTTCTCTCATCTTTCGATAGGACATTCTCCCAGACGTTTTGTGGCTTGTCAACATGTAGTTTGGCAAATTCCAGTCTGGATTTTTTATTATTTTTTTTTTCAACAATGGTGTCCTCCTTGGTCGTCTCCCATGATGTTCACGTTGGCTCAAACAACAATGAATGATGATATCTCACACTGATGTTCCTTGAGCTTGAAGTTCACCTTTAATCTCTTTAGAAGTTTTTCTGGGCTCTTTTGTTACCACTCGTATTATCCGTTTCTTTGATTTGTCATCAATTTTCCTCTTGGGGTCACATCCAGGGAGGTTGGCTACAGTCCCATGGATCTTAAATTTCTGAATAATATGTGCAACTGTAGGCACAGGAACATCAACCTTCTTGAAGATGGTCTTATAACCTTTACCTTTATCATGCTTGTCTATCATTTTCTTTCTAATCTCCTGAGACAACTCTTTCCTTCACTTCCTCTGGTCCATGTTGAGTGTGGGACACACCATGTCACCAAACATCATAGTGAGTATCTGTAGCCCTATATACAGCCCCACTGACTGACTACAGATTGTAGACACCTGTGATGCTAATTAGTGGACACGCCTTGATTTCACTTGTCCCTTTTGTCACATTATTTTCAGGGGTACCATCATATCTATCCAGACCGATTTCATAAGTTTAATTTTTTAAATATTCCATGGAAGCAGAAAAGCAATGTCTGACCTTCATTTGTTCATTTTCATACTTTTTTTTATTATTATTACTTTTGTCATATTCAAGTTATTTCTGTGACCATTGTGGGTTTTTCTTTCATTGAATGAGAGGTACCAACAATTTGGACCACGTGTGTATGTGGTGCAGGGTTTTTTTTTTAAGTCTGGACAAACCTGGCGAACACGAATATCCACTGTTCATCCCATCTCTATTGCCAACACTTTCGGCCATGACTATATATTGCTCAGGTCCGGTCATTGCGAGCGGCGGGCACATGTCTAGTGAGTACCTGGTGACTTTGCAGCTGAACTACCGACCTACACACGTGCCGCCACCGGCAATTACGACACCGGTGTGAGGTCTTGGGCAAGGGAGCGGGTCACAGACACCAGTGACTTGTCAGTCACAAAGAGGAGGTCTGCGGTGGGAGGAGAAAGAGGAATAGAAGCTGGAGACCCCCGCACTCATGAGCACATTTGCACAGATATTCGCCAATGGATTTCTAAAATACGGAGTTATAATACAGAGCTTTAGATGATTTACATAGATGACCTTAGTTTTGGGTCTGATGGATCTGGAATTACAGCGGAGCCCAGGGGGTAGCTGCCATTTATGAGCAGCAGAGCAGGAAGGTCGCCAGGAAGGGAAAAATCAGGACCCAAAAAACGTAGTCAGGAGTCCGAGTCAAAACCAAGAGGGCAGCTAAGGTACAAAATCGTCAGGCTGTAGCAGACTCGAAAATCCAGGCAAAGGTCAGAGTCAAAACTAAACACACTCTATATCACTGGGGAACCAAAACTATATCTGGCGGCCTGCAAGCCAGTCTCCAATGTATTTGAAGGGCGCGGTTACCTCCCATAGGCTGGAGCTCACAGCCTGATGATCTCTTCCGGACCGCCCCTAGATCCAGGCCAGATGGTGATGCACGACTGGCACCAACCACCCCACGTCTGACAGAAGAACGAAGGCCGTGCCTATCAGACACCTCTGCAGGACCCGCTCTTCTGCAACCCAAAGGAGAAACACGGCGGTGTTCCGCGATAGAGGCAGACATCGAAGGAGCAGGTCCATATGAGGACATGGCCCTCCTAGCACCATCAGCCGAAGGAACACCAGCCACTGAGTCCAATGGCGACGTGACACATTCCTTTTAAAAATAAATATCTTAAAAAGTGAATTTATTACAAAAAAAATATGTTTCTCAACTAAGACATGCAATATGGCTATCTTTATGTTATTTCAGTAATAACATATCGATATGAAACCTGCTGGAGAAGAAGACCCTGGCGGACCTATCTAGACTTGGAGAAGACCCTAGTGGACATAAGTAGGCTTGGTGAAAACCCTAATAGTCCTATCTAGGCTTGGAGAAGATCCTGGTAGACCTATCTAAGTTTGGAGAAAATACTGGTGGACCTATCTAGGTTTGGAGAAGATTCTGGTGGACCTATATAGGCTTGGAGAAGACCCGATTGGACCTATCTAGGCTTGGGGAGGACCCTGATGGAACTATATAGGCTTGGAGTAGACCCTATTGGACATATCTAGGCTTGAAGGTGACCCTGGTAGAGCTATCTATGCTTGGAGAAGACCCTGGTGGACCTATCTAGGCTCGAAGAAGACCCTGGTTGAACTATCTATGCTTGGAGAAGACACTGGTGGACCTGTCTAGGCTTGATGAAGACCATGGTGAGCCTATATAGACTTGGAGAAGATCATAGTGGACGTATCTAGGCCGCACAAGATCAGTCTTCCTTCAGAGTGTCCATCCATCAAGTCACCGTGGCTCAAGATCAAGCTGAATGCTGTTAACATAAAAAAAATTGGACCATACATACATAAGTTTATATTGTCTAGGGGCCATGCACAACACATACCTGCAAGCCAAAAGCCACTATTACCCTAGTTATTGCCCTTGATGCCTTCCATAGTTGGTTCATGATTTACAATCTTTTGATACCAGGACAGGTGACCATTGGAAGACACTTCTGGTCAACCGCTCCATTGACTCTCCTCTTTGTTGAGATTGTGCTTTCTTTGGAGAGATCGGGGTCTTCAGTCTTTTTGATTATTGGGGTCCCAGTGATCACATCTCCATTGAATATAACACTAGATGAGAATAACAGGATAAATGTATTCCCCTATTTTCCCATTTTCTCAATATAACGTGAAAAAAACAAAAATGATTTGGCTCTGACTTCGCATCCATTCGGCACATGACTGTTGTTCTTGGCCAAGACTCGTTTTCTGCAGCCAAATTTGTGCTGATTGTGTAACATGGCGTGATGGGCCAGATCAAAGGTCTCCGTTATAGAAATAAGTCTATCACTAATTGTTAGTTGTATTCAGAAATCATTTCTGTGCTCATGTACAAAAAATATATCAATTCGTCATTGATTTTAAAATACCGGAAAATAAGGTTATATAAAAAGATACTGTCACGCTTCCAGGAGAAGGCGCCCTAGAGTGGACCCACTGAGTCATGGTACCGAACTCTCCTGGGTGAGCTGATACTAGTTTACTCAACCCCTATACAGGGATTGTCAGGGGCAAGCCCAGGGGGTCTAAATACCACAGCAGCTAGTACCAGGGGGGCGGCTCGTAAGGTTAGCCTATACTAAGGAACGGAGACGTATTCCAGGTACCGGGGTACAAGGCTAGGAGACCAGGAAGGGAGCTTCCGGGGAAGAGCACAGCAAGGGTTCCAGGAACCAGAGTACAAGGCTGGAGGACAGGAATAGTGCTAACGGGGAAGAGCACAGTAAGCGTTCCAGGACACAGAGCACAAGGAAGGCCTGACCAACAGTCAGCAAGGCAGAAGCAAACTGACTTAATAATCAGGCACCTCCCATCAGAGGAGGTGGCCTGATATACCATGGAAGAGCAGCTATTGGTCAAGGGGAGTGTCAGGTTGGACCTTGCCGGCCCCTAGAGTCACAGGGAAGGCGTGAACCTAGCGCACCGCTGATTAGGCTCATGAAAACGACCATAGTAATTTGCTCATGTGCGAACCCGGCGGTCAGCTGACAGGAAGGGAACATGGCAACGGCTCCGAGCCACAGCACGCCTGGATGCCGGACGCCCGGTCAGCAGAGGAGCAGGAGATACCGACCCGGCAGAGGTGAGCTGGGAAGCGGTGCCAGGGGGCCTAACAGATACATTTTATAATGAGTCAATATTAAAAATCACAAAGAAAAACACACAAGGGACATACAAAAATATAGCTATAAAAAGTGAAATTTTGGTCCAAAAAGTTCAAAAGAAAGATGGGAAATTGAATGATCCAGCATACTATCCCTACGGAAAGCAGGACCTATCAATGGAGGATATTCACCTAAACCACTGGTGCCCCCATTCCTCAATGGCTATCCCTAAGGAGCTGACCCTAAAACATAACATAAAGAAAACAGGGGCAGATCTCAGATTTGAGAAACAACTCAAAGAGTCGGGATGTCCCAGGAGGACCACAATCATTCATTCAGCATCCCATAAGTGGTCTCCATAGCTCAACACATTTCCCTTCTTTCAATGTGTCGGGGTTCATCGGAAGACTGGAGTGCTTAACTCATCAATTGGCCAACCCAAATTAGACATGCAAAAAAAGTTATTTCTGGAAGGCCCCCGGTATAAAGTGTCACCACCCGATGCCCCAAATAAGTGGATGAATGGACAAAAATAGACTATTCCCCACCTCTGGCGTAAGACATGACAGCAAAGCAACAAGTGTTAAGAATATAAACCTAAAACTATACCACAAATATAAGAACAATCTTTATTGAGACTTAAAAATATATAAAATTTAAATGAAAAGGAAGGAGAGGGGGTCAGCCCAGTCATGGCATATAATAAATATAGTATAAGTGTCACGCCTCGGGATTTGAACCTTATTATCTGTTGTCCTTGTTTCATCCCTCTGCAAACAACATCTGTTTTCATTTGTTAGTTTACTCTGCCCTATCACCTTTTGGATGTAGCTATTTAAAACTTCCCCTGGATGATCTTTCCTGCTGGTGATATTCCTTGTGGATTCTACCTAAAGTTACAGCCATACAGTTTTGTATTTCTGCCAGTCAGATAGAGATCAGCGAGGTTATTATCTCTGCTGTTTCTCCTATCTGTCATTCTCCTTTCTGCTTTCTTTAGCTAGGAGGTAGGAGGCATTTCTAACTCTTCACAACTTACTGATGGATTGTTATAGTCGCCCCCCCACACCCCCAGTTCCTAAGGAGATACGAGGAACACTCAACGGCTGATTAGGAAGCAAGGTTAAAAGTTGTAATCGCCTAGTCCTTTGGTTAGGGGTTTTGCTAGCTGCACAGGGGCCACTAAGGACTGCACAGCTAGGAACTTTAGACTGTATATGAATGAGTTGGGTTAGGTGCATTTACACTGAGATAGGCCCTAGGTTCCTGTGTAGTTGCTACAAGGGCATAACAATAAGTACATTTATAATGTAGTTCAGGCACAAACTGCATGTGAACACCATCAATACAAAGGAAGAGAAATTAAGTGCCCATTACAAAACATAGCTACCAGAGCTGGGTGTGCTAAAGTTCAGGCAGCCAATCATAACCTGGGCCACGTTTTGCATATTACTTTATCTGGGGTGACTGCTTGATTTCAGTAGATCATATTGAAGGGGAACTCAGGGGGAGAGAAAACATTTTAGCACTGTCCCTGCCCTCCTACATGATGAAGCAGAGCTGTACACTGCAGTTCTAGGATCTATAGATCATTTATAAATCTGTAAAATCATGTCTGCTATTTTGCTCTGACCCTCCCCCTCTGGGATCCGAGAATTTCAGCTTCATGCTGCTGGGGAGAAGAGGGGGTGTGTCGGGGGCATGGAGGCTGGGAGCTGCAGCATCATCCTACATTCCCGCCCCCTCATACTTCTGTATGGGAAGTACTGTAGAGAAAGCACACATGTAATTGACTCACCGTTCCCGGATGCTCACGTCTCAGGCGATGCAGCACTTGTCACGGTTCCGCGCCTGAGGCTGTGGGGCCCGTCGTCAGATCAAAAGGGGATGAACGGATGGGAATAATTCTTACATGTCGTGACGCCACCTGTGGGATTCCGGTGATTGCTTGGGCCTCCGGGGGATGTGCGGCAGCTAGATTGGATGCTCCCCACAGGATGAGCGGGAGTCCCCCGGGGCCAGGAGCTGCATGGGATGGAGTACGGCAGCTCAGTAGTTCTGAGTATTCAGAGTAGATAACAGTTCTGAAGAAAGGCACGGACACCAGACTCCTCTATAATGGGTCTTTACTGTAACCGTTAGTATGGTACAGGGTATAGAGTCTTGGGTAACGGACCGGGTGGTCCCAGCGATGACTGGTATTAGTTCAGAGCTCCAAGGTGTTCTTCTTTTTGTCTAACCTCTCTATCTTGTTGGCCGGTGTTGCCTTAGTGTACCAGTTCAGGGTACTAGGAAGACTTCTAATGGAATCCTTAACTATGTGTCGACGGCTGTAAGGTCCTGTGTCCCTGTGGTGAGTCCCCGCTGGCAAGACAACCTGGTTGCGGCTGTAGTGAGGTGCTTCTCAGAAGCGGCTCCTTCACTCTGGTTTGCTGAGCAGCGGTGGATGTCTGCTCGCCTCGGAACCAGTGATCCGGTAGTTTTCGGGACGGGTATATTTGAGCCCATTCAGTAGCTGCCCTTGATCCGGTCTCAGTCACCGCTTAATGGTGCCAGCCGGTAAGCTGGATTTCAGGGCTGCACGGAACTGTGCAGATCCAGCTCCTTCTTCCTTCCTCTCCAGCCACTCACTCCTCTCTCCTCCTAACTTCTCCTACACACTACACTTACACTCCTCCCACCAGGACCTGATTGGCCCTCTAACTCTAGTGTGTTGTGCGGTGTATGGAGCTCTGTGTTTAACCATGTCAGCACTGAGACGGAAGATATTACATCTTCAGTCAGGGATGCAATACCTTCCTGTGACGCACTCGTTGCGGGGCGTCACATAATCTGCACCCAAGAACACTGCAAATAAACATACCATGAATGCTGAGAAGAATGCAAATATAAAAATGCAAGAGCGGACATACTACAGATCTGAAAAATGCTTCGTAGGTTCCTATCTGCAAGGAAAAGATCCATATACATTGTGCTACAGTTTCAGGGGACAGGAATCTACCAACTGTTATGGGGGAGGACAGACCATGCCAGTGATGAATGATCAATGCAGTGCTCTGCCTGTTCTCCTACCCTCATACATCACAGTACTCATTATGCACTATCATATCATTGTACAGCAGAAGATCACATTGTGTATTTATATCTGCTTATTTACATGATTTCTATTTCAAGCCAGAACACCCCTGTTCAGACATTACATAGGATGGTATATCAGGGACAGGAATGCACTGTGGCCACGCCCTCTGCCATACCACCTCCCTGTACAGAAGTGTTAGAGGGGCTGGAATGTAGGATGATCTTGCAGCTCCCAGCATCCACACTCCTGGCACACCTCCTCTTCTCACCAGCAGCATGAAGCTGAAATTGTCAGACCCCAGAGGGAGGGCAGGTATGATTTTATTGAAGAGCAGGTATGATTTTATCTATTATATAATTGCCGTAGCGACTTCCGTCGGAGCGGCGCTGCTTCCGGTGGCTTGGTTAGCGAGTCCGAGCTGCTTCTCCTGGACTCTCCCCGTGGCCGCGTAGCGGCCACGGCGACTCCCGAAGCAATGCCCGCAAAGCGGGCATTGCGAGTCGTTGCAGCCTCGCGAAGCAATGCCCGCGAAGCGGGCATTGCGAGTCGCTGACACCCACCAACCAAGCCACAGAAGCCCATACTACTGTAGTGTACACCGCTATAGTATACTACAGTCCCATGCCCATAAGCGCCATGGGACTGTAGTATACCATCGCGCTGTACACTACAGACCCCTGCCGCTCTAAGCCACTACGCGCTGTACACTACACTAACCAAGCCACAACCCCATACTACTGTACTGTACACCGCTATACTATACTACAGTCCCATGCCCATAAGCGCCATGGGACTGTAGTATACCATCGCGCTGTACACTACAGCCCTCTGACGCTCTAAGCCACTACGCGCTGTACACTACAGCCCCCTGCCCCCGCACCCCTACCCCCTACCGCCCTAACCCACTACCCCGCCGCAAGCCCCTACCCCCTGCCGCCCTAACCCCTAAGCCACTACCCCGACGCCGAAGCCCCTACCCCCTGCCGCACTACCCCGCCGCACCCACTACCCTCTGCCGCAAGCCCCTACCCCCTGCCGCCCTAACCCCTAAGCCACTACCCCCGACCCGAAGCCCCTACCCCCTGCCGCACTACCCCGCCGCACCCACTACCCTCTGCCGCAAGCCACTACCCCCTGCCGCCCTAACCCCTAAGCCACTACCCCGCCGCCGAAGCCCCTACCCCCTGCCGCACTACCCCGCCGCACCCACTACCCTCTGCCGCAAGCCCCTACCCCCTGCCGCCCTAACCCCTAAGCCACTACCCCGCCGCTGAAGCCCCTACCCCCTGCCGCCCTAAGCACTACCCCGCCGCACCCACTACCCTCTGCTGCAAGCCCCTACCCCCTGCCGCCCTAACCCCTAAGCCACTACCCCGCCGCCGCACCCACTACCCTCTGCCGCAAGCCCCTACCCCCTGCCGCCCTAACCCCTAAGCCACTACCCCGCCGCTGAAGCCCCTACCCCCTGCCGCCGTAAGCCACTAGCCCGCATCCGCACCTAAACCCCTGCCGCCGCAAGCCCCTAACCCCTAAGCCGCACCTAATCCCCTACCCCTACCCCCTAAACCGCACCTAAACCCCTGCCGCCCTAAGCCCCTACCCCCTAAGCCGCACCGAACCCCCTACCCCCGTAAGCCACTACCCCGCATCCGCACCTAAACCCCTGCCGCCGCAAGCCCCTAACCCCTAAGCTGCACCTAATCCCCTACCCCCTAAACCGCACCTAAACCCCTGCCGCCCTAAGCCCCTACCCCCTAAGCCGCACCGAACCCCCTACCCCCGTAAGCCACTACCCCGCATCCGCACCTAAACCCCTGCTGCCGCAAGCCCCTAACCCCTAAGCTGCACCTAATCCCCTACCCCCTAAGCCGCACCTAAACCCCTGCCGCCCTAAGCCCTACCCCCTAAGACCCTACCCTCTAAGCCCCGCCGCTTTCCCTAACACCTAAGGCCCTACACCCGAAGCCCCCGCCGTCCCCTAACCTAACGTCCCCGTCGATCACTTACATGCCTTCAAGTCATCTGATCGTCCGTCCGATCCTCAAGTCCTCCGTCCGGCCAGGCGTCCTCTTCCTCCGGTCCCGGGGGTCTTCTCGCTTCTTTCCGCCATCTCCGCCTCTTCGTCCGTCCCCGGGGATCTTCTGTCTTCTTTCCGCCAACTTCCAGCTCCGACGTCCTCTTCAACTAACATTAAGATACAATGGACGATCAAGCCGCCATTGTATCTCAATGAAATGTGAAGGGCTCTTCTGATTGGTCGCTGTCTACTGCCCTCAGCCAATCAGAAGAGCCCCTCATTCAGTTCTCATTCAGGTCCGTCTTTTTTCCCATTGACATACATTAGCGGTGTGTCGGCGATTTTATGGCCGCCCACCTGGTTCTATTTGTCGGCCCTAAAATCGCGGACACACCGCTAATGCATGTCTATGGGCAAGTCAGCTCGAATTCTGATTGGTCGGCGTTCAATCCGAAATCGGGCTGACTGCCCATAGAGATGCATTAGCGGTGTGTCCGCGATTTTAGGGCCGACAAATAGAACCAGGTGGTCGGCCATAAAATCGCCGACACACCGCTAATGCATGTCTATGGGCAAGTCAGCTCGAATTCTGATTGGTCGGCGTTCAATCCGAAATCGGGCTGACTGCCCATAGAGATGCATTAGCGGTGTGTCCGCGATTTTAGGGCCGACAAATAGAACCAGGTGGTCGGCCATAAAATCGACGACACACCGCTAATGCATTTCAATGGGAAAAAAGAAAGGCGGACCTCAATGAGAACTGCCTCTCAGCCTAAATAATAAATTAAATAATTAAAAAAATAATTAAAAAAGAATTAAAAAATAATAAAAAAATTAATTAAAAATAATAAAAAATTCAATAAAAATAATAATAAAAAAATAAAATATATGCTAATAAGATCAGCCCTTTGCGGACCTGAATGAAAACTGCCTCTCAGCCTAAATAATAAATTAAATAATAAAAAAAATAATTAAAAAAGAATTAAAAAATAATAAAAAAATTAATTAAAAATAATAAAAAATTCAATAAAAATAATAAAAAAAATTAAATATATGCTAATAAGATCAGCCCTTTGCGGACCTGAATGAGAACTGCCTCTCAGCCTAAATAATAAATTAAATAATAAAAAAAAGAATTAAAAAAGAATTAAAAAATAATAAAAAAATTAATTAAAAATAATAAAAAATTCAATAAAAATAATATATAAAAAAAAAAAAAAAATATATGCTAATAAGATCAGCCCTTTGCGGACCTGAATGAAAACTGCCTCTCAGCCTAAATAATAAATTAAATAATAAAAAAAATAATTAAAAAAGAATTAAAAAATAATAAAAAAATTAATTAAAAATAATAAAAAATTCAATAAAAATAATAATAAAAAAATTAAATATATGCTAATAAGATCAGCCCTTTGCGGACCTGAATGAGAACTGCCTCTCAGCCTAAATAATAAATTAAATAATAAAAAAAAGAATTAAAAAAGAATTAAAAAATAATAAAAATATTAATTAAAAATAATAAAAAATTCAATAAAAATAATAATAAAAAAATAAAATATATGCTAATAAGATCAGCCCTTTGCGGACCTGAATGAGAACTGCCTCTCAGCCTAAATAATAAATTAAATAATAAAAAAAAGAATTAAAAAAGAATTAAAAAATAATAAAAATATTAATTAAAAATAATAAAAAATTCAATAAAAATAATAATAAAAAAATAAAATATATGCTAATAAGATCAGCCCTTTGCGGACCTGAATGAGAACTGCCTCTCAGCCTAAATAATAAATTAAATAATAAAAAAAATAATTAAAAAAGAATTAAAAAATAATAAAAAAATTAATTAAAAATAATAAAAAATTTAATAAAAATAATAATAAAAAAATAAAATATATGCTAATAAGATCAGCCCTTTGCGGACCTGAATGAGAACTGCCTCTCAGCCTAAATAATAAATTAAATAATAAAAAAAATAATTAAAAAAGAATTAAAAAATAATAAAAAGTTAATTAAAAATAATAAAAAATTCAATAAAAATAATAATAAAAAAATAAAATATATGCTAATAAGATCAGCCCTTTGCGGACCTGAATGAGAACTGCCTCTCAGCCTAAATAATAAATTAAATAATAAAAAAAATAATTAAAAAAGAATTAAAAAATAATAAAAAAATTAATTAAAAATAATAAAAAATTCAATAAAAATAATAATAAAAAAATTAAATATATGCTAATAAGATCAGCCCTTTGCGGACCTGAAGGGAAACTGCCTCTCAGCCTAAATAATAAATTAAATAATAAAAAAAATAATTAAAAAAGAATTAAAAAATAATAAAAAGTTAATTAAAAATAATAAAAAATTCAATAAAAATAATAATAAAAAAATAAAATATATGCTAATAAGATCAGCCCTTTGCGGACCTGAATGAGAACTGCCTCTCAGCCTAAATAATAAATTAAATAATAAAAAAAATAATTAAAAAAGAATTAAAAAATAATAAAAAAATTAATTAAAAATAATAAAAAATTCAATAAAAATAATAATAAAAAAATTAAATATATGCTAATAAGATCAGCCCTTTGCGGACCTGAATGAGAACTGCCTCTCAGCCTAAATAATAAATTAAATAATAAAAAAAATAATTAAAAAAGAATTAAAAAATAATAAAAAAATAAATTAAAAATAATAAATAATTCAATAAAAATAATAATAAAAAAATTTAATATATGCTAATCATATCAGCCCTTTAGCGCACCTGAATGACAACTGCCTCTCAGCCTAAATAATAAATTTAATAATAAAAAATTAAAAAATAATTAATTATATAAATAAATAATAATAAAAAAATTTAATTATATTTAATCATATCAGCTTTAGGCTAATAAAATGCTTAGCTAAATAATAAATTTTAATAATAAATAAATAATTAAAATAATTAATAATAATTAATAAAATATAATACATAATTAAAATTTATAATACAATAATTAAATAATAATTATTAATAAAAATGCTATTTATTTGCTAATAATAATGCTATTAATGCTAATAATTAATGTTATTAATGCATTTATTAATGCTATTATTAATGCTATTAATTAATTTATTAATGCTAATAATAATGCTAATAATGCTATTATAATGTATTAATGTAATAATGTATATCCTATTAATGATTATGTAATAATAATGCTATTAATGCTAATTAATAATGCTATATTAATTAATTATTATCTAATAATAATGCTATTAATGCTATTAATAATGTTATTAATGCTATTAATAATGCTTAATAATGCTATTATTAATGCTATTAATGCAATATTATTCTATTAATGTATTATAATGCTAATAATGCTATATATGCTATATGCTATTAATTCTAATAATAATGCTATTAATGCTATTAATAATGTTATTAATGCTATTATTAATGTAATAATGCTATTATTAATCTTATTAATGTAAATAATTTAATGCTATTAATAGCTAATACTATTTAATGCTATTAATGCTAATAATAATGCTATTAATGCTATTAATTAATGTTATTAATGCTATTATTAATGTAATTAATGCTATTATTAATGCTATTAATGTCAATATTTATTATTAATGTTTATTATGTTAATGCTAATTACATATAATGCTATTAATTCTAATAATAATGCTATTAATGCTATTAATAATGTATTAATCCTATTATTTATGCTATATAATGCTATTATTAATGCTTATATTATATCTATTAATGCTATTATATGCTATTAATGCTATTAATATGCTAATTAATAATGCTATTTATGCTATTAATGCTATTAATGCTATTTACTATTAATGGTATTATTAATGCTATAATTAATTAATGCTATAATGCTAATAATAATCTATTAATGCTATAATAATGTTATAATGCTATTATAAGCTAATAATGATATTAATTCTATATGCTAATAATAATGTATTAATGCTATAATAATGTTATTAATGCTATTATAATGCTAATAATCTAATTAATGCTATTATGCTAATATAATGCTATTAATGCTATTAATAATGCTATTTATCCTATTATTTATGCTATTAATGCTATTAATGCTAATATTTATCCTATTAATGGTATTATTAATGCTGTTAATGCTAATAATAATGCTATTAATGCTAATAATAATGCTATTAATGCTATTAATAATGTTATTAATGCTATATATTAATGCTAATAATCCTATTATTAATGCTATTTATGCTAATAATAATGCTATTAATGCTATTAATAATGCTAATAATGCTATTATTAATGCTATTAATGCTAATAATAATGCTATTAATGCTATTAATAATGTTATTAATGCTATTAATAATGCTAATAATGCTATTATTAATGCTATTAATGCTAATAATAATCCTATTAATGCTATTAATAATGTCTATTCATGCTATTAATAATACTATTAATGCTATTAATGCTAATAATAATGCTATTAATGCTATTAATAATGTTATTAATGCTATTATTAATGCTAATAATGCTATTATTAATTCTATTAATTTTAATAATAATGCTATTAATGCTATTAATAATGTTATTAATGCTATTATTAATGCTAATAATGCTATTTATGCTAATAATAATGCTATTAATGCTATTAATAATGCTATTAATGCTCTTATTTATGCTATTAATGCTATTAATGCTAATATTTATCCTATTAATGGTATTATTAATGCTATTAATGCTAATAATAATGCTATTAATGCTATTAATGCTAATAATAATGCTATTAATGCTATTAATAATGTTATTAATGCTATTATTAATGCTAATAATGCTATTATTAATCCTATTAATGCTAATAATAATGCTATTAATGCTATTAATAATGCTATTAATGCTATTAATAATGTTATTAATGCTATTATTAATACTAATAATGCTATTATTAATGCTATTAATGCTAATAATAATGCTATTAATGCTATTAATAATGCTATTAATGCTATTAATTATGCTATTAATGCTATTAATGCTAATATTTATCCTATTAATGCTATTAATGCTAATAATAATTCTGTTAATGCTAATAATAATGCTATTAATGCTATTAATGCTATTAATTATGCTATTAATGCTATTAATGCTAATAATAATGCTATTAATTCTATTAATAATGCTATTAATGCTATTAATAATGTTATTAATGCTATTATTAATGCTAATAATGTTATTATTAATGCTATTAATGCTAATAATAATGCTATTAATGCTATTAATAATGTTATTAATGCTATTATTAATGCTAATAATGCTATTATTAATGCTATTAATGCTAATAATAATGCTATCAATGCTATTAATAATGTTATTAATGCTATTATTAATGCTAATAATGCTATTAATAATGCTATTAATGCTAATAATAATGCTATTAATGCTATTAATATACTGTTATTAATGCTCATAATACTGCTAATAATGCTATTAATACTGCTATTACTGCTAATAATAATGCTATGGCTTATATTATTGCTATTGATGATGCGATTATTATTTAAAAATCTTTAAAAAAACAATAAACATATTTTAGATACCCGATGCATTTGCATCAGGCTAACAGCTATAACTACTATAATCAAATTAATGCACGTTCTAGAATCCCGATGCATTTGCATCGGGCTCACAGCTAGTTGATTTATAAGTGATCTATACACATCCTAGAACTGCAGTGTACGGCTCTGCTTCATCATGTAGGAGGGCAGGGACAGTACTAAAAATATATCTCCTTAGAGTTCCCTTTTAATAGAAGGCTCCATTCAATCACCTGGGAGGTAGTGTTCAAACTGAAATCCTATCAATGTGGACCGCAGACAAGTAAGGCTGATTTCAATCAGTGTTTTTCATCGTTCGCAGCAGATCTGGCATTTTGCCACATCTGCCGCCTAAATGAACATTTGGGCAAGACTGCATTCACCCCAATTCATTCCCTATAGGACTTGCGGACATGTGTGGCACTTGTGGTTTTGCAATTGTGGCGCTTGCGGCAAGTCAGAAAAATGCTGCTAGCAGTGTTTTTGTTGCAACAAGTGCCGGATTTTCTGGATTGCGGCAAAACCGTGACCGCAAGTCCTAAAGGGAATGAATTAGGCTGAATGAGTCTTGCCGCAAATTTTCTGGCATACGGAAGATGTGGATGTGGGCTCTATGATATCACATCGTGAGGGCAGTGACATCACAATGGGGGCGCTCTCTGTGGCACTAGGGGTGACGGCCATCTCTCCCCCCTGTGCAGTCTCTCCTCTGTCCGCTCTCTCTCCTTGCCATACTCTCTCCCAACGTATGTAAATAAATGTGTTTACTTAACCTGTTTCTGTGTATTTTTTTTTTATTAAAAAAGTGTTTAATTTCCTGGTAAAAAATGTGCAGGGCTTCACTGTGTTTTCCATTGCCAGCTAGTTATTTAAATAAATAATTAAAATAAGAATTGGCGTGGGCTCTGCCGTATTTTCTATTGCCAGCCAAGGTAACCCAGACAGCTGGAGCTGTAATTCTCAGTGTGTTCTGGGCCCCAACGCAGAAAAGTGCAGTCAGCAGCCGCCCCAGACTTGGCACCTCCATGAGAGATGACAAAAAACTGGCGGTTATCCCGCTCTTCCAGCTGCCGTGTAGCGGTGTCAGACTGGGTAATAAAGGGGTTGATGTCAGCTTTTTTTGGCAGCTGACATCAAGCAGTTTTACTAATGTCAGCCGTCAGTATGACAGCTGGCCATTAGCAATTAGATTTCAGTAAAGAGAAAAAAACATACACAAAGAGAGAAAAATCCCTTATTGCATACAAAATAGACACCTCGTTATACACTTTTTAGCTCCCACCAAATTCCCCTCTGATGTAATCCTGTAACCTTGCGGTGGGGCGGTGTGATGCATAATGTCATTGCCATCTTTGTACATCCTGTGATCTCTCTGCCCCTCGTGTGCTCTCTCTAGCCTCCTGCACTCTGGGCCCCTTGTGCTTTCATTGCCCCCTGCTTTCTCACTGGCCATCATGCACTCTCTTTGCCCCCTTGCGCTCTCTTTGCCCTCTGCACTCTCTCTACCCTCTGAGCTCTCTCCTTGCCCCTTCTGTACTCTCTCTGCTCCTGTGCGCTCTCTCTGCCCTCTGTGTTCTCTCTCTTCACCTTGCACTCTCCCTTTCCCCCTGCTCTCTCTTCCACCTGCTTTCTCTATTTGCCCTGCACTCTCTCTTCCCCCTGCTCTCTTCCCCCCTGCTCTCTATTCCCTCCCCACTTTCTCTCTGTCCCCTGTCAGAATTATCAGTGGGAGGAAGTTAGGGGTCTGTAGGCGGCAAGAGGCGTGCGGTGGGAGGCAGGCAGGGGCCTGCAGACTGTGGGAGGAAAAACAAATGACCAGGAATGCCCAGGAACGCCTACGGAATCAATTCCCTGAACACAGGCATCGCTAGCTTCATTGAAATCGCCGCGTCACACAGCACTAGGCATGCTTATCGCTCAAGCTACATCGCCTGATTTCCCGACACTGTTGGGAAACCTCTGAACTCAGAACGAGAGAATTATCACCGTTCAATCGCCCTGTTACATGCGGCGACTCACTGGCGATGTTGCTTCAACATCGCCTGAACAGGTAGATCTCGGCAACATCGCAGCGATATCTCCCCGTGTGACGGTACCTTTATCGAAATGAGGTGATCCAAGTACCAAACTGCTTGATACTAGTGCTGATATATTCACGAAAAAGGGTAGATTTTGCCAGACAATCAAATCATAATAATATTTAGTCATTTTTATAGCGCTATTAATTCCATAGCACTTTACATACATTTGCAACAATGTCCCTCTTGGGGCTCACAATCTAAATATCCTACAATATCTTTGAAATGTGGGAGGAAACCGGAGTGCCCAGGGAAACCCACACAAACACAGGGAGATCATACAAACTCCTGGTACATTTTGTCCTTGATGGGAATTGAACCCAGGACCTCAGCACTGCAAGTTTGCAGTGCTAATCACTGAGCCACTGTACCCCCCATATGACAGTCCCACCCAACATAATCAGGCAGTGAATTGGTCTTTGATGGAAATTGGGGGCAACAAAATGTTGGCAGTAGGTATCGTTCGCCGGTCTCCTATCCTTAACTCAACAGAAGCATAGCCTGCCACTTTGCCTCCTTATATAACATGATGTTGGGTTCCATATGATAATGTTCCTCTCAATTTCACACACATATTTGTATATACAGTACCTGAATATATGTTTGACCACTGAGAACTTTTGGTCACTGTGACCCAGGGCCGGACTGACCAATTGATAATATTGTTTAATATACTAAATCATGGAGCTCAGCCCGAGCTAATTATTATCCATCACCATAGAGATTGCCTTTCATTACTTGGCTGTCCCATCGCTGTAGATATAGAGGGGTGTATAAATGACAGTCATCGACCACCAATCATTCTAGAGGCAAGATGCTGTCCAAGGTGCTGGCCCTGCTTCTGATCGTGCAGACCACTCAGGTCTTATCTAATGTCATCTCAGTCAGTAATGGGGGGCATGAGGGGAAATGGGGCGAATGGGCCAAATGTCCTAATGGGTCGGTGGCTAAAGGCTTCAGTACTAAGGTAAGTTTTATTTAATTAATATTGAGGGAACCGATTGAATCTGAGATTTTGACACTTTTATGAGATAATAACTCTTCTATGGGATTTCACAATCTTCTATATAATAGTCACTGCATAGTGTTTAGTGTTGTATGTGATAACATATCTCCTCCTCTTCCTTTATATGTAGCTCATATGTAGAATATCTGAATTTCTCTCATGAGAAAACTGAAACTCTTGAAAACAGATATTGTCTACTACCACGTCCTCTTAGTTTGACTTCAACTAATTAGACTCACCCGTCTACCACGACCTTATCTACAAATGCTCCTCAAGCTTACCCCTGTTTGACCTCTGATCTTCTGTGGACCTCCTTTCATATTCTGTCGACTTTCTTTCATCTTCTGTAGACCTCTTTCATCTTCTGTAAACCCCCTTTCATCTTCTGTGATCTCCTTTCATCTTCTGTAGACCTCCTTTCATCTTCTGTGATCTCCTTTCATCTTCTGTAGACCTCCTTTGATCTTCTGTGGACCTCCTTTCATCTTCTATAGACCTCCATTTATCTTCTGTGGACCTCCTTTCATCTTCTATAGACCTCCTTTCATTTTCTATGGACCATCTTTCATCTTCTGTGGATCTTCTTCTGTGGACCTCCTTTCATCTTCTGTGGACCTCCTTTCATTTTCTATGGACCTTCTTTCATTTCTGTGGACCTCCTTTTATCTTCTGTAGACATCCTTTTATCTTCTGTGGACCTCCTTTTATCTTTTGTAGACCTCTTTTCATCTTCTCTCTTGAGAAAACTAAAACTCTAGAAAACACATGTTGTCTATTACCAGGTGGTCCTCTTAGTTTGTCTTCAACTATTTAGACTGTCCCATTCACTATGACCTTATCCATAAAATGCTTCTCAAGCTTCCATATGCTCTACCACTCATTTTCTGTAGACTTCCTTTTATTTTCTGTGGTATTCTTTTCATCTTTTGTAGACACCCTGTTAAATTCTGTTGACCTTATTTGATCTTCTGTAGACCTCCTTTTATCTCCTATAGACCACCTTTCATCTTCTGTGGACCTCTTTTTATCTTCTGTGGACCTCCTCTCATCTTCTGTAGACCTCCTTTCATCTTCTGTAGACCTCCTCTCATCTTCTGTACACCTTTTATCTTTTGTGGACCTCCTTTTATTCTCTGTAGACCCCCTTTCATCTTTTGTGGACCTCCTTTCATCTTCTGTGGACCTTCTTTAATCTTCTGTGGACCTCCTTTGATCTCCTGGAGACCTCCTTTCATCTTCTGTAGACCTCCTTTCATCTTCTGTAGACCTCCTTTCATCTTCTATGACCTCCTTTCATCTTCTATGACCTCCTTTTATCTCCTGTGGACCTCCTCTCATCTTCTGTAGACCTCCTTTCATCTTCTATGACCTCCTTTCATCTTCTATGACCTCCTTTCATCTCCTGTGGACCTCCTCTCATCTTCTGTAGACCTCCTTTCATCTTCTATGACCTCCTTTCATCTTCTATGACCTCCTTTCATCTTCTATGACCTCCTTTCATCTTCTATGACCTCCTTTCATCTCCTGTGGACCTCCTCTCATCTTCTGTAGACCTCCTTTCATCTTCTGTAGACCTCCTTTCATCTTCTGTAGACCTCCTTTCATCTTCTGTACACCTTTTATCTTTTGTGGACCTCCTTTTATTCTCTGTAGACCTCCTTTGATCTTCTGTGGACCTTCTTATATCTTCTGTGAATCTCCTTTGATCTTCTGTGGACCTCCTTTAATCTCCTGTGGACCTCCTTTTATCTTCTGTGGACCTCCTTTCATCTTCTATGACCTCCTTTTATCTTCTGTGGACCTCCTTTTTTCTTCTGTAGACCTCCTTTCATCTTCTGTAGACCTCCTTTTATCTTCTATGACCTCCTTTTTTCTTCTGTGGACCTCCTTTCATCTTCTGTTAACCTCCTCTCATCTTCTGTAGACCTCCTTTCATCTTCTGCAGACACCCTCTCATTTTCTGTAGACCTCCTTTCATCTTCTATGACCTCCTTTTATCTTCTGTGGACCTCCTTTTATCTTCTGTAGACCTCCTTTAATCTTCTGTAGACCTCCTTTTATCCTCTGTGAATCTCCTTTCATCTTCTATGACCTCCTTTCATCTTCTATGACCTCCTTTTATCTTCTGTGGACCTCCTTTTATCTTCTGTAGACCTCCTTTAATCTTCTGTAGACCTCCTTTTATCCTCTGTGAATCTCCTTTCATCTTCTATGACCTCCTTTCATCTTCTATGACCTCCTTTTATCTTCTGTGGACCTCCTTTTATCTCCTGTGGACCTTCTTTTATCTTCTGTGAATCTCCTTTCATCTTCTGTGGACCTCCTTTCATCTTCTGTAGACCTCCTTTTATCTCCTGTGGACCTTCTTTTATCCTCTGTGAATCTCCTTTTATCTCCTGTGGACCTTCTTTTATCCTCTGTGAATCTCCTTTGATCTTCTGTGGACCTCCTTTCATCTTCTATGACCTCCTTTTATCTCCTGTGGACCTCCTTTCATCTTCTGTGGACCTCCTTTTATCTCCTGTGGACCTCCTTTCATCTTCTATGACCTCCTTTTATCTTCTGTGGACCTCCTTTTTTCTTCTGTAGACCTCCTTTCATCTTCTGTAGACCTCCTTTTATCTTCTATGACCTCCTTTTTTCTTCTGTGGACCTCCTTTCATCTTCTGTTAACCTCCTCTCATCTTCTGTAGACCTCCTTTCATCTTCTGCAGACACCCTCTCATTTTCTGTAGACCTCCTTTCATCTTCTATGACCTCCTTTTATCTTCTGTGGACCTCCTTTTATCTTCTGTAGACCTCCTTTAATCTTCTGTAGACCTCCTTTTATCCTCTGTGAATCTCCTTTCATCTTCTATGACCTCCTTTCATCTTCTATGACCTCCTTTTATCTTCTGTGGACCTCCTTTTATCTTCTGTAGACCTCCTTTAATCTTCTGTAGACCTCCTTTTATCCTCTGTGAATCTCCTTTCATCTTCTATGACCTCCTTTTATCTTCTGTGGACCTTCTTTTATCTTCTGTGGACCTTCTTTATTTTCTGTGAATCTCCTTTGATCTTCTGTGGACCTCCTTTCATCTTCTATGACCTCCTTTTATCTTCTGTGGACCTTCTTTCATCCTTCCTTTCTATGTCAACTCTTCTCTACAGCTGTCCCTATCCTCTGGCATCTTCTTCCTCACCTAATTGGACTTCTTCACAGTTGAGGCAGTTATAAGACTCAATCTTTTCCCCACATTCAGACTTCATCCTTTTTGACCAAATCTCATGAACTCAATAAGCCGATATTCTTCTTCCACATTGTTTTTTGTTTCCATACCTTTTGTTACGCACATGAGAGTGAAGTGTTTAGTGGTGTATATCACACCCTATGTCATTTCTGTCCTTTACACCTCACATATAGAACATCTCCACTTCTTCAGGAAAAAAATAGAACTCTAGAAAACACATATTGTCCACTGCCAGATCCTCTAAATTATCTACATTATAGATTTCCATTACTTGATTCATAGAGTAACATATATAGGTGAGGGAGATGTCATCTGGATGTCCTGCTACCTTTTAAGAGCAATCGGTTGTAAGTGACCTGACAAGTCAGATGTTCATTAGCCACTTAAAGGGGCTGTCCATAACTATGATATTGATGAAGTTAGGTCAATAATATCATATTGATGTGTTTCTGACACCCAAAACCCACACCAATCAACCTTCAGGTCCCATGGATGTTGGAAATTTACAACCAGGACACCATAATTCTTGGCACTGTATATTGGCTGTTTTCGGTTACTTCAGCTTTGCCTCTTTTGAAGTGATCTGAGCTGCAGTACCCGGGAATGGCCACTACACAGTGTATGGTGCTGTAGTGTTCTGGCTCCATTCTTTGTGTGCTTCTATTGGCAGAGGGAATCGGCAGCATGTTATCAAAGGGGGTGGTGTCAAACCTCCACCAATCAGCTACTACAGACCCATCCTGAGGCTAGGTCATCTATATCCTATGTATAGGGTCATCAATATCCTTATCTTGCATAACCCCTTTAAGAATGATTAAGTATAGGAAAAAGATCAGAAGTCACCAGACACCTCTAGTGGGGTTATAGAAATGGATAAATTAATATCCTTCTGGTTACCATCAGAGGTTGACATCAATAATTAATGCTCAATAACTTAAATAAAATATAAAGAATCTGCAAATACAATATTTTTAGTGATTTATTTTAGGTGCAAGCTCAACGTTTCCGAGGAGACGACACAGCCATGAATGGAATCACATTACATTGTATTAAATGTAAACCTCCTCATGAAGAGACGATGATCACATCAGCAGTGGCACAGTGAGTCTACGTAGCTCTCTGTCCTCAAATTTTATATTGACTTTCATCCTCATCCTGTTCTGCATGATCGGAAAGTTCTGTCAGTAGAGGCCGCGGCCCTTACGATGCATATCCACCACACTTGAAAATGTATGTGCCCCTGCTGAAAATGGATCCATTCCTTCTGATAATAGACCTACCCCCTCAAAACATAAATCCGCCCCTTCTGATAATGGGTCCGCCCCACTTAACATAGATCCATCCATGCTTCTAATGGATCAGTCCCTACTGAACATAGATCCACCCATGCTGATAATGGTTCTGCCCCTACTGACATAGATCCACCCATGCTGATAATGGTTCTGCCCCTACTGACATAGATCCACCCCTGCTGATAATGGCTCTGCCCTGCTGAATATAGATCCACCACTGCTGATAATGGGCCTGCCCCTGCTGAACATAAACCCGCCTCTGCTGATAATGGACCTGCCCCTGCTGAGCATAGATCCACCCCTGCTAAGCATAGATTTGCCCCTGCTGGACATAGATCCAACCTTGCTGAGCATAGATCTGCCCCTGATGAACATAGATCCACCCCTGCTGATAATGGGTGGGCCCCTGCTGATAATGGATCAACTACTGATGAGCATAGATCCACCCCTGCTGATAATGGCTCTGCCCTGCTGAATATAGATCCACTCCTGCTGATAATGGGCCTGCCCCTGCTGAACATAAACCCGCCTCTGCTGATAATGGACCTGCCCCTGCTGAGCATAGATCCACCCCTGCTAAGCATAGATTTGCCCCTGCTGGACATAGATCCAACCTTGCTGAGCATAGATCTGCCCCTGATGAACATAGATCCACCCCTGCTGATAATTGGTGGGCCCCTGCTGATAATGGATCAACTACTGCTGAGCATAGATCCACCCCTGCTGATAATGGGTGGGCCCCTGCTGATAATGGATCAACTACTGCTGAGCATAGATCCACCCCTGCTGATAATGGATCTGCCCATGCTGAACACAGATACACCCCAGCTGATAATGGATCCGCCTCTGCTGAGCATAGATCCACTCATGCTGAAAAGCATCTACCCTTGTTAAAAATGTATATATCTGTGTTACATAGACATCTAATTTTGCTAGACCTGGATCCACTCGTGCTTGAACTTTGCTCCTGTTGGAAATTGATCCACCCCTGCTGACCTTTTTTATCTACTAAGAAAAAACATTTAGGGTATGTGCACACAGGGAGTTTTAGGGCCGGATTAGCAGCGGAAACCGCCGGTCGGTTTACATAAATTTCATGCAAATTTATGTTAATCCAAACCGGCGTTTGGATTAACATAGAAACCTATGTAAACCGACACCCGCTGTGCACACAGCGGCGGTTTACACATGCTCATCCGTTGCTAACCCGCCGGGTTCCCAGCGGGTTAGCAAAGAATGAGCTTGCTCTATATTGTGGCCGGTTCTGCAGCGGCTGCAAGCAGAATCATGTGCTGCTTCCAGCCGCTGCAGAATCGCCGGCGCTAACCCGCTGTGCACCCGCCCGTCTCCCGCAGCACGGACCCGACAGGAAGCCGGTGGACGGCTCCGGAGCTTCCTGTCGGGTCCCGCCCAGCCGCCGCCGCCACTAACCCGCCCCCGTGCGCACATACCCTTAACCCTCCCAGAAAAATTGATGCACCCCTGATGGAAAAAAATTCTACTCTTGCTGATAATGGATCCCTTCTTCCAAAAAAATGATCAATCCATGTTAAATTAACCCACCCTGCTGAAAATGTATGCACCCCTGATTAAAAAAAATTGGTTTACGACTGCTAATAATTGATCCTCTCCACTTTAAGATTAGCCCCAACTGCAAATTGATCCACCCCTGCTGAAAATGTATCCACCCCTAATAAAAACAATAGATTCAGATCTTTTGAAAATGAACCTTCCCTCAAAAATGAATGACCTGAAAATAGATGCAATCTTGCTAAAAATTGATCCTTTCCTTCTTTAAATTAGGCATTGCTGCAAATTCCTCCACATCCTATGCAAAATTAATTTACACCTAGCAGTTTACTGCTGTAAGTCGATCTACTTGTGCTGACAATGGATCCACCCCTGCTGAAAATGGATCCACCCCTGATCAAGATGCATCCAACCAAGAGAAATAAAAGTTGATGCCTCCTTACTAAAAATGAGTCCTCTGGAAATAAAAATTATTCTAGCACTTAGATCTACCAAAATTGTCTCCAAAATTAATTATTTTTTTGTTGTTTTTTTTAAGGTGGGGCGAGTGGGGGAAAACGGAATGGTGCAACTATGGAAACCTAGCGCAATTCTCCATGAGGGTGGAGCCAGATCAGAAGGAAGGTGATGACACGGCCGTCAACAACTTAAAATTTCGATGCACTGACAAGGGGGTGGTGGAGGGCAGAGGGCTCTACTGGGGCGAGTACGGAGACTGGAGCGAGACCTGCGTCAATGGAATTTGCGGCCTCAAAACTAAAGTTCAAGGAAACGAGCAAGTTCCCAGCAAGGATAATACAGGCCTCAATGATGTCCAGTTCCTTTGCTGTAACTAAGTAGGAAAACCTGATAATAATCAATAAAATGACTTCAAAGTGACTGAAAATGGCTCTATATGATGTATGTGTAAAGCAGGGGCATAACGATAGCAGTCGCAGACGTCATGACTATAACGATAGCAGTTGCAGACATCATGATCAAAACGATAGCGGTCGCAGACAACATGACCATAACTATAGCTAAGGCTGGGGTCACACTTGCGTTTTTTTATGCTTTTTTGGAGACCTGCGTTTTTAAAAAAAGCATGTAAAAACGCACCATAGGCCCACATGTTAAAAAGCGCATGCCCTAATAGCAAAAACGCATGTCTAAAGTGCCATGCGTTTTAGGCATGAGTTTTTGCACTTATGTGAGTAGCTGACATCAAAAACGCATGCAAAAACGCATGGTACATTAGTACCATTTAGTACCATCCAAAAACACATGCGTTTTCCATAGGGGTCCATGTTAAAAAAACGCATGTGTTTTCTAAAAAACGCATGCGTTTTTAAAACAGCACCAAAAAATAGTGCATGCACTTTTTTTGGGTGCTGATTTAAAAACACATGCAAAAACGCAGGGTGCCATCAGAGACCTTAAAAAACGCATGCTGAAATGAAAAAAGCATGCAGAAACGCATACTTTTTTTTAAGGCACTAAAGAAACTCATGCCAAGTGTGACCCCAGCCTAACACAGACATCATGGCCATAATGATAGCAGACATCATTACCATAACAATAGCGGTCACAGACATCATGGCTATAACGATAGCGATCACAGACATCATAACCATAACGATAGTGGTCACAGACATCATGGCCATAACGATAATGGTCGCAAACAACATGGTCATAATGATAGCGGTCACAGACATCATGATCATAATGAGAGCGGTCACAGACATCATGATCATAATGATAGCGGTCACAGACTTTATGATCATAACGATAGCGGTCGCAAACAACATGGTCATAATGACAGCGATCGCAAACAACATGGTCATAATGACAGCGATCGCAAACAACATGGTCATAATGACAGCGATCGCAAACAACATGGTCATAATGACAGCGATCGCAAACAACATGGTCATAATGACAGCGATCGCAAACAACATGGTCATAATGACAGCGATCGCAAGCAACATGGTCATAATGACAGCGATCGCAAACAACATGGTCATAATGACAGCAATCGCAAACAACATGGTCATAATGACAGCGATCGCAAGCAACATGGTCATAATGACAGCGATCGCAAACAACATGGTCATAATGACAGCGATCGCAAACAACATGGTCATAATGACAGCGGTCGCAGACATCATGACCACAACGATAGCGGTCGCAGACATCATGACCATAACGATAGCAGTCGCAGACAACATGACAATAACTATAGCGGTCGCAGACAACATGACCATAATGATAGCAGTCACAGACAACATGACAATAACTATAGCGGTTGCAGACATCATGACCATAACGATAGCGGTCGCAGACATCATGACCATAACGATAGCGGTCGCAGACATCATGACCATACTGATAGCAGTCACAGACAACATGACAATAACTATAGCGGTCGCAGACATCATGACCATAACGATAGCGGTCGCAGACATCATGACCATAATGATAGCGGTCGCAGACATCATGACCATAATGATAGCGGTTGCAGACATCATGACCATAACGATAGCGGTCGCAGACATCATGACCATAACGATAGCGGTCGCAGACATCATGACCATACTGATAGCAGTCACAGACAACATGACAATAACTATAGCGGTCGCAGACATCATGACCATAATGATAGCGGTTGCAGACATCATGACCATAATGATAGCAGTTGCAGACATCCTGACCATGACGATAGCGGTTGCAGACATCATGACCATGACCATAGCGGTCACAGACATCATGACCATAATGGTAGCAGTCACAGACATTACCATGACGATAGTGGTCGCAGACATCACGACCATAACAATAGCGGTCACAGACATAACGATCGTGGATGAAAACATCATGACCATAATGATAGCGGTTGCAGACATCATGACCATAATGATAGCGGTCGCAGACATCATGACCATAATGATAGCGGTCGCAGACATCATGACCATAATAATAGCGGTCGCAGATATCATGACCATAATGATAGCGGTCGCAGATATCATGACCATAATGATAGTGGTCGCAGACATCATGACAATAACAATAGCAGTCGCAGACATCATGACCATAATGATAGCAGTCACAGACATCATGACCATAATGATAGCGGTCGCAGACATCATGACCATAATGATAGCGGTCGCAGATATCATGACCATAATGATAGCGGTCACAGACTTTATGATCATAACGATAGCGGTCGCAAACAACATGGTCATAATGACAGCGATCGCAAACAACATGGTCATAATGACAGCGATCGCAAACAACATGGTCATAATGACAGCGATCGCAAACAACATGGTCATAATGACAGCGATCGCAAACAACATGGTCATAATGACAGCAATCGCAAACAACATGGTCATAATGACAGCGATCGCAAGCAACATGGTCATAATGACAGCGATCGCAAACAACATGGTCATAATGACAGCGATCGCAAACAACATGGTCATAATGACAGCGATCGCAAACAACATGGTCATAATGACAGCGATCGCAAACAACATGGTCATAATGACAGCAATCGCAAACAACATGGTCATAATGACAGCGATCGCAAGCAACATGGTCATAATGACAGCGATCGCAAACAACATGGTCATAATGACAGCGATCGCAAACAACATGGTCATAATGACAGCGATTGCAAACAACATGGTCATAATGACAGCGATCGCAAACAACATGGTCATAATGACAGCGATCGCAAACAACATGGTCATAATGACAGTGATCGCAAACAACATGGTCATAATGACAGCAATCGCAAACAACATGGTCATAATGACAGCGATCGCAAGCAACATGGTCATAATGACAGCGATCGCAAACAACATGGTCATAATGACAGCGATCGCAAACAACATGGTCATAATGACAGCGGTCGCAGACATCATGACCACAACGATAGCGGTCGCAGACATCATGACCATAACGATAGCAGTCGCAGACAACATGACAATAACTATAGCGGTCGCAGACAACATGACCATAATGATAGCAGTCACAGACAACATGACAATAACTATAGCGGTTGCAGACATCATGACCATAACGATAGCGGTCGCAGACATCATGACCATACTGATAGCAGTCACAGACAACATGACAATAACTATAGCGGTCGCAGACATCATGACCATAACGATAGCGGTCGCAGACATCATGACCATAATGATAGCGGTCGCAGACATCATGACCATAACGATAGCGGTCGCAGACATCATGACCATAACGATAGCGGTCGCAGACATCATGACCATACTGATAGCAGTCACAGACAACATGACAATAACTATAGCGGTCGCAGACATCATGACCATAACGATAGCGGTCGCAGACATCATGACCATAATGATAGCGGTCGCAGACATCATGACCATAACGATAGCGGTCGCAGACATCATGACCATAATGATAGCGGTCGCAGACATCATGACCATAATGATAGCGGTTGCAGACATCATGACCATAACGATAGCGGTCGCAGACATCATGACCATAACGATAGCGGTCGCAGACATCATGACCATACTGATAGCAGTCACAGACAACATGACAATAACTTATGCGGTCGCAGACATCATGACCATAATGATAGCGGTTGCAGACATCATGACCATAATGATAGCGGTTGCAGACATCCTGACCATGACGATAGCGGTTGCAGACATCATGACCATGACCATAGCGGTCACAGACATCATGACCATAATGGTAGCAGTCACAGACATTACCATGACGATAGTGGTCGCAGACATCACGACCATAACAATAGCGGTCACAGACATGACTATAACGATCGTGGATGAAAACATCATGACCATAATGATAGCGGTTGCAGACATCATGACCATAATGATAGCGGTCGCAGACATCATGACCATAATGATAGCGGTCGCAGATATCATGACCATAATGATAGCGGTCGCAGATATCATGACCATAATGATAGCGGTCGCAGATATCATGACCATAATGATAGCGGTCGCAGACATCATGACAATAACAATAGCAGTCGCAGACATCATGACCATAATGATAGCAGTCACAGACATCATGACCATAATGATAGCGGTCGCAGACATCATGACCATAATGATAGCAGTCACAGACATCATGACCATAACGATAGCGGTCGCAGACATCATGACCATAATGATAGCGGTCACAGACATCATGACCATAATGATAGCAGTCGCAGACATCATGACCATAATGATAGCGGTCGCAGACATCATGACCATAATGATAGCGGTTGCAGACATCATGACCATAATGATAGCGGTTGCAGACATCATGATCATAACGATAGAAGTCACAGACACCATGACAATAACAATAACAGTCGCAGACATCATGAGAATAACGATAGCGGTCACAGACATCATGACCATAATGATAGCGGTCGCAGACATCATGACAATAACAATAGCAGTCGCAGACATCATGACCATAATGATAGCGGTCGCAGACATCATGACCATAATGATAGCAGTCACAGACATCATGACCATAATGATAGCGGTCGCAGACATCATGACCATAATGATAGCAGTCACAGACATCACGACCATAACAATAGCGGTCACAGACATGACTATAACGATCGTGGATGAAAACATCATGACCATAATGATAGCGGTTGCAGACATCATGACCATAATGATAGCGGTCGCAGACATCATGACCATAATGATAGCGGTCGCAGACATCATGACCATAATGATAGCGGTCGCAGATATCATGACCATAATGATAGCGGTCGCAGATATCATGACCATAATGATAGCGGTCGCAGACATCATGACAATAACAATAGCAGTCGCAGACATCATGACCATAATGATAGCAGTCACAGACATCATGACCATAATGATGGCGGTCGCAGACATCATGACCATAATGATAGCAGTCACAGACATCATGACCATAACGATAGCGGTCGCAGACATCATGACCATAATGATAGCGGTCACAGACATCATGACCATAATGATAGCAGTCACAGACATCATGACCATAATGATAGCGGTCACAGACATCATGACCATAATGATAGCGGTCACAGACATCATGACCATAATGATAGCAGTCGCAGACATCATGACCATAATGATAGCGGTCGCAGACATCATGACCATAATGATAGCGGTTGCAGACATCATGACCATAATGATAGCGGTCGCAGACATCATGATCATAACGATAGAAGTCACAGACACCATGACAATAACAATAACAGTCGCAGACATCATGAGAATAACGATAGCGGTCACAGACATCATGACCATAATGATAGCGGTCGCAGACATCATGACAATAACAATAGCAGTCGCAGACATCATGACCATAATGATAGCAGTCACAGACATCATGACCATAATGATAGCGGTCGCAGACATCATGACCATAATGATAGCAGTCACAGACATCATGACCATAACGATAGCGGTCGCAGACATCATGACCATAATGATAGCGGTCACAGACATCATGACCATAATGATAGCAGTCGCAGACATCATGACCATAATGATAGCGGTGCGCAGACATCATGACCATAATGATAGCGGTTGCAGACATCATGACCATAATGATAGCGGTCGCAGACATCATGATCATAACGATAGAAGTCACAGACACCATGACAATAACAATAACAGTCGCAGACATCATGAGAATAACGATAGCGGTCACAGACATCATAACCATAACGATAGTGGTCACAGACATCATGACGACTACGATAGCGGTTGCAGACATCATGACCATGACGATAGCGGTTGCCGACATCATAACCATAATGACAGCGGTCACAGACATCATGACCATAACAATAGTTGATGCAGACATCATGACCATAATAATAGCACTCGCAGACATCATGACCATAATAATAGCACTCGCAGATATCATGACAATAACGATAGCGGTCACAGACATCAATGACCATAATGATAGCGGTCACAGACATCATGACCATGATGATAGCAGTCTGTCACGCGCTTAGTTGGCGCTGACATTGCTGGATGCTGCTGTGTGTTTGTCTTTAAGAGCTTCATGGCTGATAGTTGTGAAGGTCCTGGCCTTCTGTGTTGTGCTCCAGAACTGCATTCACTATTAGGTTCAACTCCCCCTAGCCTTTAAGTAGCCTCTCCTTCCACCAGGTGGTACTGCTGATAGATCCTTTCCTTTGGAGTTGCTGTACCCCAGTTCTGTGGAGGGAGGTGAGGGGGGAATAGCGCAGAGCTGGTGGAGGAGTTTTAGGGAGAGACTGGAGGCCCGAACCTTCTCACCTTTAGAGATACCTTCGGGATCAAGGCCATTCAGGGTTCATAGACTAGGGTTAGACTAGTCTTCTCTGGTCACCCTGCCAGTAACTGCCATTCCCTCATCAGCATTCTCACAACACCGTGACACAGTCACAGACATCATGACCATAACGATAGTGGTCATAGACATCATGACCACAACAATAGCGGTTGCAGACATCATGACCATGACCATAGCGGTCGCAGACATCATGACCATAATGATAGCGATAACAGACATTATGACCATGACGATAGTGGTCGCAGACATCCTGACAATAATGATAGCGATCGTAGACATCATGACCATAACGATAGCGGTCACAGACATCAAGACCACAACAATAGCGGATGCAGACATCATGACCATGACGATAACGGTTGCAGACATCATGACCATAATGATAGCAGTCGCAGACATCACGACCATAACAATAGGGGTCACAGACATCATGACTATAACGACGGTGGATGAAAACATCATGATCATAATGATAGCGGTCGCAGATATCATGACCATGACGATAGCGGTCGCAGACATCATGACCATAACCATAGCAGTTGCAGACATCATGACCATAATGATGGTGGATGCAGTCATTATGACCATAACAATAAGCGGTCACAGATATAATGACCATAACGATAGCAGTCGCAGACATCATAACAATAGTGGTCACAGACATCTTGACCACAACGATAGCAGTTGCAGACATCATAACCATAACGATAGTGGTTGCAGACATCATGACTATAATGATGGTGGACGCAGATGAGGCGGTCTACAGGGTAGGGGGTACTCGGGTACTGGGGCTGATGGCGACTTGAATGGGGGATCACAGCTGGTCGGTCCCCGGTTCCGTGCCCTGGACCCTCAATGGCGGGGGATGGTGGGGGGTGATGGTGATGAAGGGGATTGTTTACGTGACGCCACCTGTAGTACCTGATAAAGTGTATACCAGCGCTGCGGCCGGCCGCTGAGGTGATGGAGGTGCAGCTCAGTGTAGTACAGCTCCCCACAGGTGGAGCTTTACCTCAAAGCAGTAGGGATGTATGAGGGGTGTCGTAGTAGCGTCTCTGCAGTTATCGCTGTGGATGGCGGCAGTTAAACAGGAACACGCACACACAGTAGTCTTTGTTTCGGTACCTTTTACTGGTGATAGGGTAACAGGACGGTCCAGAGAAGTAACCAGGTCCCCAGTGCAATTTGGGTCTTTTACCTTGGAGAGTTGTGAGGCCTCCTCTGTCACCGTGTACTGTGAGTTGGGGTAAGTCCTGCCTGTAACTGACCTCACCGCTCCTTGTCCCTCTCAGGGCTTTACTCTATCACTGACAATGAGGTCCTTCTGCGGGGTCCCTATTCCTCCTTTTGACCCCTGGTCCTGTGTTTGGTCAGTTTGAGTGTCTCTTTCTATTTACCTCAGGGGGATTTGGTCCTTCTGGTCCTTCTGGGCTTTTACTGCTGCACTGGATGCCTTGCAGTGACGGACTCGGGTGTCCGGGTGAACTACAGGGAAACCAGATTTGTTCCCTCCTTTAATTGTCCTATTTCTCCACTGGCCTCCAACCCTCTCCCAAGGGTGCAGCACAGCTGGGTCAGTATTCCCTGGTCCTGGGCCTGGATCTAATCCCAGCGACCAGCTCCTCACTCCTGCTCTCTTCACTGCCTGACTGGAACTAACTGCTTCTCACTGGACCAACTGACTCCTCCTCTCAGGCATGGATATTGTAAAGGGGATCTGGCTTAAGGCAGCCAGTAGATCTCCCCCTTCAGGTCTGGGGTGGAAGGTGTTGTGTCCAGTGTGTACCAAGGTGTAAATCCCTCCTTGCACCGGTGGATCCTGTGGCAATCCCCTGTAGGGGTGCCACACAGACATCATGACCATTACGATAGCGGTCACAGACATCATGACCATAACAATAGCGGTCACAGACATCATGACAATAACGATAGCGGTCACAGACATCATGACCATAGCGATAGCAGTCACAAACATCATGACCATAACAATAGCGGTCCTAGGGTTTATGAGTCCAGCCCCAGCACCTGCTTCAGCTGGATGTGCATCTGAGGACAGACATCCAGGTAAAATGCAATGATGTGCAGAGACCCAATGGGTTCCTGCACTGCGATACATGCCAAGACAGAAGACAGTAGGTTACAGTGGAGTACCCGTGTCTGGGGAATCATGGCAGTGACGTCATGTCTTGCCATTGCAGGCACCTGAAGTTATGTCTTGGCTACAAAGGAGAACGCTGTGCAACATGGAAGACAGGGAAGGTGAGAGGAATCAATGCTGTAGAAAAGACGTGGGCTGCACATCCAGAATCATAAGTTGATCTGTGCTAGTAGGCAAAAATAAAAAAACTGAACATGAGGATTTTAGTGTAACAGTCTGATCAGACTGCATGAAGCCACTGCCACATCACGGTAAACCTCTTAGTGGGTCCCTCACTTTACATTGACTTGAAGATGTGCCAAGCACCGCTGCAACTGTAATGAGCCACCAGGGATTTTGCGACCCGGTCCCCCACAGCACCCATGCGTTAAGATGAGTCCTCATGACTCCAGGCCTCACCGCCCCACAGGCACAAAACCACAGAAACCATAGGTGACACACAACACCCATAAGGGACCCACCGAGAGGTTTGTCTTGACGTGGCACTGGGCTACACACAATCTGATAAGAATGTTAAACTAAAAACCTCATGATCAGTTTTTTATTTTTTTGCCTTAGATCAACTTGTGATTTTGATTTGTGGGTGATGTCTTTTTCCACAACATTGGTAAGGTGAGAAGAATGTTTGCGTTTTTTTTTTTTTACTATATACTAGGAAGGGGTCCCATGATGAAGATATATATACCAGGAAGGGGACATATGTAATATGTACAGGATGGGGGACATATATACAGGAAGTGACATACACTGGCTACAGAATGTATTCAGACCCCTCTACATTTTTCACTCTTTGTTTCATTGCAGCCATAAATGCAAAAAAGTTAATTTGTTTCTCATTAATGTGCACTCTACACCCCATCTAGACTAAAAAAACAGAAATGTGGATATTTGTGCAAATTTGTTAAAAATGAAAAACTGAAATATCACATGGTCATAAGTATTCAGCCCCTTTGCTCAGACACTCTATTTAAGTCACATGCTGTCGATTTCCTTGTGATCCTCCTTGAGATGGTTCTACTCCTTCATTGGAGTCCAGCTTTGTTTAATTAAACTGAAGGAATTGATTCTGGAAAGGCGACACACCTGTCTATATAAGACCTCACAGCTCACAGTGCATGTTAGATCAAATGAGAATCATGAGGTCAAAGGAACTGCCCAAGGAGCTCAGAGACAGAATTGTGGCAAGGCACAGATCTGGCCAAGGTTAGAAAAGAATTTCTGTAGTATTTAAGGTTCCTAAGAGCACAGTGGCATCCATAATCCTTAAATGGAAGAAGTTTGGGACCACCCGAAGTCTTCCTAGACCTGGCCATCCAACCAAACTGAGCAATCGTGTGAGATGAGCCTTGGTGAGAGAGGTAAAGAAGAACCCCAAGATCAATGTGGCTGAACTCCAGAGATGCAGTAGGGAGATGGGAGAAAGCTCCACAAAGTCAACTATCACTGCAGCCTCCACCAGTCGGGCCTTTATGGCAGAGTGTCCTGATGGAAGCCTCTCCTCAGTGCAAGACATATGAAAGCCCTCAGAGTGTGCAAAAAAACACATGAAGGGTCCCAGACTATGAGAAATAAGATTCTCTGGTCTGATGAGATGAAGATAGAACTTTTTGGTGATATATTCTAAGCGGTATATGTGGAGAAAACCAGCCCTGCTCATCACCTGCCCAATACAATCCCAACAGTGAGACATGGTGGAGGCAGCATCATGCTATGGGGGTGTTTTTCAACTGCAGGGACAGGACGACTGGCTGCAATTGAAGGAGACATGAATGTGGACAAGTGCAGGGATATCCTGGATGAAAACCTCTTCCAGAGCTCTGGACCACAGACTTGGCCGAAGGTTCATCTTCCAACAAGACAATGACCCTAAGCACACAGCTAAAATAACAAAGGAGCGGCTTCACCACAACTCTGTGCCCATTCCTGACCGGCCCAGCCAGAGCCCGGACCTAAACCCAATTGTGCATCTCTGGAGAGACCTGAAAATGGCTCCACCAACATTCACCATCCAACCTGACGGGACTGGAGAGGATCTGCAAGGAAGAATGGCTGAGGATCCCCAAATCCAGGGGGAAAACTGCATCATTCCCAAGAAGACTCATGTCTGTACGAGCTCAAATGGTGCAAATTAGGGTAGCTGGTAAAACTGGGTACAGCTCCAGAAAATGGCGCTTCTATGAAACCACCATTTATTGGGGCAGCTGTGGGTTACAATTTGCAGATGGGGACACTTGGCCTCCCCACGCTGAGGATTCCAGTCTCCCAGCAGCCAAGTTGTACCTGGCAATCAAAAAGCAGCAAAGCCACATGCAGTTTTTTGGTTGTCAGCCCGGTGCAACTGGGCAGCAGGGGGTGAATGGCAGTCTGTAGCTGTTTAGTTGTACCTGGCTGAAAACCAAAAATATGGCTAAGCCCTACGTTATTTTATTTTTTCAAAAAACAAACACAAATAAAAAATACGTTAATCCTCATATGCTGATTTTTCGGTTTCCAGCCAGGTACAACTAGGCAGCTGAGGGCTGGAGTTCTCAGCACGGGATGGCCTAAGGTTTATGGGCCCCCTCAGCTGCAAATTGCAGAAAATGGCGCATTTATAGAAGTGCCATTTTCTGGCACTGTACCCTGAGTCTTCCAGCATCCCTCGTAGCGATGGTACACTGGGTAATAAAGGGGTTACTGCCAGCTTTATATTGGTGCTGACACTAAACCCGAAATTCATAGTGTCAGGCAAATATTACACCTGGCCAATAGGCATTTCTAGTAACCATTAATGTAAATATGTGGCGCCCCACCTGGTCGTGGAGTGTGCGGTAACCCCTGTCACACTGAAAGGCAGATGTCTGTGGGAAGATCCCATCCCAGCACTCCCACACACCCACCTAGGCTGATGGTAAGGGCCCATACCCTAAGGGGGGGAGTTAGGGGAGAAGGGAGGACACACAGTGAGTTCTAGTCTGCACTGAGGGAAGACGGAAAACGGGGAGCCTCCGAGTGAGAAAAGGAGACTTCCAGGGAGGGGGCCTGGAGAGAGAGAACAGGCAGCCCAGACTGAAGGAGGGGACCCCCCGAGTGCCCATACTCAGGGAGGGAACCCTGGTCCACTTTACTTACCGGAGTGCCGGTTCCGAAGACGGTCAGGGAGTGCAGCCCCTGAGCCGAGAACACCGGAGGTCATGGGTCCATTTACCGACCCTGACACCCTGTCTGGCGGGATTAGTCACACCAGGTTAACCCACCGGGGTCGAGTCCCAGAGCAGGAGGGAGAGAGAGAGTGGAAGCCGGGATCCTCAGAGCACCTCAACAGGCCTGGTACTAAGCGGGCTACTACAGGACAGACACCGGCAGCAGGACACGGGTTAGATCCAAGAAGGCATACCACGGGAGACCTCCAGAGACCCTGAAGCCCACTGAGACTACCCGGCCGGATAAAGACTGTTTTGCCACTGTGAACTGTATCATCATCTGCCTTGTTCCAATAAAGTACCCGGGTAGAGTGACTGTGTCTCTGTGTATCTGTTTCTCTGCTATACCGTGCTCTGCTCATTTTCATCATCAGCACCTCCATCACCAACAATGGTGGGCCAGTTCTACCTGCAGGGAGCTGTACCACCTTGGCCGCCATGCCACCACCCTCCGGAGGTCTGAGGCGGTGCTGGTGCTCAATCACCAGAAGCTGGGGGTGGCATCACAACAAACTTTATAAACTTTTATTTCTCCCATTCAACTTCCCCTTTTTTTTTAAGTCAACCACCAGGGCCACGGGTCTGGGCAGGCCACCAGTGACATCGCTACCGCAGCAGAGGGCCCAGACACCAGAGTCCCCATACCCTGGGGTGTGTCAAATATTTAAGTTCCCAAAAAATTGAGAAAAGTATTCTAGGATTGATATCTTTATTGGCTAACCAGAAAATTATATTTGTAAGGTTTCAGGACTCATTAACCCCTTTATCAGACAATCTGCTCAGAAACCTTACAAATATAATTTTCTGGTTAGCCAATAAAGGTGTCACTCCTAGAATACTTTTCTCAATTTTTTGGGGACTTAAGTATTGACATCGATTTCTCTGGCTAAAATAGTATCATAATATTGAAGCGACCGGTGGTAAGGCCGCGGGTGTGTGTGTATGATCTTTCTCAACAGAATCCCCATACACAGGTTTAAACCGATAATAACGTTTCTTTACTGGCAAACATGTTTATATCACAGTCAACCGAACTATATGCGCACTGGTATATATTAGAGTCTCTGAATCTTCACTTCTGCGGGTACGCAGCAAGAAAAAACACAACAATGAAGGTATCTTTCCCTAACTTTCCCTAAAATCACGTACCAGTCTATCACAGAAGAAGATGTCGCTCCCACGTAGCAGGCCTGGGGGTCTCCTCAGTCTTCTTCTTTGGTCTCCTTCCGCAGGTAACAGAATTTTTGTTAGTCTCTCTCTTTGTCCACACCAATCAGCAGCAGAAGGGAGATCACAACAGCACAGAAGTCTCCCTTATGTCGGTCACGGCCCCTGCACATGCACTCTGGGTGCTCGGCGGGCAAGGTTTTGCAGAGCGGCCAGAGTCACAGCACCAAAGTCCAGTGGCCCAGGATCAGTCACAGGGGCTTCTGCGGGATGATTTTTCCGGCAAGGTGTAGCAAAGTAGTCCACTTTGAACAGACATCCGCAGGCAGATCTTCTCTGGTTCAGCTCTGAATCTAGACTGCACTGTTTCTCTTCCTGGGTAAACAAAAGAGAGGGTGGGGGATTTCCACCCTCTGTGATTGTACAGTCCACTAATGCCCCCTGGTGGACAAGTGCGGACTGTGCACGGTTCATTTCAGTGTCAATTTCAATAATACAATCTGAATTATTCACCTCATTACATACCCCCCCACTTAAAGGTTGACAGTCCCTGTCAACAACCATCGGCTCCAAGGCAGTGATGGCCGTTGATATCACAGGGATTGATCTCCGGCGGAGTAGGGACCTCTGTTGGGGGAAACCGTCATCCCCCCGTTCACCTTCGCTCCCTTGTTCAGGGCTCACAATATCTCCAATAAACTCAGTCACGTTTTCTACCCGGGGAGAGTAGGATCGCCGGCGGTAGCGGCGCCGGTTGGGGGCAAATCTGCTTCCTTTAACGGGAACACCCCCAGGACCGGTGACTTCGGCGGCCTCTGTACCCCTCTCTCCCTTCCCAACATCAAACTGTACCACCTCCCCATCACCAACGCTGTGGAGGCACTTGCGAGGATTGTTACGCTTTATGGCAGTCTGATGTACAAACACGTCATCCTTTGTGTCATTCCTGTTGATGAAGCCATACCATCGCGGACATTAAACCACTTCACCGTCCCCTGGACCCGAGTGGCCAGCACTTGCTTATCGGTCTGTCTCTGTCTCTTCACACCCTTTTTCCTGATCTCCCCTGCCGAGCGAGCCGCTTTGGCGGGGGCGTCTAGTTTAAAGGTGGCTGCTGTTGTGGGGCATGGCTTGCTGGTTCTGGTATATCGGACCACGGGTGGAGGATGCGGACAACGGTTTGCCCTATGGCGGGGGTCGCCGCATGTCCAGCACCTTCCCATAGGCCGGCTGGGTTGCTGTCTCGCTTGCCTGTCCGCCTGTTGGTCTAGCATGAGCTGTAGCTGTAGTATCTGTCTCTGCAACTCTGCTACTATCTGCTTCAATTCTTCCGTGTCACTGCTCGTACTGCTGGCAACGGATATGGACCTGCATGCCGTAGTATAAGTCTGGTTATAAGTTACTACCGGGAGGAGATTCTGTTGATCACACATCCTGCCGACTACGCCAGATGTAGCGACCGGTGGCAAGGCCGCGGGTGTGTGTGTATGATCTTTCTCAACAGAATCCCCATACTCAAGTTTAACCGATAATAACGTTTCTTTACTGGCAAACATGTTTATATCACAGTCAACCGAACTATATGCGCACTGGTATATATTAGAGTCTCTGAATCTTCACTTCTGCCGGGTACACAGCAAGAAAAAAACACAACAATGAAGGTATCTTTCCCTAACTTTCCCTAAAATCACGTACCAGTCTATCACAGAAGAAGATGTCGCTCCCACGTAGCAGGCCTGGGGGTCTCCTCAGTCTTCTTCTTTGGTCTCCTTCCGCAGGTAACAGAATTTTTGTTAGTCTCTCTCTTTGTCCACACCGATCAGCAGCAGAAAGGGAGATCACAACAGCACAGAAGTCTCCCTTATGTCGGTCACGGCCCCTGCACATGCACTCTGGGTGCTCGGCGGGCAAGGTTTTGCAGAGCGGCCAGAGTCACAGCACCAAAGTCCAGTGGCACAGGATCAGTCACAGGGGCTTCTGCGGGATGATTTTTCCGGCAAGGTGTAGCAAAGTAGTCCACTTTGAACAGACATCCGCAGGCAGATCTTCTCTGGTTCAGCTCTGAATCTAGACTGCACTGTTTCTCTTCCTGGGTAAACAAAAGAGAGGGTGGGGGATTTCCGCCCTCTGTGATTGTACAGTCCACTAATGCCCCCTGGTGGACAAGTGCGGACTGTGCACGGTTCATTTCAGTGTCAATTTCAATAATACAATCTGAATTATTCACCTCATTACAATATTACTGTATTTTGTATTGTACTTAGTAAACATTAATAAACACCCAATAAACACCCAACACAGAGAATAAAAGAAAACATTTTAATTGAAATGAAACACAAAACACATCCCTGGTTCTCATCTACTATATAATTGCCTAATGTTCTCTGTTTGTCATGGAAAGCGAGCGCAAGCGCCAGGACGCTCATTGGTGGCCGCCAGCGGCCACCAAAAGAGCGAGGTGTATGCAAAACAGCCACGCGCATTCAAAATTTGTGCCAAGCTGAAACCCGGCGAGAGCGGCGCATTGGCGCCACTGTTGCAGGGATACACGCATCCGCGACCATCATCGGGAGATCAGTGGGATCTCCTGACGGTGGCCGCAGCGTGCGCGAGCCAGCCGGGAGATGACCGGTCATCTCCGGCTGGTGAGCCGCTGACCTCTGTGCAGCAGTAGCTCAGCCGCACAGAGGTCCGCGGCGAGCCAGCCGAGAGATGACCGGCATACGCCGGTCATCTCCCGCCTGCTCGCAGCGGCAGTGCCCCGCACGGCATTCAAACCGCACGCCAAGCCGCGGTACTTTTCCGATTGGTTGCCGTGGCCACGGCGGCCACTCAGAGAAGTAGCGCGGCTTGGCGCGCGGTTTGAATGCCGCGTCTCTCATTGCTCGCCGCTGCTGACCAATCAGAGGAGAAGGTCTTGTGGTCAGAGGAGTCATGTGAGAAGGTCATGTGGTCAGAGGAGGCATGGGAGAAAGTCCTGTGGTCAGAGGAGGCATGGGAGAAGGTCCTGTGGTCAGAGGAGACATGGAAGAAGGTCATGTGGTCAGAGGAGGCATGGGAGAAGATCATGTAATCAGAGTAGGCATGGGAGAAGGAAGTTCCTGTGGTCAGTGGAAGCATGTGAGAAGGTCCTGTGGTCAGAGGAGGCATGAGAGAAGATCATGTGATCAGAGGAGGCATGGAAGAAGGTCATGTGGTCAGGGGAGGCATGGGAGAAGGTAATGTGGTCCGAGGAGGCATAGGAAAAGGTCCTGTGGTCAGAGGAGGCATGTGAGAAGGTCATGTGGTCAGAGGAGGCATGGGAGAAGGTCCTGTGATCAGAGGAGGCATGGAAGAAGGTCATGTTGTTAGAGGAGCATAGGAGAAGGTTATGTGGTCAGAGAAGGCATGGGAAAAGGTCATGTAATCAGAGGAGGCATGGGAGAAGGTCCTGTGGTCAGAGGAGGAATGGGAGAAGGTCATGTGGTCAGAGGAGACATGGGAGATTATGTAATCAGAGGAGGCATAAGAGAAGATCCTGTGGTCAGAGGAGGCATGTGAGAAGGTCCTGTGGTCAGAGGAGGCATGGGAGAAGGTCATATGGTCAGAGAAGGCATGGGAGAAGGACATGTAATCAGAGGAGGCATGGGAGAAAGTCATGTGGTCAGAGGAAGCGTGGTAGAAAGTCATGTGGTCAGAGGAGGCATAGGAGAAGGTCCTGTGATCAGAGGAGGCATGGGAGAAGGTCATGACTCACCGCAAGCCCGTGGACTCCGGTTTAGACAGGCTGTAGCTCCTTCCTCCTTGTCACGGGTGGACCGCGCCTGCCGGTAGCCGGGCCCGGTGGAGTGCAGATCAAAAGTTGAAGACGTCTTGTAGGAACAGATTAAAGGGGTTAATTTATTTCGTGACGCCACCTATGAGTAGTTCGGTAATCGTTACCGACGCTGCGGAAACCTCCGGGGGATGGACAGCAGCAAGATGGAACGCTCCCCACAGGCTGAGCGGTGATCCCCGGAGGCTGGAGCTGCTTAAGATGTTGTGCGGCAGCTGCGGTTACCTTGTAGTGCAGACGGACAGTTCATAAGGAAGCACGGACACAGTCTCTGTAACGGGTCTTCACTGTAACCAGCAGGCAGTACATGGTATACAGTTTACGGGTAGTGGACCGGGTGGACTCAGCAGTGATGGTGTCCCTTAGAGATCCGTAGTGTTCCTCCATTCTAGCTAAGTATTTTGCCATTGTCGCCCAGGAATACCAGATCGGGTATGGGGAGGCTGCTTCAATGCCCTATCCAAGATGTACGTTATGGATGTTTTGGGGAGCCTTGGATCCCTCGGTGGGTACACCGCTGGTTAGACGACTGGAAGTTGGCTGGTGGTGGGGTGCTCCTGTGAAGCTGCTCCTCCACGCTTCTGGTTCGCGTAGCAGAGGTGAACTGCTGCCAGCTTCGGTAGCAGTGAACCGGCTGTGAATTGGGCACGGCGGTATTTTGGAACCCGTGGTTGATGATGCCCGATCCCGGTTGTTGAGGCCTCAGGTGCTGACACCCGACCGGTGACGGCCCGGGGGCTGCACGGGGTGCGGAGCCCCCGCTCCTACTCCAAGTTCAAGTTCTCTCTTCTCTAGACTCTGCAGACTCTCTAGTAACTAAGTGTCTGTATTTCCTACACACTTCCCTAGCACTCCGCCCACCAGGACCCTGGGTTGGCCCTCTGTTCTAGGTGATGCATGCAGGGTTGGATCTCTCAGTTAACCGGATCACTGCTGTGTCAGAGAATATTGCGGCTGCATTTATGGCTGCAATACCCTCCTGTGACGCACTCGTTGCGGGGCGCCACAGTCATGTGGTCAGAGAAGGCAGGGGAGAAGGTCATGTAATCAGAGGAGGCATAAGAGAAGATCCTGTGGTCAGAGGAGGCATGTGAGAAGGTCCTGTGGTCAGAGGAGGCATGGGAGCAGGTCCTATGGTCAGAGAAGGCATGGGAGAAGGACATGTAATCAGAGGAGGCATGGGAGAAGGTCATGTGGTCAGAGGAGGCATGGGAGAAGGTCATGTGGTCAGAGGAGCATAGGAGAAGGTCCTGTGGTTAGAGGAGGCATGGGAGAAGGTCCTGTGGTCAGAGGAGGCATGGGAGAAGGTCATGTAATCAGAGGAGGCATAGGAGAAGGTCCTGTGGTCAGAGGAGGCATGGGAGAAGGTCCTGTGGTCAGAGGAGGCATGGAAGAAGGTCATGTGGTCAGAGGAGTCATAGGAGAAGGTCATGTAATCAGAGGAGGCATAGGAGAAGGTCATGTGGTCAGAGGAGGCATGGGAGAAGGTCCTGTGGTCAGAGGAGGCATAGGAGAAGGTCATGTGGTCAGAGGAGGCATGGGAGAAGGTCCTGTGGTCAGAGGAGGCATGGAAGAAGTTCATGTGGTCAGAGGGGCATGGGAGAAGGTCCTGTGGTTAGAGGAGGCATGGGAGAAGGTCTTGTAATCAGAGGAGACATAGGAGAAGATCCTGTTGTCAGAGGGGCATGGGAGAAGGTCATGTGGTCAGATGAGACCAAAAAAGAACTTTGTTATGTGAACTTTACTCACTCAACGTATTTACAGGAAGAAGAAGAATGAATACAACCCTAACAACCTTTAAGAATATACTATGAAAATGAAAAGCCTCTATGGCTCGTCCTGCCCAAGTGAAACCATTATCCTGAAAGTGCAGTTCACAAATGACAGAATTTAATTTTAAGAAAGATAAAAGGAGACAAAACGAGGCGCAATAGCGCCCTATTAATATGACACTGACTGTGCACACAGGTCACATAGAGGTGCACTCACCTGATCTAGTTGTGTGTGCACCCACAACTAGTTTTGATGGCATGTAGTTAGAAGCTGCTGCAGGACCTCCACCGCCACGTAGCACGTGTAAGATTATCCAGATCCAGGGATGGTGTATAGACGGTCCGCGCCGCTTGGAATAATCAGTCAAAATGAAGGGGGGTCTTTCATTGAAAGACTTTTTGACTGATAATTCGAAGCGGCGCGGACCATTTATACACCATCCCTGGATCTGGAGAATTTAATTTTCTCCTTTTAGAAATCAACTATGAAAAGCAAAGAGTCGTGCTGTGTAACCTGTGTCAGAATAGAGCAGAAGCCACAGATTCATTGAGGGCCTCTTTTAGAATAATTGTACACAGAACAAATCAGAGGATATGGCCCAGTGAGAGAAGAGATTTGTGGAGTGCGTTATGCAAGTGACCGGAACTGGTACAGCGGTCAGGTGAAGGACCTTGTAGGACTGAGCGTGCCAATGCTGGTTTGCCACATGTGCAAAGGCAGCAAAATATTTTAGCATTTACCTATTGGGCCTTTCACACTAGAGTTTTTGTCCGGATCCGGCCGATCGGGACAAAAAAACGCATCTGCCGCATGTGCTGCCTAATGGCCGCACTTGTGGCACACTTGCAGCAAGCCCCATGCATTGTCTATTGGGCGTGCTGCAAGTGCGGTATTGCCGTGATCCGCGGCCGCACCTGTCACAAGTGCCGGATCGCGACAATATCACACTAGCCACACTCGCCACAAGCCCCATAGACAATGCATGGGGTTTGCCGCAAGTGTACCGTAAGTGTACCTCAAGTGCAGCCGTTAGGTGGCAGATGTTTTTTTTTTGTCCATATAGGCCGGATCTGGACAAAAACGCTAGTGTGAAAGGCCCCTTATGTGATTCATAAATAATGAAATTATCTAATGGAAGGTACAATAGACATCACTGTAATCCCCCCAAGACACCCGACAGGCGACAAAGTACAGGGGGGGATTGTTATTCTTTTTCTTAGTGAAGAGGATTTGTGCTGTTTGCATATGCACATATTAATTTCTAACTGTACTTTAAACTGAGACATTTAGCAAACAATTGATTAATTCTTTGAGCTACCCCGCCACATCACGGCATTCTCAGATGGGGCAGTCCTACTCTACGTTTTTTATACACGCTGTGCCATTATGGCCTCTTGAATGCATTAAAAACAGAACCATATTAAATGAACACGTGCCTGAAGCATTTCTGAACTACTCCCACAGTGCCAGAAAAGGGCAGCGCAGATAAAGGCAGACCAGGTCCGGACATGACATCCGGACATTATCAGATCTGACCCCCACACTGCCAGATCAGCAACCATAAAGCAGAGCATATGGGCAGGGTGTGGCTGCTGTATGGTAGAGTGTGGCCACTGTGCGGCCTAGATCAATCACAATAAAGACAGATAAAATTAGCATAGCTAACTAAGCGCGCACGGCAAAGAGTGGGGGTCAGCCACAAACCAATAACAATTAAAAATGCCAAGAAACCAGCGCTGCCTGTGGTTAGCACACAATACAAAAAGTATTATAGTAGTTATATTGTTGTACATATGGGGCAGTTTAAGTATTAATTCTGTATGTAGGGCAGTATTATTATATAGTTATATCTTGATATAGGGGCAGTATTATAGTAGTTAATTCTTGATGTAAGAGCAGTATTATAGTAGTTATATTCCTGTAATATAGGGGCAGTATTATAGTAGTTATATTCTTGTATATAGGGACAGTATTATAGTAGTTAATTCCTGTATATAGGGGCAGTATTATAGTAGTTATATTCTTGTATATAGGAGCAGTATTATAGTAGTTATATTCTTGTACATAAGGGCAGTATTATAGTAGTTATATTCTTGTACATAGGAGCAGTATTATAGTAGTTATATTCTTGTACATAGGGGCAGTATATAGTAGTTATATTCTTGTATATAGGCAGTATTATAGTGTTATATTCTTGTACATAGGAGCAGTATTATAGTAGTTATATTCTTGTACATAGCAGCAGTATTATAGTAGTTATATTCTTGTATATAGGGACAGTATTATAGTAGTTATATATTCTTGTATATAGGGCAGTATTATAGTAGTTATATTCTTGTATATAGTGGCAGTATTATAGTAGTTATATTCTTGTATATAGGAGCAGTATTATAGATAGTTATATTCTTGTACATAGGAGCAGTATTATAGTAGTTTATATTCTTGTACATAGCAGCAGTATTATAGTAGTTATATTCTTGTATATAGGGGCAGTATTATAGTAGTTATATTCTTGTATATAGGAGCAGTATTATAGTAGTTAATATTCTTGTACATAGGAGAATAATTATAGTCTTTATATTTCTTGTACATAGGAGCAGTATTATAGTAGTTATATTCTTGTATATAGGAGCAGTATTATAAGAGTTATATTCTTGTAATAGGAGCAGTATTATAGTAGTTATATTCTTGTACATAGGAGCAGTATTATAGTAGTTATATTCTTGTATATAGGAGCAGTATTATAGTAGTATATTCTTGTACATAGGGCAGTATTATAGTAGTTATATTCTTGTACATAGGAGCAGTATTATAGTAGTTATATTCTTGTACATAGGGGCAGTATTATAGTAGTTATATTCTTGTATATAGGGGAATGTATTATAGTAGTATATATTTTTATAATAGTGGGCAGTATTATAGTAGTTATATTCTTGTATATAGGGGCAGTATTATAGTAGTTATATTCTTGTACATAGGGAGCAGTATTAGTAAGAGTTTATATTCTATGTACATAGGGCAGTATTATAGTAGTTATATTCTTGTATATAGGGGCAGTATTATAGTAGTTATATTCTTGTATATAGGGCAGTATTATAGTAGTTATATTCTTGTATATAGGAAGCAGTATTATAGTAGTTATATTCTTGTACATAGCAGCAGTATTATAGTAGTTATATTCTTGTACATAGGAGCAGTATTATAGTAGTTATATTCTTGTATATAGGAGCAGTATTATAGTAGTTATATTCTTGTATATAGGAGCAGTATTATAAGAGTTATATTCTTGTATATAGGGGCAGTATTATAGTAGTTATATTCTTGTACATAGGAGCAGTATTATAGTAGTTATATTCTTGTATATAGGAGCAGTATTATAAGAGTTATATTCTTGTATATAGGAGCAGTATTATAGAAGTTATATTCTTGTACATAGGAGCAGTATTATAGTAGTTATATTCTTGTACATAGGGACAGTATTATAGTAGTTATATTCTTGTATATAGGAGCAGTATTATAGTAGTTATATTCTTGTATATAGGAGCAGTATTATAGTAGTTATATTCCTGTACATAGGGGCAGTATTATAGTAGTTATATTATTGTACATAGGGGGCAGTATTATAGTAGTTATATTATTGTATATAGGAGCAGTATTATAGTAGTTATATTATTGTATATAGGGCAGTATTATAGTAGTTATATTCTTGTACATAGGGACAGTATTATAGTAGTTATATTCTTGTACATAGGGACAGTATTATAGTAGTTATATTCTTGTACATAGGGACAGTATTATAGTAGTTATATTCTTGTACATAGCGGCAGTATTATAGTAGTTATATTCTTGTACATAGGAGCAGTATTATAGTAGTTATATTCTTGTATATAGGAGCAGTATTATAGTAGTTATATTCTTGTACATAGGGCAGTATTATAGTAGTTATATTCCTGTACATAGGGGCAGTATTATAGTAATTATATTCCTGTACATAGGGGCAGTATTATAGTAATTATATTCCTGTACATAGGGGCAGTATTATAGTAATTATATTCTTGTACATAGTGGCAGTATTATAGTAGTTATATTCTTGTATATAGGAGCAGTATTATTGTAGTTATATTCTTGCACATAGGTGCAGTATTATAGTAGTTATATTCTTGTACATAGGAGCAGTATTATAGTAGTTATATTCTTGTATATAGGAGCAGTATTATAGTAGTTATATTCTTGTATATAGGAGCAGTATTATAGTAGTTATATTCTTGTATATAGGAGCAGTATTATAGTAGTTATATTCTTGTATATAGGAGCAGTATTATAGCAGTTATATTCTTGTACATAGGAGCAGTATTATAGTAGTTATATTCTTGTATATAGGGACAGTATTATAGTAGTTATATTCTTGTATATAGGGGCAGTATTATAGTAGTTATATTCTTGTATATAGGAGCAGTATTATAGCAGTTATATTCTTCTACATAGGAGCAGTATTATAGTAGTTATATTCTTGTATATAGGGGCAGTATTATAGTAGTTATATTCTTGTACATAGGAGCAGTATTATAGTAGTTATATTCTTGTACATAGGAGCAGTATTATAGTAGTTATATTCTTGTACATAGGAGCAGTATTATAGTAGTTATATTCTTGTATATAGGAGCAGTATTATAGTAGTTATATTCTTGTACATAGGAGCAGTATTATAGTAGTTATATTCTTGTACATAGGGCAGAATTATAGGTCAATGTCATGACTGGTATGTGTCCAAACATCACTTTTTTCAGGCAGTTTAGCCTAAATCTTTTTTAATTCATTACTTTTGATACTATTGCCACATTTGGACAAGGTCTTACATTTTTACAATAGTATTTTTTTTCTTCCATTACAGAATAGAGATGCCAGGTGACCTGAGATGACCACAATGTGGATTTTCTAGACTTGTCAGGGTAATGACTTTATTTCGATGCCAGGAAACATTGCCTGTTTGCCTTTTTCTGGGGTCTTGGCTGGAAGATCAGAGTTTTAATATTTATGAGAACCTTTCACCCCATGTTCCCACCCCGTGGTTCATCTGGAGCCGGTGGAGTCATAACCAGACGAGCCTTCGGTGTCACATCAGTAACAATGTCCCTCATCCTCTGCTCGTTCCTGCTGCTCTCCATCATCTCCAGATCATTTGGCGACAATGTGGTTCTAAGTATACCCAACGGAGGATTATGGGGGGAGTGGGGGCCTGTGGAGTGGTGCCCCTGCGGATTTTTTGCAAAGGGATTTTCTCTAAAGGTAAGAGACCATTTCATGGATAATGACCCTGTTAACCAAAATAGAGAAAAATAGGGACCGCACATCTTCAACTTTATTAGATATGCATAACGTTAAGAACCACAAAATGTAAATGGCAACATTACAATATGCTTCTGGAGCAGGATACCTCCTTAATCATAACCTGAGTCAAGGAAATACTTAATTGATTTTCTAATTTCAACCTCTAAAACCTTTTCTTAGATTTCTATGTGTTAACTTATCATATCAAAGTCACCAACTATTCAGCCAATGACGTGTGCTTATTAGGGATGAGCAAGTATGCTTGTGGCTACTCGGTACTCGCACGAATATCACGGTATTCAGGGTACTCGGCGAGTACCGAGTAATCTCGCGATACTCTTGCTATGCTCGGGGTCCAACCTTCCTGCATGTTGGCGCTCTTTACAGAGCCAGCCCGCATGCAGGGATTGGCTGACAGACACTGTAATGCCACAGCCATGTTGGTTGTAGCATTACAGTGATTGGCTGGCCGCACAGCGTCATCAGGTCTTTATAAGACCCGGCCGTGCTGTGTTCGTCACTCTGCTCCACAGACAGGCATTGTAGGGAGTAGTGATGAGCGAGCATGCTCGGCGCTACTCGTTACTCGCACGAGTATCCCAGCACTCGGGATGCTCGGACTCCTCGCAAATAATTATTGATCTGACACAATTACACAGCTCCCTTCAGTGCACACAGTGAGCTGGCACCTCACAGAGAGCAGATTGATTGTTAGGATCCCTCTGGGGGCAAAGCAAGGTGTTATATGCTGCGACGATTTGAAAAAGCCCCCCCTCCCGACCCTTCCCAGAAACACTCGTTTTATAGCCGGAAGTCTGTGGGCAGAGCCTATCACTCATTGACTTGCATTGGGCTCGCTGCTCGGGTCGTGCACCCGAGCATCGAGCACCCGAGCATTTTAGTGCTCGCTCATCACTAGCTCTAATCTGTAATCTCAGTGTGCAGCTAAAAAACAACTCTTGTCTGCATTCATTTAGCATCTTAGTGCGGCAGGAGTGGCTTGTAGCTCCAAGTAGTATACCAAAACACGGTATACGCGTCAGCATTTGTGTCTGACCGTTCCAGCTGCCGGGATTAAATCGCTGTAATCTCTAATCTCAGTGTGCAGCTAAAATCCAACTCTTGTCTGCATTCATTTAGCTGTATACAGGCATCACAACATTGAAAATGCACAAGGCCGGTGGCAAGGGACAAGGAACTGGACGTGATGGTGGTGCATGCAGAGGCGAGGCCGTGTGCAAGCTCGAATTGCACCACGACAAACGCCCACATCATCTCGCTCGACCTTCCTGTCCCAATTTCTAGTGGACTGCAGCAGTACACCACTATTAAACCCAGACCAGTGTCAACAGGTTGTTAGTTGGATAGCGGATAATACTTCTAGTCAGTTTGGCACCACCACAAATACCCTGTCTTCCACACGGTCAAGTGTCAGTAGCCGTGAGACTGGACTGCACATTCCACACCCTGATCCTCCTTCCTCCCCCAATGCCGAGTCCCCGGCCTTGGACATAACTGATCCCACAATTGGCCACTCTGAAGAGCTGTTCACTTATCCATTCGTAGATTCTGGCCTCTCGCCAGCTCCACTTGAAGTGGGTCATGAGAAGATCGTATGTACCGATGCACAAATATTTGAGCAGCCACGGTCTCATGAAGGCAACGGTGGGAATGTGCTCAACAAGGGTGGACGATGATGAGACACAATTGCCAGAAAGTCAGGAGGAGGACCAGGGTGCGGAAGTGGAAGACGACGTGGTGGATGATCCAGTAACTGACCCAACCTGGCAGGAGGATATGCAGAGCGAGGACAGCAGTGTACAGGGGGAGGGAGGTTTAGCATCACAACAGGCCGGAAGAAGCAGGGTGGTGTCCGCAGGCAGAAGGCAGGCAACCGTTCCCCGGAACAACAACATGAGTGAAGTTGCCAATACAACTGCTAGGTCTTCCTGAGTCTGGCTGTTTTTTAAGGTGTCTGCAGATAATTCCAAAAGGCTATTTGCAACACCTGCCATGCCAGTATCAGCAGGGGTAGCAAAACTAGCAGCCTGACCATCACCAGCATGATCAGGCAATTTGTCAGCAAAGCACCCGACTTTGTGGGATGTACAGCAGAGTACAGGAGCATTGTCTGCGGGTGACACCGCTGCGTCTTCTACTGTTGTGCGTGCAAGACAATTCCCTGTCCATACTGCAGGCGAAGATGCCTTCCTGTCCTTCACCTGTAGTTGCACAAGCAGAAATACCACATCATCAACCACGTCCTTGTCCCAGCGCAGCGTTCAGTTATCCATACCCCAATCTTTGGAATGCAGGCGCAAATACGCTGCCAACGTCCCACATGCCACAGTTCTAAATGCACACATTTCACGACTGCTAGCGCTGGAAATGTTGCCTTTTAGGCTAGTGGAGACGGAAGCATTCCGCAACCTGATGCGGCGGCTGTCCCACGTTACTCGGTCCCCAACAGCCACTATTTCTCCCGGTGTGCCGTCCCCGCATTACATAAGCACGTGTCCACAAAACATCAGACGTGCCCTTAACAACACAATTGCAGGCAAAGTACACCTAACCACGGACACGTGGACAAGTGCTTGTGGGCAGGGCCGGTACATCTAGCTGATGGAAACACTGGGTTAATTCTGGAAGCCGGGACCCAGTCTGAGATTGGGATGGAACACATCCTTCCGACACCAAGGATTGCAGGCCCTAACTCAGTCAGGGTTTCACCCACAGTGTACAGCTCCAGGACGAGGGCAGTTGTTGAGTACCAGCATCAACTAGGCCGTTGGTATACGGTTCAAACTCCACACATAAGACCTCAGGAGTGGACAGGGATGTCCGACATATGTACCATCCTCCAAAACTTTGAGGACTCCACCAAAATGGTGATGCCATCATTAGCGTCACCATCCCGCTTCTCTGTATTCTAAAACCCTCTCTGCTCAAAATCAAAGACGATGCATTGCAGGCGGAGCACGATGAGTTGGAGCAAGAAACCGTACTGGGTGATTACACACAGCCCAGCCTCATCTCATCCCAACGTGCATTGGTGGACTATGACGAGGAGGAGGAGGATGAAGAAATTGAGCTACTTTCATGCGGAATTGACAGTAGTACATGCACAACCATCAGACCGTCGGTTCAGCGTGGATGGCCAGGGGACCGGGCACAGGAGGAGGATGAGGCCAGCATGGACAGTCATGCTGTTGGTGAGGACCCTGAAGTCCTTGCCTGTTAACAGTCTGGCGCACATGGCTGACTTTATGTTACGCTGCCTGTGTCGTGACCTTGCGTTGTCAACATCTTGGTGGGCACTCATTACTGGTTGGTGACACTTTTAGACCCACGCTACAAGGAGAACTTTATTTCTCTTATTCCCGAGGCGGAGAGGTCTACAAAAATGCTGCAGTACCAGAAGGCCATAGTCGAGGAATTAGTAAAAAAATTCCCTTCGAAAAAACGATAGCGGCAGTGGTCACAATTCAGTGGACAACCAAGGCGTCCGGCAGAGGTAGGGGAACACTCACGAAGATCTGGGACACTTTTCTCAGCACCTCCTGTACCACAGGCCCTGAGGTGCGGGGTAGTGTCACAAGGACTGCAAAGTGTGCGAAGATGCTGAAGGAGTACATTGCCAATCGTACAAAAGTGCTTCTAGACTCCTCTGTGTCTTATAATTATTGGTATCCAAGCTGGACACGTGGCAGGAATTGGCTCTCTACGCCTTGGAAGTCCTGGCCTGCCCTGCCGCTAGCGTTTTGTCAGAGTGTGTTTTTAGTGCCGCAGGTGGAATCATTACAGATAAACGCACCCGCCTGTCAACTGAAAATGCTGACAGGCTAACTCTGATCAAAATGAACAAGGGTTGGATTGGGCCTGACTTCACCACACCACCACCAAATGATAGCGGAATTTAAATTTTGTGCCGGTAGATTGCCATGCACCTCCGCACACCCACACATTGGTACACACTTCATGTCTTTGGCTACTTGTGTACTGCTCCTCCTTCTCCTCATCCGCCACCATCATATGATCAGTGTGACCGTGGTTCATGATGCCACGAAAACATAATTTTTTGACATCATATTTATGATGATGATGCACCTAACGTTCAAATGTTAGGCAGTAGTTTCATGTATACCCCCAGGGGTAAATGTTTTAGTCCATGCTTACAGGATGGGCATTACAAGTACAGGAGACCCGCTCCTTTGTAATGGGAACAATATTTAGAGGCTCTCCTCCAGTTTCTTTCCAGGGATTGGGTGCCTCACAATTTTGGCTGCCTGCCTAGGGCAATACTCAAAGACTAATCCCTTAAATGGGCACATATTTAAAGAGGCCCTCAGCAATCTCTTTAGAGCATTGGGGTGCCTCCCAATTTTTGGTGCCCTGCCTAGGGCAATACTACAAAAGACAAAGTTCCTTATAATGGGCACATTATTTAAGAGGCCTTCATGGACGCCTCTATCCAGGGGCATGGAGTACCACACAATTTAAAAAAAACAAATCTTTCATGTAATCCAAAAAACTAACATACACCAACTCTGTGTCACAAGTGGGTATGAGCCCTTAATATTTTCTCCAGGAAAATCATTTTGGTTTATTTTGTAGCATTTTCTTGACAGTCCGTAAAAGTGGCGTAATAGTCTGACTACATTGTTCACAGCAGTGACCTTGGGGTGTGAAATGCTTACAGGGGTTTTCCCCATGCTGCTCCCTTCTCATTTCAGCACTGTTCTGATACTTTTGTGAAATTTTTAGGGTTTTTCCTTGCTGCCGGGGGTCATGCCAGAAAAATACTCGGTGTCTCCCATAGGATAACATTGGGCTCGGTGACTCGGGCCGAGTACACGAGTATCTTGGGATGCTCGGCCCGAGCTCGAGCACCCAAGCATTTTAGTACTCGCTCATCTCTAGGCTTATCATTTTCCAATGTGCATGTTTAATGCTTCTCTCGTGCTGCACCTCTGCCCTGGACTCAAGCAGACACAGCTGCTCAACCGCCATTTTCTCTTCTCTGTTCCAATTCCTTTTCTTCTTAGTGAGGTGCATTGTTGTTTAGCATTTCTTAAAATCCTTTGTTATTGAAATAAAATTGCTCTACTGTGCAAATTTTGATACAGTGGAGGAAATAAGTATTTGAACCCTTGCTGATTTTGTAAGTTTGCCGACTGGTAAAGACATGAACAGTCTATAATTTTGAGTCGGTTAATTGTAACAATGAGAGTAGAAGATCAAATATAAAATACAGAAAATCACATTGTCTAAATGATATAAATGTATTTACATTTTGAGAGAGAAATAAGTATTTGATCCCTACCAACCACTAGGAGTTCAGGCTCCTACAGACAGTTAGACGCTCCTAATCCCCTGGTTCCTGCATTACACACAGCTGTGTTACATTGTCACCTGTATAAAGCTCCTGTCCACACAATGAATCAGTCACCTCTAACCTCTACAACATGGGAAGACCAAAGAGCTTTGTAAGGATGTCAGGGAAAGATCCCAGACCTGCGCAAGGCTGGAATGGGCTACAAGACCATAAGGAAGACAAAGCTGGGTGAGAAGGAGACAAACTGTGGGTGCAATAGTAAGAAATGGAAGAAATACAGAATGAGATCAATCCACATCAATCTTGGGGCTCCATGTAAAATCTCACCTCGTGGGGGATCCAGGATCATGAGGAGGGTAGAGATCAGCCTAAACTACACGGGGGGAACTTGTTACTGATGTCAGGCAGCATGGGACCAATGTCACCAAGAAAACCATTGGTAACACATTACACCATAATGGATTAATATCCTGCAGTGCCCGCAAAGTCCCACTGCTTAAGAAGGCACATGGGCCCCTGTCTGAAGTTTACCAATGACACCTTGGTGATTGTGAGAGTGATTGGAGAGAAGGTGATGTGGTTACATGAGACACAAATTGAGCTCTTTGCATTAACTCAACTCGCCGTGTTTGGAGGAAGAGAAATGCTGCCTATGACACAAAGAACACCATCCCCCAGTCAAGTATGGCAGTGGAAACATTATGCTTTGGGGGTGTGTCTCTGCTAAGACACAGGATTACTTCACCGAATTAATGGGACAATGGATGGAGCCATGTACTGTAAAATCCTGAGTGACAACCTCCTTCCCTCTCCAGGACATTAAAAATGGGTCGAGGCTGGATCTTACAGCATACAATGACCCAAAACATCAGCCATGGTCACAAAGGAGGGCTCAAAAAGAAGCACATTAAGGTGATCGAGTGACCTTACCAGGCTCCAGACCATAATTCCATAGAAAACGTATGGAGGAGCTGAAGCTCTGAGTTGCCAAGTGACAGCTCCAAAATCTTACTGATTTAGAGATGATCTGCAGAGAGGAGTGGAGCAAAATCCCTCCTGACATGTGGTAAACCTCATCATCAACTACATGAAAATCTGACTGCTGTGCTGCCAACAAGGGTTTACCAACAAGTATTAAGTCTTGTTTGATAGAGGATCAATACTTATTTCTCTCTGAAAAATGCAAATACATTGATATCATTTAGACAATGGGATTTTCTGGATTTTATTTTTGATGTTCTATCTCTCACCTTTAAAATTAACGACCCTTAAAATATAGACTGTTCATGTCTGTGTCAGTGGGCAAACGTACAAAATCAGCAAGGGCTCGAATACTTACTTCCCTCACTGCATATAACACCATTAATGATATAGATAGCAGTTTTTATATTTATCCTACATAGTATCTTACACTATGGAGGGAGGACATTAGAAATACACAAAATGTGCCTCACTTTAGTGTATATTTTTGACCCACACATTTTCCTCAGGGCATGGGGCAGATATGTCTACTCTAACCATTTACTCAGTGGCATAACATGAGTCTGATGTGGACAAGAGTAAGATTTTGATCTGCCTTTTCCTCCTTGTGGTACATGTCTCCGATTCTGGTATAATGTCCCATCCTGAAATATATATCCCCCATCCTGGTATATCTGTCCTCCATCCTGGTATATGCCCACCATTACTAGTTTATATGTCCACCATCCGAGTATATCCCAGTATATATGTCCTTTATCCTGGAATATATGGTCCCCATCCTGTATATATGTCCCTACCTGGTTACATATGTCCCCCATCCTGGGCCCATCCTGGTTATATGTCCACCATCCTGGTATATATGTCATCATCATCCGTGATATGTCCCTCATCCTGTATAATGTCCTATACTTTATGTCCATCGGTATATGTTCCATCCTGGTTTATATGTCCCCCATCCTGGTATATATGTCCCAGTATTTATGATCCCCATCCAGTATATGTCTCCCATCCTGGTATATATGTCCCATATCCTGTTATATAGGTCCCCCTTCCTTGTATATATATGTACACCATCCGATATATATGTCTCCCATCCTGGTATATGTCCCCATATGATTTATATGTCTCTCATCCCAGTTTATATGTCCCCACTTGGTATATATTTCCACTATCTGGTATGTATGTCCCCCATCCTGGTATATATTCTCCATCCTGATATATCTGTCCACTATCCCAGTAATATGACCCCATCATGGTATATATTAGCCCATTTTGATTATTCCCCCATCTTGTGTCTCTTCCTGGTATATATTGTCTCCCATCCTGGGACTATCCTGGTATATATGTACGTCTTTCATCCTGGTATATACTTACCTCCATCTTGTTATATACTGTTCCCTGGTATATAGGTTCCCCATTTTGTATTAAAAAATCCTAATCACATTCCGTCACCAAGTGCCATCCTTCTTTACAGCCAGTGCAAGAGGTGACAGCTGACATTGGTGTGCCTGTGCCATGGTGCAAGCTATCCTGCCATGCTCCCCCCAGTCACGGGCATGCTGATGTCAGCTTCCAGCCTCTGATTGGCCAGCAGCATATATAGCAATACAGGGATCCGACGGCTTTCTCTACCACTATACACTTCAGCTTAATGTGCATCCTCGGATAGGCGGTGGGTGCTGGGGAAGGGTGCGCCCTATACCCTCAGGTCAAGTCGGAAAATCTGCTATGGTGATCATTACGCCCCTGCCATTACTCAAATTTCATTAAGGCCAATTACAACATGCTCTACATACAAATGTTAAACGTTTTATGTAGATACATGTAACAAAACAAGGTCCGACACAAAAAAATATATATTTCATGCCGGTAATCTTGGGACACTCAACCCAAGCCATCAGTCAAACGTCACCTATCTTTCCCCACTCCGCCATGATTGAGAATGCTCGACTCACTTGAGAGATGATCAGACAAATGTATCGGCATTCGGAAACCCAACCGGCTGGATGCTTCTCTCCTTCCGAAACCATCTATCGGGGAAGAGTCAGGAGGTCACTGTACGCACCAGACTATCAGCCAATGTCGTCCAATTTGGCCAACTTTATAATAATGTGTCTAGGGGTCATAACACATCTGAACTTCACTACAGATCCTAGAACAGTAAGAAGGTGGAGGACCAGAACACAAATAGCCTCTGCGAATGGACTGGCCACAATGGACTTTATTTTAGGTTTTGTAACATTGTCAGAAATGGAATCCGTAGTTGGACGATTCCTTCCTGATATATATTTCTAAACTTATCAACGATGTGATATGCGAAATCGGGAGCGTGCCGATTTTGTGGACACCTGTGCAACATCGCCGGTGAGCGGTCATACGTCCAGATATCGTGGACAACTCACCAACGATGTTGTGAGCAAACACCGCGAACGATCCCTGCTCACTGCTGTGAATGGGCGAAGCCGGCCGTGACATCACTATTGCGGTGTCACACCGAACGATGCCGCCGGTTGCTTAAGCTGAAGTTGACAGATTTTCCTGCATGCAGGTAAACCTGTCAACTCCGACTTGAGCAACTATCGTTGTTGAATTGTGCGTTTACACGCAACGACGCAACAACTATGTCGTTTCAACATCGTTCCTGACGTCACTTTTGAACGATGTCGGAAATGATGTTGAAAAGTGTAACGGGGCCTTTAGTGAGCACTTCAGTGCTTGAGTGCTCAGTACTCAAAAAGTGCAGGTTGGACTCTTGGATGGGCCTGACTTGTGTACCAAAGTCAATAGGAAGCTTGAACATTTTTCCAGAACACTTTTGCTTCAAAATGGTTGAGTTCCCCCTTGACTTCGGTACACAAGTTGAGGCCGTCCGAGCATCCAACTTGCTTGTTTCGAGTACGGAGTGCTTGTGTGCTGAAGTGCTCACTCATCGGGATGTACATGGGCAGTAGAGGTGGCAGCCCCATGACACATAAAGCGAATACTAAAAAAAATTAGAGAGAATTTAACAATTTTGGGCAAGTCCAGTTTTTCCTTCTGGATAAATTTACATTGATTTTCATGAGATATATGAGATATTCTAGGCTCGAGTCATGGTAAAACCATTCCACTAACGGCACATTTTGTTGATTTTACCATAAAGTTATAGAAACTTTTCTTTGTCTTGGCAATCTTCTGACCTAGGTGGAAGTAAAGCAGAGAGCTGAGGATGATACAGGGCTGAACGGGATACGTCTGCACTGTCTAAACAAGACCGAAGTCCACCCAACTGCAAAAGATGAATATGTCATCAAGTCAATCGATGGACCGTGAGTAGAGGAGATAAAATGTCCAATGGGCTTGATTACTAATGTCAGATGCCTTATAACCTGTGTAGAGCTACAGTCATATGAAAAAGTTTGGGCACCCCTCTTAATCTTACTCATTTTTTTTTGTTTAAAATTGTTTTTTTGCAACAGCTATTTCAGTGTGATCTATGTAATAACTGATGGACGAAGTAATATTTCAGTGTGATATATGTAATAACTGATGGACGCAGTAATATTTCAGTGTGATCTATGTAATAACTGATGGACACAGTAATATTTCAGTGTGATCTATGTAATAACTGATGGACACAGTAATATTTCAGTGTGATCTATGTAATAACTGATGGACACAGTAATATTTCAGTGTGATCTATGTAATAACTGATGGACACAGTAATATTTCAGTGTGATCTATGTAATAACTGATGGACACAGTAATATTTCAATGTGATATATGTAATAACTGATGGACACAGTAATATTTCAGTGTTATATATGTAATAACTGATGGGCACAGTAATATTTCAGTGTGATCTATGTAATAACTGATGGACGCAGTAATATTTCACTGTGATCTATGTAATAACTGATGGACACAGTAATATTTCAGTGTGATCTATGTAATAACTGATGGACACAGTAATATTTCAGTGTGATCTATGTAATAACTGATGGACACAGTAATATTTCAGTGTGATCTATGTAATAACTGATGGACACAGTAATATTTCAGTGTGATATATGTAATAACTGATGGACGCAGTAATATTTCAGTGTGATCTATGTAATAACTGATGGACACAGTAATATTTCAGTGTGATCTATGTAATAACTGATGGACGCAGTAATATTTCAGTGTGATCTATGTAATAACTGATGGACACAGTAATATTTCAGTGTGATCTATGTAATAACTGATGGACACAGTAATATTTCAGTGTGATCTATGTAATAACTGATGGACACAGTAATATTTCAGTGTGATCTATGTAATAACTGATGGACACAGTAATATTTCAGTGTGATCTATGTAATAACTGATGGACACAGTAATATTTCAGTGTGATCTATGTAATAACTGATGGACACAGTAATATTTCAGTGTGATCTATGTAATAACTGATGGACACAGTAATATTTCAGTGTGATCTATGTAATAACTGATGGACACAGTAATATTTCAGTGTGATCTATGTAATAACTGATGGACACAGTAATATTTCAGTGTGATATATGTAATAACTGATGGACACAGTAATATTTCAGTGTGATCTATGTAATCACTGATGGACACAGTAATATTTCAGTGTGATATATGTAATAACTGATGAACACAGTAATATTTCAGTGTGATATATGTAATAACTGATGGACGCAGTAATATTTCAGTGTGATCTATGTAATAACTGATGGACACAGTAATATTTCAGTGTGATCTATGTAATAACTGATGGACACAGTAATATTTCAGTGTGATCTATGTAATAACTGATGGACACAGTAATATTTCAGTGTGATCTATGTAATAACTGATGGACACAGTAATATTTCAGTGTGATCTATGTAATAACTGATGGACACAGTAATATTTCAGTGTGATCTATGTAATAACTGATGGACACAGTAATATTTCAGTGTGATCTATGTAATAACTGATGGACACAGTACTATTTCAGTGTGATCTATGTAATAACTGATGGACACAGTAATATTTCAGTGTGATCTATGTAATAACTGATGGACACAGTAATATTTCAGTGTGATATATGTAATAACTGATGGACACAGTAATATTTCAGTGTGATATATGTAATAAGTGATGGACACAGTAATATTTCAGTGTGATCTATGTAATAACTGATGGACACAGTAATATTTCAGTGTGATCTATGTAATAAACTGATGGACACAGTAATATTTCAGTGTGATCTATGTAATAACTGATGGACACAGTAATATTTCAGTGTGATATATGTAATAACTGATGGACACAGTAATATTTCAGTGTGATATATGTAATAACTGATGGACACAGTAATATTTCAGTGTGATATATGTAATAAGTGATGGACACAGTAATATTTCAGTGTGATCTATGTAATAACTGATGGACACAGTAATATTTCAGTGTGATATGTGTAATAACTGATGGACACAGTAATATTTCAGTGTGATATATTTAATAACTGATGGACACAGTAATATTTCAGGATTGAAATGAGGTTTATTGTACTTACCAAAAATGTGAAATATGCATTATTTCAAAATTTAACAGGTGCCAAAGTATGGGCACCCTTCTGATTTTCATTATTTGAATACTCCTAACTACTTTTTACTGACTTACTGAAGCACTAAATTGGTTTGGTAACCTCATTGAGCTTTGTACTTCATAGCCCGGTGTATCCAATCATGAGAAAAGCTATTTCAGGTGTCCACTTGCAAGTTGTTCTCCTAGTTGCATCTTCTCTGAGGAGTGGCATCATGGGCTCCTCAAAACAGCTCTCAAATGATCTGAAAACAAAGATTGTTCAACATAGTTGTTCAGGGGAAGGATACAAAAAGTTGTCTCAGAGATTTAACCTGTCAGTTTCCACTGTGAGGAACATAGTAAGGAAATGGAAGACCACAGGGACAGTTCTTGTAAAGGCCAGAAGTGGCAGCCAACAAAAATATCAGAAAGGCAGAGAAGAATGGTGAGAACAGTCAAGAGCAATCCACAGACCACCTCCAAAGACCTGCAGCATCATCTTGCTGCAGATGGTGTCACTGTGCATTGGTCAACAATACAGCGCACACTATACAAGGAGAAGCTGTATGGGAGAGTGATGCCAAAGAAGCCGTTTCTGCATGCCCGCCACAAACAGAGTCGCCTGAGGTATGCAAAAGCACATTTGGACATTTTTGAAGAAGGTCCTGTGGACTGATGAAACAAAGATTGAGTTGTTTGGTCATACAACAAGGCGTCATGCATGGCGCTACAAAAAACACAGCATTCCAAGAAAAACACTTGCTACCCACTGTCAAATTTGGGGAAGGGTCCATCATGCTTTGGGGCTGTGTGGCCAATGATGGCACCGGGAATCTTGTTACAGTTGAGGGTCGCATGGATTTCACTCAGTATCAGCAGATTCATGAGAATAATGTTCAAGAATCAGTGTCAAAGTTGAAGTTACGTCGGGGATGGATCTTTCAGCAAGACAATGATCCAAAACACCGCTCCAAATCTACTCAGGCATTCATGCAGAGGAACAATTACAATGTTCTGGAATGGCCATCCCAGTCCCCAGACCTGAATATCACTGAACATCTGTGGGATATTGTGAAGCGGGCTGTCCATGCTCGGCGACCATCAAACTTAACTGAACTGGAATTGTTTTGTAAAGAGCAATGGTCAAAAATCCCTTCATCCAGGATCCAGGAACTCATTAACAGCTACAGGAAGCCACTAGAGGCAAAAGGTGGATCTACTAAATATTAATGTCACTTTTCTGTTGAGGTGCCCATACTTTTGCACCTAAATTTTGAAATAATGCATATTTCACATTTTTGGTTAGTACAATAAACCTCATTTCAATCCTGAAATATTACTGTGTCCATCAGTAAATATTACATAGATCACACTGAAATATTACTGTGTCCATCAGTTATTACATAGATCACACTGAAATATTACTGTGTCCATCAGTTATTACATAGATCACACTGAAATATTACTGTGTTCATCAGTTATTACATAGATCACACTGAAATATTACTGTGTCCATCAGTTATTACATAGATCACACTGAAATATTACTGTGTCCATCAGTTATTACATACATCACACTGAAATATTACTGTGTCCATCAGTTATTACATAGATCACACTGAAATATTACTGTGTCCATCAGTTATTACATAGATCACACTGAAATATTACTGTGTCCATCAGTTATTACATACATCACACTGAAATATTTCTGTGTCCATCAGTTATTACATAGATCACACTGAAATATTACTGTGTCCATCAGTTATTACATAGATCACACTGAAATATTACTGTGTCCATCAGTTATTACATAGATCACACTGAAATATTACTGTGTCCATCAGTTATTAAATATATCACACTGAAATATTCCTGTTTCCATCAGTTATTACATATATCACACTGAAATATTACTGTGTCCATCAGTTATTACATGTATCACACTGAAATATTACTGTGTCCATCAGTTATTACATAGATCACACTGAAATATTACTGTGTCCATCAGTTATTACATAGATCACACTGAAATATTACTGTGTCCATCAGTTATTACATAGATCACACTGAAATATTACTGTGTTCATCAGTTATTACATAGATCACACTGAAATATTACTGTGTCCATCAGTTATTACATACATCACACTGAAATATTACTGTGTCCATCAGTTATTACATAGATCACACTGAAATATTACTGTGTCCATCAGTTATTAAATATATCACACTGAAATATTCCTGTTTCCATCAGTTATTACATATATCACACTGAAATATTACTGTGTCCATCAGTTATTACATGTATCACACTGAAATATTACTGTGTCCATCAGTTATTACATAGATCACACTGAAATATTACTGTGTCCATCAGTTATTACATAGATCACACTGAAATATTACTGTGTCCATCAGTTATTACATAGATCACACTGAAATATTACTGTGTCCATCAGTTATTACATAGATCACACTGAAATATTACTGTGTCCATCAGTTATTACATAGATCACACTGAAATATTACTGTGTCCATCAGTTATTACATAGATCACACTGAAATATTACTGTGTCCATCAGTTATTACATAGATCACACTGAAATATTACAGTGTCCATCAGTTATTACATAGATCACACTGAAATATTACTGTGTCCATCAGTTATTACATAGATCACACTGAAATATTACTGTGTCCATCAGTTATTACATATATCACACTGAAATATTACTGTGTCCATCAGTTATTACATAGATCACACTGAAATATTACTGTGTCCATCAGTCATTACATAGCTCACACTGAAATATTACTGTGTCCATCAGCTATTACATAGATCACACTGAAATATAACTGTGTCTATCAGTTATTACATAGATCACACTGAAATATTACTGTGTCCATCAGTTATTACATAGATCACACTGAAATATTACTGTGTCCATCAGTTATTACATAGATCACACTGAAATATTACTGTGTCCATCAGTTATTACATAGATCACACTGAAATATTACTGTGTCCATCAGTTATTACATAGATCACACTGAAATATTACTGTGTCCATCAGTTATTACATACATCACACTGAAATATTTCTGTGTCCATCAGTTATTACATAGATCACACTGAAATATTACTGTGTCCATCAGTTATTACATAGATCACACTGAAATATTACTGTGTCCATCAGTTATTACATAGATCACACTGAAATATTACTGTGTCCATCAGTTATTAAATATATCACACTGAAATATTCCTGTTTCCATCAGTTATTACATATATCACACTGAAATATTACTGTGTCCATCAGTTATTACATGTATCACACTGAAATATTACTGTGTCCATCAGTTATTACATAGATCACACTGAAATATTACTGTGTCCATCAGTTATTACATAGATCACACTGAAATATTACTGTGTCCATCAGTTATTACATAGATCACACTGAAATATTACTGTGTTCATCAGTTATTACATAGATCACACTGAAATATTACTGTGTCCATCAGTTATTACATACATCACACTGAAATATTACTGTGTCCATCAGTTATTACATAGATCACACTGAAATATTACTGTGTCCATCAGTTATTAAATATATCACACTGAAATATTCGTTCCATCTTTTACTTTCACCTGAATATTACTGTTTCCATCAGTTATTACATTATCACACTGAAATATTACTGTGTCCATCAGTTATTACATGATCACACTGAAATATTACTGTGTCCATCAGTTATTACATAGATCACACTGAAATATTACTGTGTCCATCAGTTATTACATAGATCACACTGAAATATTACTGTGTCCATCAGTTATTACATAGATCACACTGAAATATTACTGTGTCCATCAGTTATTACATAGATCACACTGAAATATTACTGTGTCCATCAGTTATTACATAGATCACACTGAAATATTACTGTGTCCATCAGTTATTACATAGATCACACTGAAATATTACGTGTCCATCAGTTATTACATAGATCACACTGAAATATTACAGTGTCCATCAGTTATTACATAGATCACACTGAAATATTACTGTGTCCATCAGTTATTACATAGATCACACTGAAATATTACTGTGTCCATCAGTTATTACATAATCACACTGAAATATTACTGTGTCCATCAGTTATTACATAGATCACACTGAAATATTACTGTGTCCATCAGTATTACATAGTCTCACACTGAAATATAACTGTGTCCATCAGCTATTACATAGATCACACTGAAATATAACTGTGTCCATCAGTTATTACATAGATCACACTGAAATATTACTGTGTCCATCAGTTATTACATAGATCACACTGAACATCAATATGTACACTGTTACTGTCCATCAGTTATTACATAGATCACACTGAAATAGCTGTTGCAAAAAAACAATTTTAAACAAAAAAAAAAAGGGTAAGATTAAGGGGTGCCCAAACTTTTTCATATGACTGTATATGTAAAGGCTGACAGCACATGTCTCCAGAACGTATTGTATATAGAGGGAGTATTATTGTGGTTTTTGGCTGATAAAACCTGCATACCCGGATTCCCCCACAATTGTAAAACATGATGCAACTGGATGAACCTGCACCGTCAAACATCTCATGGGTCAGTGATAATACCGATGCATGAGCATCCTGTTGCATCAGGTATTGCACCTTTTTTAGCTGGACCCGGTTGGAAATGACACACCTACTAGTAGGTGTGTCATTTAAAACTGGGTTATGGGCATGCTCTGTCCAAAAACCCAGATCCGGCATCAAGATCCAGCAGGATCCGGGTTCCACAGAGCCACATTCTAATATAACCCGGAATGCCCCCGATCCAGGTGTTTACGGTTTTGAAACGGAAAATTGCTCCAGAATGCGTTTTTGGTGTCTGTGAAAAAACCATGGACACCCCCAGTGCCTGTGAACAGTAAAAAACTTAATGTACCCGCAAGTTCCTGTGACCCCATTGAAAGTCAACAGGGCCAAAAATGGATGCAGGTTCCTCCAGTTCCAGCTGGATTCACACGGATACCAAACACCCGTGGTGTGAAACCAGCCTTGTCTTTAGTACAATGAATGCATCTTTTGTTTTTGTCCATAAAAGTGGTACTATTTCAAATTATATCCAATAAATCTTCTTTCACTGTTTTTGTTCATGTTCACAGCTGGGGTGAGTGGAGTGAGACCATGTGGTGCCCAATAGGACATCTAATTAGCTTCAGCTTGCAAGTGGAGCCACCAAGAAGAGGTGTCGATGATACAGCTGCCAATAACATAATGTTTCAGTGCTCGGATTATGAGGTCATTTTGGGAACGGGCCATAGTTGGGGAGATTATGGCCGATGGAGCGGAAAATGCATGGATGGAATCTGCGGCATAAAGGCCAAGGTGGAGCGGCCACAAGGCAGTGGAGATGACACGTCTCTCAATGACGTCCAGTTTATGTGCTGTAAGAAATAGATAGCACCAGAGAGCAGGGTGACAAGTATTTACACTGGAAGTAAATTGTGTGCTATAATTTTTGGAATCAAATATTCTTTCAACAGTCTTCAATCTGTTTTAGGTACGGGAACTCGAAAAAGCTTATTACATAGATACAGGAACATACCAAGCCTAAGTACATAGACATGGGAAAAAAAAACTTATTATATGTTATATTATGGGAACAAAACAGACCTTACTACATAGATTGGGAACAGATCAGAACTTACTAGATAGATATAGGATATATAGAACAGATCCAAGCCTACTACATAGATACAGGAACTGAACTAAGCTTACTATATAATGATAGGAAGATACATAAATATGGCAATAGATCCACGCATATTACATAGATATGCAAACAGATCCAAGCTTACTACATAGAAATGGGAGCAGAACTTAGTAGATAGATATGTTAACAGAACAGACCTCATAACATACATAAGGGACCAAAACCAGACTTATTAAACAGATACAGGACAGTAACAAGCTTAATACAGGAATATAACTGAGTTTATTACATAGATACAGATCTGAGCTTAATGCATTGATATGAAAACAGAACCCAGCTAAATACATAGATACAAGAACAAAACACAGTTTACTAAGTAGATACAGGAACCGAACGATGCTGACAACAAAGGTACGGGAACGAAACTGAGCATACTGCATAGATACAGGAACTTAAACAAGGTTATTACACAGATACAGGAATAGAAAAAAGCTTACTACATATATGCAAGAAGTGAACTAAGCTTATTATATAGATACAAAAATGGAACGAAGCTTATCACACAGGTGCTAGATCAAAACCAAGCTTACTAGAATGGTATGGGAAGAGCACTGATTTTACTACATAGATACAGGAAGTAAAGTAGGCATACTATATAGATACAAGAACAGAACCAAGCTTATCACACAGGTACAGGAACACAAGCAAGCTTACTACATAGATACAGGAAGTAAAGTAGGCATACTAGATAGATACAAGAACAGAACCAAGCTTATCACACAGGTACAGGAACAAAACCAAGCTTAGTACATAGATACAGGAAGTAAAGTAGGCATACTAGATAGATACAAGAACAGAACCAAGCTTATCACACAGGTACAGGAACAAAACCAAGCTTAGTACATAAATACAGGAAGTAAAGTAGGCATACTAGATAGATACAAGAACAGAACCAAGCTTATCACACAGGTATAGGAACACAACCAAGCTTAGTACATAGATACAGGAAATAAAGTAGGCATACTATATAGATACAAGAACAGAACCAAGGTTATCACACAGGTACAGGAAAACAACCAAGCTTAGTACATAGATACAGGAAGTAAAGTAGGCATACTATATAGATACAAGAACAGAACCAATCTTATTACACAGGTACAGGAACACAACCAAGCTTAGTACATGGGTAGGGATCAGAACCAAGCTTAGTACATCGCTACAGGTACAGAACCAAGTTAGTTATATTTTGTAATTTTCAAATTTAATTTTGATATTCTTAAATCAGTCCTGCTGTTCAATATAATCAATAAATAACATGTCTCATATGTCTACTTTACATCTGCATCATTTTTCAAACTTCATTTTATTTTGTTGGGATGTTAGAAGGGTTAAAACGTTAGCACCAATTTCTTATTTTTCCAAGAAATTTACAAAACCTGTTTCTTTCGGGGCATATGAAGATTTAAATGGACATTCAGGGGATCTACATATTGGAAACTCCCCAAAAGTGATACCATTTAAAAAAAAACGCACCCACAAATATTTCAACATTTCTTAACCCTTCAGATGCTACACGGTAATTAATGCAAAATAGAATTTTTTTTTGTTTTGTTTTACTCAAAAATGTTGATTTAGCCCCAATGTTTTCACTCTTACAAGAGATAGCATGACCAAATAGATCCCATAATTTGTTACATACCGTAGTTTCTCCTAAGTGCGCCGATACCCCACATGAGGTCAGAAAGCTTTGTTTTGGCTCAGAAGAGAAGGAGCACCATTTGAATTTTGAAACACACATTTGGCTGATATAGATGGTGGATCTATGTTCCTTTCGCAGAACCTAGCAGAACCCCCCCCACACAAGTTCAGGGCCCATAAGGTACAAAAACATCAGAAATCCCACATAATTCACGTAGGGGTATGTTGATGACGTAGGGGTGTGTTGATCACGTAAGGGTGTGTTGATCACATAGGGGTGTGTTGATACATAGGGGTGTGTTGATACATAGGGGTGTGTTGATCACGTAGGGGTGTGTTGATACATAAGAGTGTGTTGATCACGCAGGGGTGTGTTGATCCATAGGGGTGTGTTGATCACATAAGTGTGTATTGATCACGTAGGGTTGTGTCGATCCATAGGGGTGTGTTGATTACGTAGGGATGTGTTCATCCATAGGGTGTGTTGATCACGTAAGGGTGTATTGATCCATAGGGCTGTGTTGATCACATAGGGGTGTGTTGATCACGTAGGGGTGTGTTGATCCATAGGGGTGTGTTGATCACATAGGAGTGTATTGATCATGTAGGGTTGTGTCGATCCATAGGGGTGTGTTGATCACGTAGGGATGTGTTGATCCATAGGGGTGTGTTAATCACGTAGGGGTGTGTTGATCCATAGGGGTGTGTTGATCACGTAGGGGTGTGTTCATCACTTAGTGGTGTGTTGATCACATAGGGGTGTGTTGATCACGTAGGGGTGTTGATCCATAGGGGTGTGTTGATCACATAAGTGTGTATTGATCACGTAGGGTTGTGTCGATCCATAGGGGTGTGTTGATTACGTAGGGATGTGTTCATCCATAGGGTGTGTGTGATCACGTAAGGGTGTATTGATCCATAGGGCTGTGTTGATCACATAGGGGTGTGTTGATCACGTAGGGGTGTGTTGATCCATAGGGGTGTGTTGATACATAAGAGTGTGTTGATCACGCAGGGGTGTGTTGATCCATAGGGGTGTGTTGATCACATAAGTGTGTATTGATCACGTAGGGTTGTGTCGATCCATAGGGGTGTGTTGATTACGTAGGGATGTGTTCATCCATAGGGGTGTGTTGATCACGTAAGGGTGTATTGATCCATAGGGCTGTGTTGATCACATAGGGGTGTGTTGATCACGTAGGGGTGTGTTGATCCATAGGGGTGTGTTGATCACATAGGAGTGTATTGATCATGTAGGGTTGTGTCGATCCATAGGGGTGTGTTGATCACGTAGGGATGTGTTGATCCATAGGGGTGTGTTAATCACGTAGGGGTGTGTTGATCCATAGGGGTGTGTTGATCACGTAGGGGTGTGTTCATCACTTAGTGGTGTGTTGATCACATAGGGGTGTGTTGATCACGTAGGGGTGTGTTGATCCATAGGGGTGTGTTGATCACATAAGTGTGTATTGATCACGTAGGGTTGTGTCGATCCATAGGGGTGTGTTGATCCATAGTGGTGTGTTGATCAAGTAGGGGTGTGTTGATCATGTAGGGGTGTGTTGATCACATAGGGGTGTGTTGATCACATAGTGGTGTGTTGATCCATAAGGGTGTATTGATCCATAGGGATGTGTTGATCCATAGAGTTGTGTTGATCACGTAGGGGTGTATTGATCCATAGGGGTGTGTTGATCACGTAGGGGTGTGTTGATCACTTAGTGGTGTGTTGATCACGTAAGGGTGTGTTGATCACGTAGGGGGTGTGTTGATCACATAGGGGTGTGTTGATCACGTAGAGGTGTGTTGATCACGTAAGGGTGTGTTGATCATGTAGGGGGTGTGTTGATCCATAGGGGTGTGTTGATCATGTAGGGGTGTGTTGATCACATAAGGGTGTGTTGATCCATAGGGGTGTGTTGATCACGTAGGGGTATGTTGATCACGTAGGGGTGTGTTGATCCATAGGGGTGTGTTGATCACGTAGGGGTGTGTTGATCACGTAGGAGTATGTTGATCACATAGGTGTGTGTTTGATCCATAGGGGTGTGTTGATCACATAAGGGTGTGTTGATCACTTAAGGGTGTGTTGATCCATAGGTGTCACATCGCCATTGGACTCGGTGGCTGGTGTTCCTGCCTCGGCCGCTGGGAGGCGCCGGATTCCTTCGGCTGATGGTGCCGGTGATAGGAGGGCCATGTTCTCATATGGACCTGCTCCTTCGACGTCTGCCTCTGTCGCTGAACGCCGCCGTGTTTCTCCTTTGGGTGATGTTGGTTGCAGAGGAGCGGGCCCTGCAGACGTGTCTGATAGGCGCAGCCTGCGTTCTTCTGTCAGAAGTGGGGTGGGTGGAGCCAGTCGTGCATCACCATCTGGCCTGGTTCTAGGGGCGGTCTGGATGAGATCATCAGGCTGTGAGCTCCAGCCTATGGGAGGTAACCGCGTCCTTCAAATACATTGGAGCCTGTCCTGCAGGCCGCCAGATATAGTCTTGGTTCCCCAGTGATATAGTGTGCGTTTAGTTTTGACTCTGACCTTTGCCTGGATTTTCGACTCTGCTACTGCCTGACAATTTTGTACCTTAGCTGCCTTCTCGGTTTTGACTCGGACTCTTAAGTACGTTTTTCGAGTCCTGATTTTTTCCCTTTCTGGCGACCTCCCTGCTCTGCTGCTCACAATAGGCAGCTACCCCCTGGGCTCCACTGTAATTCCAGATCCCTGTATTGGGGTTAAGGATCTCGGGGTTTCTCGGGGTGCTGCCTTACCAGCAGCTCAGCCTCACAGCGGATGGTCATCACAATAGGGGTGTGTAGATCCATAGGGGTATGTTGATCACGTAGGGGTGTGTTGATCACGTAGGGGTGTGTTGATCATGTAGGGGTGTGTTAATCACATAGGGGTGTGTTGATCCATAGGGGTGTGTTGATCACGTAGGGGTGTGTTGATCACGTAGGGGTGTGTTGATCATGTAGGGTGTGTTGATCCATAGGGGTGTGTTGATCACGTAGGGGTGTGTTGATCACGTAGGGGTGTGTTGATCACATAGGGGTGTGTTGATCACGTAGGGGTGTGTTGATCACGTAGGGGTGTGTTGATCCATAAGGGTGTGTTGAGCCTTGTGCATCCATTCGTGATTCAAAGAACTTTTTAAAATGTGTATATGAAATTGAAAATCATGTTTTTTTTTCTGCTGAAATGTGATTTTAGCACCAAATGTGTAATTTTCACAATATATAATAAGAGACAAGGACCCCATAATTTGTTCCGCAATTTCTCCAGTACACTGTGATACATGTTCTCTATAAGTAATGTTTGGGCACATGGCAAAACTCGGGAAATAAACTGCACTATTTAGTTTTTGGAGTGCAAATTTTGACTCCGTGTTGCATTTGCAGAACCCCTGATGTGCCAAAAAGGTAGAAACACCCACATGTGTCCCCATTGGGCAAACTAAGCCCTATAATGAATTCATCTATTGGTGTGAGTATTTTAAACCCACAAACTACACACAGTTTTATAAGATTCAGTGACTGGAGGCTGTGATGAGGATGCTGTATTCTTCATCACAGCCTCCATTCAACAAGACATCTCAGGGGATCCGAAGAAAGGTTTGAAGGTGAGGGGTTAATAAAGATGGCGTCCCTAAATGCCTTTGTGTTTTTTTAATAATATTTTTTTTCCTCTGTGCTGTGTCTTCTTTGCTATTTACTTGAAATTCTTAATGTCCAAGTCTAACTTGGCCTCACATTAAGAATACAAATAATACAGTAATACAAATCTGACATTGATCCCTTATTACCCAGTGTGCCACTGGGTAAAGCACTGAGCCGGGTAAAGCAAGCACCTGAAAATGGTGATACTACGAATACACCATTTTCAAGAGTGGCTGCGGACTGCTATTCTTTAGCGTTGGGGGGGCCCTAAAACTATGGGCCCTCACCCAACTGAAAACACCAGCTCTCAGCTGCCTAGTTACACCTTAGCTGGCAATTAAAACAGAGAAGCCCTACGCAAGGTAATATTAGGCAGTGGAAGGTGGCAGCTCGCAGCTGTCCGTTTTATCAGTGCTGACACTGAAAAATACAGCGGAGTCCCTTGCATTTGTTTTGATGTCAGGTTGGTTGCCATACACTAATGTTTATAACAGCCAAGCACAGACATCATGCGGATTGTGAAAACACCATGCAGATTGTGAAAATGCAGTCTAATTGCAACAGCCAATCACAGACACTCTCACAGAGCATGAGCGTCTGTGATTGGCTGTTGCCTGGTGAGTGAAGTTAATATTCAGAAAGCCTAATGAACTGGACTGGAAGTGAGTGAGAGGGAGCCGGAGAGAGTGGCCTAGGAAGCAAGCAAGCAGCAGAGACATGGTAAGATGATCTGTGTGTGTCTGTCTGTGTTTTGCAGCTTTTGGACACCTTTGAAGGTTTTTTCTGTGCATTTAGTGTTGCCTGCCATTAATTTCAAAGGTGCTCAGGGTGTTCAGTGAATTGTTTGTAGTACACCGGCGAACACCCCGCATTCGGCAGATGCAGCCGAATTGTAACCCTGAGGTGTTTGCTCATCTCTACTAATGTTAGACGTGTGCCATGGGTTGCAATGTAATTTGGGCATATGCCGAATAGACAGCGAAGGACCTCTAGTGACTGCCCATGTTATGAGTAATGTAATTTGTGCACATTTTCATCTTATCACTTAATGGACATCTACTATTTCTGTTCCCCATGGGCCTCCTGAAGAGCAAAAAACAAATCCTAGCCAGACCCCCATAATAAATATTGGGCAGGTCTTGCTTCCGTTTGTATCAGGGGATCCGTTTGGCATATTTATACCACTTATCTGGTTCTTAAACAAGAAGGACAAAATTAATTTCTTAAAATGAACACTAAAGACAAATTCCCAAATTGTGAGAGTGCACATACTGTCTGCACATGACCACTGATTTGACTGACCGTCACGTGACCGCCCATTTAGGATGGGGATACAATGGAATCACATTGAACATTGACAGATTCGGCAATCTGCAGTCACGTTGAGTGAGTCGAGAGATTTCCTTGAGGCCCGAAAGCACAAATGTGAACGAGCCCTTCCAGATTTAATAATTATTGCCTAAAACATCTGAATATGTATTTGAACATCACAAAACACGATGATATATATAGAAATAAAACACATTGTAGATACACATATTCGTACTTTCTCTGTGATCTCTGCCTTAGTGGAGGAATGAGGCGGTAAGTCAAAAGGGAAGAAGACAACTGTGATGTTCGTGTGGCACCCCTGCGGGGATTGCCACAGGACCCACCGATGCAGGGAGGGATGTACACCTTGGCACACACAGCATACAACACCTTCCACCCCAGACCTTGAGGGAGAACCCCACTGGCTGCCCTTAAGCCAGATCCCCTATAAAGATCCAGGACTGAGGGGAGGAGTCAGTTAGTTAGTTCCAGAGAGACAGCAAAGAGGAAGGACTGAAAGGAGCTGGTTGCTGGGACCAAGCCAGGCCCAGAACCAGGAAACCTGACCCAGCTGTGCAGAGCCATAGGGAGAGGGACGGAGGCCAGTGGAAGAAGTAGGAAGACCGAAGAAGGGAACGTAACTAGTATCCCTTTAGCCCACCCGGACACCGGAGTCCGAAGCTGCTATTATATAGTGGTAGCAGAGAAAGCCCGAACAGACCAGGAGGATCTAGTCCCCCTGAAGTTAAAGAAAGCAAGATACCAAACCTGACCAAGCATAGGACCAGGGACCCAAGCAGAGATAGGGATCCCCCACAGAAAGGTCCTCACTGTCGGTTGTGGAGTAGCATCCCGAGAGGGAGAAGGAGAAAGAGCGGCAGGTTCAGCTACAGGCAGAACTTTCCCCAATCACCGCACACACTAGCAGAGGAGGCCTCACAACTCTCCAAAGTGGACATCAAAAACTGAACCGATAACCTGGTTACCCTTCTGGACCGTGCCTGTTACCGGACATCAGTAAAAAGGTACCGAAACAGAGACTATTGTGTGTGCGTGCCTACTTCACTGCCGCTGCCTTCAGTGTTCACAGCAGAACCGCTATTACTACTCCCCTCATCCACCCCACTGCCCTGAGGTAAAGCTCCACCTGTGGGGAGCTGTACTACCAAATCTGCATTCCCATCGTCTCAGTGGCCGGCCGCAGCGCTGGTAACCCTATTACTAGGTACCACAAGTGGTGTCACAATACAAATTCCACATCATCCTCACCCCCGCCACTGAGGGTCCAGGACATGGAACCGGGAAGTGACCAGTCGTGATCCCCACTGAAGTAACCACCTGTCCCGGTATCCGAGTACCCCCTACCCTGTCGACTGACTCATTCGGATATTGGTGACTGAAGCTCCTCTTCGGTGGGAAGACTCATCAGGCGTGTAGTGTGGGTGCTCCTGCCCTTACATATAAGCAGTACCGTCTGCTAGCAGCTAAGGTGGCGGGGAGCAGGGCAGTCCCAAACAGCTACTGTAAGTATGTTCCAGCCCTGCCGGCCTAGCCCAACCCTGCACAGTTCTGTATGGCAGTGATGTAGCAAATTAGTTTTTTTTTCACACCACTTATGGAAAATCTCCAGTCATATCAATAGGTGAGAAGTTCTTTCTCTAAAGGCCCTGTCACACGGGGCGATGTCGCCACCAATTACATCACCTACGATGTAAAGGGGTGATGTTGGCGCCGCCGGGTAGTCGCCTGGTTTCAGAGTAGTGCTCTGAAACCAGGCGACCGATCTGGGACGATGTGCACACATCGCCCCATGTAACCGGCCGCCGGCGACCTGTCAGGCGATGGGAGCCATAGGCTTCCGTTGTCCTGCATCGCCGCTGGGGTTTTCAGACACCCCAGCGGCGATGCCGCCTGACAGCTCGCCGGCGCGGCGCTGGAGGTGTTGCCCCATGTAAATGGGGGACGGCGACGCTGGTGGGGCGCCAAAAACGTGTGCGCACACGCCAGTTGCCGCCAACATCTCCAGCCCCGTCGCCAGGTGTGACGGGACCTTAAGGAATTCTTCAGTCCTGGTTGGAGGTGAGAAATTTTCCAGGACCCTATGACAGAATTCAGAGGCCACTGGACTAGGAGCTCCGCGAACCTCCTGCTACCTGCCGACATCCCCGGATCCTCTTTTAGTTAGTTGCTCATCTTTAGTTCTGGAAAATTCTTGCACAGTTAGTGTTTAGAAACTGGTCAGGCAAATGGCAGACCCATTCGAAGAGAAAGGTCTCAGTGCTGACTTGTGCTCACCATTATATCCTGTGTAATTAATAAGACGATACGGTTTATCCTACATCAGGTATGCTGTGGTGACTCATCATCTGGCCACTTGTGCGGTGTTGGCGAGGGGGTGAACTATTCTTAATAATTATGCCAGACGTATTCCTTTGTGCTGCAAATCAAGGGACATGAGCCATTGTTTCATGTTAGACTGTACGGTGCTCCACTTTGTTTGCTAATTTGTGGAATGCCTGTTGATTGTGGTTTGCATCAGCCCCCAGCGGTGTGCTAGCGGTGACACTGCAAATATGCAATTTACATACTGTACATACAGTCCAACTAGGGATGCGAAAATTAATTGAGCGAGACTGGACACGTCTAGTTGAAATGTGGTCAGAAGTATACAAGTCACATACTTGTGTTCACAAATCCATCAAATCTTGCCATTGGCAAGGGAGCATCCTAAAAGTGTGCAGACCACACACTGTGAGACTTCAGAAGTCCTAGAGGGACTGCAGACTTTCATCTCGAACGTGTTCAAGCCCTTTAAGTGCAGCAGTCATGGGGCCAGGGTACTCAACTCTCCAGGAGTTAATAGTTCAGGGGATGTCATGGTGGCCTTCCCTGGAAGTTGTGGTCATGACTGGTCGTTGAAAAAGGGGAATTTAAAGGGGAAAAGTTTGTTGTGCCGCCATCTGCGGTTTCTGGTCAGGGATGACCACCCCTGCATATACGGTAGTAGCCCCCAGGGAATAAGTGGTGTGGCAGCTAATTGGAACACTCTCCTCAGACAGAGCGGGCTCCTGTGATGTAGTGAAGGTAGCGCAGGGATGGTAGTGGTTATAGTAGTAGAAGGTGCATACAGGTGCAGGAATGGGTAGACAGGCACAAGGTTCTGTAGTTCTTACAGTCACCTTTACTTAATCTCAATGCAGACATAACCAAGCCAGAGTACAGTATCCACCAAGATTGCAGCCTGGCCAGCTCACAAGTAGTCCGAGTCCACTCTACCGAGACACAGGGCCTTTCTTGCTGCTCTTTTCTCTCTCTAACACTGCTACTCCTTGTCCTCCTAGCGTCTTTGTGGTTAGAAATCCCAAAGTAAGATGCCTACGGGCACTCCAAGCGACTACCCTGCAAGTCCTCTTGATCCTATTCAGTTCCTTAGCCTTGGGAGAGTCCACGATGGTAGTCACTGTACATGCAGCCCAGTGACCTACAGTTTCTCAGCTGGTCCCAAAGATGCCCAGGCCAAATTGTGGCTGGTTCCCCTATGCAGCTAATTCCTCTGCCCTGCCTAGCCGGTAGGCTCAGATTCAGGGTCCTTGGGACTAGGGGTTTGCAGCTGACCCACATGTGCCCTGCTCTGTCCCCAGCTCGACTGCAACTCCTAGAACTTACTCCTCCATTTTGCCTCCCATCCTTTACCTAACTCCTCCCTCCATTCAGTGGATGGTCTATCAGTGAGTCTCTTCCGCCCAGGATCTCCTTGGCCTGGAGTTTGGATAGTGCTGGATGTGTGTTGGGGGTCTTATCAAAGCTTTCCCTTCTTAGCTGCAAGTATGATGCCACACCTATTAGATAGGTGCAGTACCATAGTGGCAACCAAACCGCAGGGTATAATACAAAGCCTCGTAGCCCAATCCGAACAGCGTGTAATATACTCAATGTCAAGATTTAGCTTTTACTGGTTCCAAAAGTTATCATATGGCCCCTCCAGTCATATGTGATTTTCATAGCTACGGCCATGTGACAATTTTTCTTCCTGCTCAGGGACGAGTGGGTGCAAAACTGAATTTTTAAACCTAGCTGCACCTCTGGAACCTGGGTATGTGAGGAGGCACACAGAATCAATGTAACACAGGCCAGCGATAAGTAATGCCGACTCATACTGAAGGGGCTACATAGCAGGCCAGCGATAAGTAAAGCCGACTCATACTGAAGGGGCTACATAGCAGGCCAGTGATAAGTAAAGCCGACTCATACTGAAGGGGTACATAGCAGAGGTAAGTGAAGACAGCGGTGAAATCCAAGTAGTGGTGTATATGACCTGAATACTCAGGTGATATCTGAGCTGAGCTGTATGATCAGGATGAATGATGTCATGGGAGCACACGGGGAAGGGCTGAACTATTTTATCCAATCTGTTGCTGTTAAACACTGTCAAGGTTTATCATTGTTTGCTTGAAACTGGCCTCTGCTCAGAAGGTGAAGGTGAGCTGCAGCAAGTTTGTTAGTTCAGGTCTGGTCATCACATACATACAGAATATACAGTTATATATACACATTTGTATAATGCAAAAACAAAGTTTTCTTCCTTTTGGCTCCGTCTTCTGTTTACCAGACCCCGCAATGTCACATGGGATGAGATGCGCCCCATTGACATATGCCGAGCCACATTGGGTCATGTGAGTATACCACATATCATTGACACACGACGGCATGGGTCCCAGTGATTAGAAGACCCAGGAGGAAAGGAACATAAGAGGAAGGAGGAAATACTTTATGCATCTTCTATAAATGTTGAATGTTCAGAGGTTCCTTATTATTTACTTTGACCAAGAAACTTGAAGACAGTGCCAAATACACTGACCCTACTTAGAACAATGAGCAGATGCCCCTCATATGTAGAGGACACAGGACAACTACCGTACACCAGTTCTCTCGATTACCAGGATCCAGTACTTTATTGCTCTACGTTATGTGCAAAAGTATTGTAGAGTCAATGCACCGATCAGAGAAAGGTTTCAGGTAGGATCCAATAAGAAATATGCTGATCACAGTATAACTCAAAGCTAAGATTTCCAGCAATAACCTAAGATCCGCAGTGGAACTCACTGAGTGATCCAATTTTCCAATTGCATATTACATAGTACCAATCGAGGTCAATGGTCTGTGTGGCGATGTTTGCACTTGAGCATTTCTAGAGGAAATCTCCAGTAAGGCGGTAGCCACCTTTCTGATCTGAATGGATGACAAGGCTACTGCTTCTGGGTACCAGGTGGCATAATCTACTACAAGCAGTATGAAACATTTCCCGGAGCTGTTGGGAATGGAAACGGCCCAACCAGATTCCTAGTCCCCTCCTGAAAGGCTCTTCAATGATGGCCAGAGTTACTAGTGGAGCGCAGCCCTACCTTTCCCACACTCTGAAGAGTGTTGCAGAAATGGCAGTAGACAGCTATGTCACCACTAGGGATGGGCGAATCTACTCGCTAGGACTCGTTACTCGGTGAGTAGTAAGGGACTTGCAGGACTCGGTACTCTGCGAGTTTCCCAGCGTTTACTCGCACGAGTCCAATGCAAATCATTGGCAAACGCTGACAAAACTCGGATTGCCATTGTTTGCATTAGACTCGGCTACTGTGCCAGTGATAGCAGGGAAACTCGCAAGTAACTGCTGTTTCTTTGCGAGCCGAGTCCAGCTGTCTTCTCTGTGCAGCTCCAGGGTCCTAGAGCCCGCCTGCTCACAGAGATGATGTAGCAGTGCTGAGATTGTTCTCAGTCTGCTCATTCCCTGTGCATAGACATCTATATCTATGCACAGGGGATGTAGCAGAGAGGACATCGCGTTTTGGACTACGTCGGACGGAAGAGGATTTCTTTAATTAAAGATGGAGTCCCTAATGGCTTTTTTTATTTCAAATAAAAATTTTTCTATGTGTTTTTTTAATCCTTTATTGGAGATTCTTAGTGGCCGGGTCAAACGTGGCCTGACATTAAGAATCTCGGGCTTAATACCAGCTTGTATAACAAAGCTGGTATTAACCCCTTTATTACCCAGCGTGCCACCGCCACCAGGGCCGCTGGAAGAGCGGGGTTCATCTTCTGGGGCGGCTGCGGGCTGCAATTTGCAGCGGGGGGTGCCCAGAAAGCTTGGGCATCCCTGAGCTGCGGACTCCAGCCCCCAGCTGCTTAGCTGTACCTGGCTAGACATAGAAATTGCGCGGAGCCCCACGCATTTTTTTTTTATTATTTCATGAATTTCAGAGTCTCAGAGTCTCAGAGTCAGAGTCTCAGAGTCAGAGTCTCAGAGTCAGAGTCTCAGAGTCAGAGTCAGAATCTCAGAGAGTCAGAGTCAGAATCTCAGACAGTCAGAGTCAGAATCTCAGAGAGTCAGAGTCAGAATCTCAGAGAGTCAGAGTCAGAATCTCAGAGAGTCAGAGTCAGAGTCAGAATCTCAGAGAGTCAGAGTCAGAATCTCAGAGAGTCAGAGTCAGAATCTCAGAGAGTCAGAGTCAGAGTCAGAATCTCAGAGAGTCAGAGTCAGAATCTCAGAGTCTCAGAGTCAGAGTCAGAATCTCAGAGTCTCAGAGTCAGAGTCAGAATCTCAGAGTCTCAGAGTCAGAGTCAGAATCTCAGAGAGTCAGAGTCAGAATCTCAGAGTCTCAGAATCTCAGAGTCTCAGAGTCAGAGTCAGAATCTCAGAGAGTCAGAGTCAGAATTTCAGAGAGTCAGAGTCAGAATCTCAGAGAGTCAGAGTCAGAATCTCAGAATCTCAGAGTCTCAGAATCTCAGAGTCTCAGAGAGTCAGAGTCAGAGTCAGAATCTCAGATTCTCAGAGTCTCAGAGAGTCAGAGTCAGAGTCAGAATCTCAGAGAGTCAGAGTCAGAGTCAGAATCTCAGAGAGTCAGAGTCAGAGTCAGAATCTCAGAGTCTCAGAGTCAGAGTCAGAATCTCAGAGTCTCAGAGTCAGAATCTCAGAGAGTCAGAGTCAGAATCTCAGAGAGTCAGAGTCAGAATCTCAGAGAGTCAGAGTCAGAATCTCAGAGAGTCAGAGTCAGAATCTCAGAGAGTCAGAGTCAGAATCTCAGAATCTCAGAGTCTAAGAATCTCAGAGTCTCAGAGTCAGAGTCAGAATCTCAGAGTCTCAGAGAGTCAGAGTCAGAGTCAGAATCTCAGAGAGTCAGAGTCAGAGTCAGAATCTCAGAGAGTCAGAATCAGAGTAAGAATCTCAGAGAGTCAGAGTCAGAATCTGAGAATCTCAGTCTCAGAATCTCAGAGTCTCAGAGAGTCAGAGTCAGAATCTCAGAGTCTCAGAGTCTCAGAGAGTCAGAGTCAGAGTCAGAATCTCAGAGAGTCAGAGTCAGAGTCAGAATCTCAGAAAGTCAGAGTCAGAGTCAGAATCTCAGAGTCTCAGAGTCAGAGTCAGAATCTCAGAGTCTCAGAGTCAGAATCTCAGAGAGTAAGAGTCAGAATCTCAGAGAGTCAGAGTCAGAATCTCAGAGAGTCAGAGTCAGAATCTCAGAATCTCAGAGTCTCAGAGTCAGTCAGAATCTCAGAGAGTCAGAGTCAGAATCTCAGAGAGTCAGAGTCAGAATCTCAGAGAGTCAGAGTCAGAATCTTGGAGAGTCAGAATCTCAGAATCTCAGAGTCTCAGAATCTCAGAGTCTCAGAGAGTCAGAGTCAGAGTCAGAAACTCAGAGAGTCAGAGTCAGAGTCAGAATCTCAGAGAGTCAGAGTCAGAGTCAGAATCTCAGAGAGTCAGAGTCAGAGTCAGAATCTCAGAGTCTCAAAGTCAGAATCTCAGAGTCTTAGAGTCAGAGTCTCAGAGTCAGAGTCTCAGAGTCAGAGTCTCAGAGTCAGAGTCAGAATCTCAGAATTTCATAAAATAATTTAAAAAAAATGCGTGGGGCTCCGCGCAATTTCTATGTCTAGCCAGATACAGCTAAGCAGCTTGTGGCTGGAATCAGCAGCGCAGGGATGCCCAAGCTTTCTGGGCACCCCCCGCTGCAAATTGCAGCCCGCAGCCGCCCCAGAAGATGGCGCTTTCATTGAAGCGCCATCCTCTGGCGCTGAACCCCGCTCTTCCAGCGGCCCTGGTGGCGGTGGCACGCTGTGTAATAAAGAGGTTAGGGCCAGCTTTGTATTATCAGCTGGCCCTAAGCCCGAAATTTATGGCGGTCACGCCAATATTAGACATGACCGCCATGAATTTCTATTAAATTGTTTTAAAAAAAAACACAGAGAAAATTTTTTATTAGAAATAAAAAAAAAAAGCCATTAGAGACTCCATCTTTAATTAAAGAAATCCTCTTCCGTCCGACGCAGTCCAAAACACGATGTCCTCTCTGCTCATCCCTGTGCATAGATATAGATGTCTATGCACAGGGAATGAGCAGACTGAGAACATTCTCAGCCCTGCTACATCAGGCAGCAGGCGGGCTCTAGGACCCTGGAGCTGTGGCAGCCAGCACACAGAGCAGACAGGACTCTTATCTGTGCGAGTTTCCCAGCGATTACTTACAAAGTAAACGAGTCTAATGCAAATAAATGACAAAACTAGGATTGCTTCAGGCTGAAGCTTCCGAGACACATCTGCGATTTGTAAATCTCACACTACTCGCTATTACTCGCTTCCCCATTCATTAACATTGGACTCGCTAGACTCGCAACGAGTAGCGAGTCCTGTGCTCGGACTCGCTAGAGTCAAGCGATTCCGAGTAATTTAGGATTCGCCCATCACTAGTCACCACCCATTTTTGGCCAGTAGAAATACTGGGCTAGTCTGGCCTTTGTCTTAGTGATCTCTAGGAGTCCGGCCATCAGAATTTCATGTGCGATCTGGAACAACATCACCCGAAACGAAGATACCACTACCTGTCAGTCTCCAGGTCATGCCTCCGTTAACCCTGTTGGATCATTACCCAGTCCAGCTGTCCTGGGTCACAGACCACCCACTCAATGTTTGAGTCTGAAGAAGGCTGTGTCACCTTCTCCTTGAGAGCTTTCAGGCAGTGGGCTGCTTTTAACGGCACCTAAAACTCCCGACTGGTGCCACCTGAAACTCCTGACTTGGTGCCACCTGAAACAAATGACTTAGTGCCACCTGAAACCAATGACTTGATGCCACCTGATGTCTCTGACTTGGTGCCGCCTCAAACCATTGGCTTGGTGCCTCCTGAAACCGCTGACTTGGTGCCACCTGAAACCAATGACTTGGTGCCACCTGATGTTTCTGACTTGGTGCCACCTGAACCCTCTGACTTGGTGCCACCTAAAACCCCTGACTTGGTGCCACCTGAAACCCCTGATTTGGTACTGCCTGAAACCAATGACTTGGTGCTGCCTGGAGCCTGTGACTTGGTGCCGCCTGAAACCGTTGACTTGGTGCTGCCTGAAACCGCTGACTTGGTGCTGCCTGAAGCCCCTGACTTGGTGCCGCCTGAAGCCCCTCACTTGGTGCCACCTGAAACCAATGACTTGGTACCGCCTGAAGCTCTTGACTTGATGCCGCATAAAACCCCTGACTTGGTGCCCCCTGAAACCCTTGACTTGGTACTGCATGAAACCAATGACTTGGTACCGCCTGAAGCCCCTGACTTGGTGCTGCCTGGAGCCTGTGACTTGGTGCCGCCTGAAACCATTGACTTGGTGCTGCCTGAAACCGCTGACTTGGTGCTGCCTGAAGCCCCTGACTTGGTGCCACCTGAAGCCCCTGACTTGGTGCCACCTGAAGCCCCTGACTTGGTGCCACCTGAAACCAATGACTTGGTACCGCCTGAAGCTCTTGACTTGGTGCCGCCTAAAACCCCTGACTTGGTGCCACCTGAAGCCACTTGTTCCGTCTTCTATAGTTGAAGACTCTTCGTAGCTGCTTTGTTTCACTTCTCTCTTCTATATCAGAATCCATTCTCTTTGTCTTATTCGATAACTTTGACCCTTTATGTTTTTCTATCTTCTCTTTAGTCTTTGACCTCCACCTTTATTGTATTGTACATCTTGCTGTTTTGTGATTGTGTGACCTGAGCACATAATCTTCAACATTGTGTATTTACTTCTTCTTTCTCATTCCCAGTAAAATAATACTCTTATACTAATATTAATCTAAGTCAATATATAGTAAAGAAAAAAAATTAAATTAATCTGCTGTCTAGAAAGATGAATATTTGCTATAAGTGTTGGCTAGAAGAAAGTAAAACCACATGGTAAAACCCGGCTATAAATTCAGACCGGGGCGTAGGAGTTTGACTTTCTGTTGCCTCTGTGACATTGAGCTGACGTATCGGAGCAGAAGATGTTGTCCTCAGTTGTAGTATCATTACTGATTCAAGCTGCATTGACCTATGGAGCCATTATTTCAGTTGGTAATGGTGGCGGCTGGGGCGACTGGGGAGAAGTAGAACGATGTCCTCCTAAGACCTCAGCGAAAGGATTCAGCCTAAAGGTACGTGGGTTTTGTAGACAAATTGATATTAGTGGGGCAACCATGTATTATCCAACATTGGTGCCATCTCATTCACCGGGGGCATAATGACCACGATTGGAGGGGCCATGGCTGCGACTAGGGATACAGGGGCCCCCACATCTGCTTCAGTTGGATCTGCATCCTCAACGAGTCTCATCGGGTCCCTGCACGCGATACACACTTTCGGCCACATAGTGGCTGTGAGCTGACATCGGAGGTGCCGCGACAGGGGGTGGTGCATGACAATGATGTCATCCACCTTGGTGTGCACTCTGATGTCAGCTACCAAGCTGTGTTCTGGCTACACAGGACACTGGGTAATGTGAGAGTGGAAAAGGAGTGAATAGAATATTTTTAATTATGCATTAGGGGACAAATATACCAGGAAGGGGGATATATATACAAGGAAGGGGGACATATATATCAAGATGAGGGACCAGCCAGAGGATCATATATACCAGGAAGGGGGCTATATATACCAGGATGGGGGCTATATATACCAGCATGGAGATATATATACCAACATAGGAATATATTTATCAGGATGTGGACATATATACCAAGATGGGGGTTATAAATACCAGGAAGGGCACCATATATACCAGAATGGGGAATATATACATACCAGCATGGGCACTATATATACCAGAATGGGGACATATGTACCAGGAAGGGGGCCATATATACCAGGATGGGGGCCATGTACACCAGCATTGAGACATACCAAGATAGGAACATATTTATCAGGATGCGGACATATATATCAAGATGGGGGTCATAAATACCAGGAAGGGTACCATATATACTCAGCTCTGTTTGCAAAAAAATAAAAAAGCTATAGCTCGGAGAATATAAATATAATATAAATATAAAAATAAAATTGTTTTTATGGTATAAAAGCATCAAAACATTTAAAAAAAAACAATGTGGTATTGCCGTATTGGTATTGACCTGAAAAATAAATCTGCCTTATTAATTTTACGAAAGTGTTAACAAGTATCTCAGCTTTTATGTAATATAAACTTATTTATTGATATGAATCTTCTCATGTCTTTACAGATTGAAAAACCACTTGGACCTAACGGGGATGACACGGCCCTGAATGGAATTCGTCTATATTGTACTCACTGTAAAAGTACAGATGTTGTGGGCACAATTACTTCTACAGTCGGAGGGTACGTCGTTATATAATTACTTTATTGCAATAACCCTTGTTGTTATAATTATACCCTCCTGCTCATATAAAGATCATCTCTGTTCAAACACTTAAAAATAAAGGAGAGTGTCATGGATGTCTCCCGCCATTGGACCTCTGAAGAGTCTGAAACCTGAGGGTCACATAACTTTGTCATACTCTTATGACACCACCACATGTATCCCACTAACTTTTGGTACTTTTCCTTTTGCTTTCAAACATGCAACAGTTACACCTATCATAAAGAAGCCATCCCTCGATCCCACTTCTTCATCCAGCTACCGGCCCATATCCCTGCTCCCGTTGACTTCCAAACTTCTCGAGCAGCATGTCCACACTGTACTGTCATCCCACCTCTCATCCAACTCTCTCTTTGACAACCTTCAATCCGGCTTCCGCCCCCACCACTCCACTGAAACTGCCCTGACCAAAATGACTAACGACTTACCTCCAAAGCTACCAAACAGTTCTCTGTCCTCCTCCTTCTAGACCTGTCCTCTGCATTCGACACAGTCGACCACTGTCTCCTATTACAGATCCTCTCTTCCATTATCATCACTGACCTTGTCCTCTCCTGGATCTCCTCCTACCTTCCAACTGCACATTCAGCATCTCCCACTCCCACACAACCTCCTCGCCCCATCCCTTCTCTGTTGGGGCCCCTCAAGATCTGTCATGGGGCCCATCCTTTTTTCAATCCACACCCTTGGTCTGGGACAACTCATAAAGTCCCATGGCTTCCAGTATCACCTGTACGCTGATGACACTCAGATCTACCTCTCTGGCCTAGATGTCACCTCTCTCCTGTCCAGAATCCCAGAGTGTCTGTCAGCCATATCCTCCTTCTTCTTCTCTCGCTTCCTAAAACTCAATGTAGACAAAACCGAACTCATCATCTTTCCTCCTGCTCACACACCTTCCTTACCTGATCTATATATCACAATAAATGACATCACACTTTGCATTGTACCTGAAGTCGGTTGCCTTGAAGTAACCCTTGACTCTGCCTTGTCCTTCAAACCGCACATCCAAGTCCTCACCACATCCTGCCGCCTCCAACTCAATAATATTTCCAGAATCCGTCCCTTACTCAACCCTCAATCTACTAAACTACTCGTGCATGCCCTCATCATCTCCCATCTCGCCTACTGCAACCTCCTCTTCTGTGGCCTCCCTGCTAACACTCTTGTACCTCTCCAATCTGTCCTTAACTCTGCGGCCCGACTAATCCACCTCTCTCCTCGCTATTCCTCCACTTCTCCCCTCTGCAAATCCCTCCACTGGCTCCCAATTCACCAATGTATCCAATTCAAACTACTAACATTGACTTACAAAGCCGTCCACAATCTGCCTCCCCCATATATCTCTGAACTAATCTCCCGATATCATCCAACTCATAACACTTAAAGGGACGATATTGAGCTCAGGGTACAGAGACAGGTGAGAGTCAGGAAGTGACCCATCTCCCTTCTCCCTACCACTAAAGCCTTCCACCCTTTCCATCACCATTGTTATCTCTGAGTTGCACCACGTGGCGGACGTTCCCTCGTCCGAGTGTGATAGAGATGCTAAAGGATTTGCAAACCCTATTCCTTGTTATGTTTTATGCTACAGAAGATATTTTTCCCACCTCTATTTGTAACAGTACATCTTTCAGCATAACAAAGAGCAACAGCCTTTATTGGTCAAAGAAACTCAAAGGAACCCACTTGAAGAAAATCCAATACATAAGAAGAGGATGCGTCCAAATCCTGGGTGAATTTATTGTTCAAAAGTCTATTTTGCCTTATTAAAGTAACAACGAGTGATGAACACGTAGTAAGATCTTCAGGTTCGGATAGCTCCAATCGAATATTTTGTTTTAGTATTCGAATCGGAGTGAGTTCCCCTTTGACTTCCACTGGATTCATTACTCGTTCAGAGCACTCGGTTAGATCTCTCCGACCCCGAAGATCTTCCACTTTGCTCATCACTAGTAACTACGTTTCCACCTACCAAAAAAGGGCCTTCATCAGGTACCTTTTCAATTACTTGAATTTGATAAAGACCTTTTTGATAGGCCGAAATGCTGGAACCTTTTTATAGCAAAAAAACAGTTTGGACTATTTTTTCACCCAAGATTTGGACAATGTCTCTTCTTAAGTGTTGGATTTTCTTCAAGTGGGTTCCTTGGACTTTTGTTTGACTTTTCTTGTTGTTGACTGTTCCTCTTCATTCTGCTAAAGGACGTACAATCACAGAGGTGGGAAAAATATCTTGTGTAACATAAAATATAACAAGGAACAGGACAAAGTATTTTAACATCTGTGCCTTGATCAGCTGAGGGAACATCCGGCATGCAACACAAAGATAACAACAGGGGTGGAAAGGTCGATGGGGCTAGTGGTAAGGACAGGTCAACTCATGACACTCACCTCTCTCTATACCATGAGCTCCCTAATGTTCCTATGCAAGTCCATCACTTTGCCATAACAAAGAACCGGGCAAAGTTTTCCCAAGCCCATCAAATGTAGATGTTGAACAGATGATGATCCACCCTCTAAACCATGCTCTTTTTCCACAGTTGGGGGCACTGGACTCCCATTTCATGGTGCTCCAGAGGAAACTACATTCGGTTTGCTTTGCAAGTTGAGAAACCACAGGATAAAGGAGACGACACAGCAGCCAACAGCATGAAGATGGGATGTTCCGATAACAGCACTGTAGAGGGAAACAATGGCGCCTGGGGAGATTTTGGAGGATGGAGCGGGATATGTCCACTTGGTATTTGTGGTATGAGAACACGAGTGGAGCGAGCACAAGGCAACGCAGATGACACCGCTCTCAACAATGTCCAGTTTGAGTGTTGTGAGTGATGTCCACTTTGGATTCTGCTGACCTCTATACATCGAATTAATGAGGTTCATACAAATGGATCAGAGCTTAATCATTAAAATCATAGTTTGTGCTGTAACAACCTTTGTAGCTTTGTCTTGTTCATTGCCATTGTGTTCATACATTACATTACTGATCTTGTGATGATCCCAGGTTACATCCTGCAGCTCTTTTATTATAAAAATTAAAAACATATAAAAAAAAAATAACAAACAGTAAAATATCAATAAACTGAAAACTGGTCCAGCCGCTCATTCTATCAGTGCACACATATTATTTTTATACTTACACACAACCTGTTGCAAATCTTTGTGTTAAAGCAGGATATGGTCAATGCTTTGTAGCACGGTATCACAAGGCTCTCAAGGACAATTCCTGCCCTCACAGCTCCTACACTTCAGATTGTCCCTCACACACAGTTTCCCATAGAAGCAGTGCCAAGCCAATTTCCCAAACTTCAAGGGGATCCTATCAGAGTTTTAAAGATGCAAACCTACCCAAGATCCTGACCTGGACAATTTCTGATTGCTAGAATCTTCTGAAATCGGTAAACACAACCCTTTTGTCCAGGAACGTCCTTGGCAGAGTCTTGATCTCCCACATTCCCAGACCCCACCGGTGAATTACCTTCAGAATCCAGGTTAGTGTAAACTGGAAGATGTCCGTGAGGCCGGGAGATGTGCTAAGATCCTTCACTTTCCTGGAAGAAAGGCTGGAACCAACCCCTACAAGAGAATTTCTATGGAGTAGTGTTCTCTTTCCAGATGTTTGCCATATTGATGATACTGATGGTATTCACAAGGAATATCCAACTCTCCTAGTCTCCGAATACGGTAAGTAACCTCCCTCTAGACCAGGTTCAACCTATTCCCGCATAACATTTGGAAGAACAAACTGTAGACCCGAGTCCACAGTGGCTCTAGCAAGATGGGCACGCTACCTAGATAGATCAGTAATGGGAGCAGATAAGGTTTGATCAGATTTACCCCATCCCATAAGATTAAAGACCAACCCTTCCATTGGTTGACCATCTGAGTGGCGATCTCTACTCTGCTATACCAATTTTATTTCGGATAAACCCTTATATCAAATTTGATTTAGGGAGTGCCAGCGAATTATGCAGAAACTTTAGGTCCAGGAGCAGAGGAGCTGGTTAGAGGTGATGGGAAGATGGATGGAGCTAAACACCAGGCAATCCTGGATGAAAACCTGTTGGAGGATACAAAAGACCTGAGACTGGGGTATAGGTTCACCTTCCAGCAGGACAACGACCCTTAACATCCTGCAGATCTAGAATGGAGGGTTTAGATCAGAGCATATTCCTGTGTGTGAACGGCCCAGTCACCGTCCAGGCACAAATCCACTGAGAATCTGTGACAAGTGTGAAAATTGCTGATCACAAACATTTCCATCCAATCTGACTGTGCAACAGCTTGTGTGCAAAGAAGAATGGGCAAAAATGTCACCTTTAAATGTGCAAAGCTGGACACAACCCAAATGACAAAGGGGATTGATTGGTCCTACAAAGTATGGAGTTAGGGGGCTGAATACAAATGTATGATCCTACATCAACATTCAGTATCAGACAATCAGTAACATTAACTCTGGAGTGTGACACTATTCACTACAGTAACAAGGTGTTACACCGAATGTCCAGAGCCACAGCAAACTTACTAAGATGACCCAGATACTACTTAATGGGAGACAACAGAGAGGTCAGTCAATTTGAGGGCAGTTCCAGGAGAGGTCACAGTACATCAGGAGAAATCAGAGAAGTGGTCAAAAAACAAGCCAATGTCAGATATACCAGGGAGGTGAGACTAGGATCCAAGGAATAAACAGAGGCTTTAACAGGTAAATGTCCAGGGATCAGAAAGTCAGGCAACAAGAAAACCAAGGTCAGACCAAGTCAGATAACAGTCATCAGGATAAGCACAGGAGCCCACACAACTCCTTATGCAAAACTTACAATTGGCACTAAACTGGGGAAAGCTGCACACTTAAGAAGTAGAGTAATCACTGGAAGTAGAAACACCCTTTCTAAACGCAGCATGGAGAATAACTCAGAACATAACCAGAGTGAAAACTCCACCACATCCAGATACCAGAAACAGCAACATATTAAAATCCAAAGCACAATAGTGTAGAGATTGTGACATGGGTGAACTGATCAACTACATGCAAATATTACATTCACAAATATCCCATGCTTCTATATGATAATATACTGGGTAGTTTGATGATGTGCCTTTATCTCTACATGGTGAAACAAATGTATTATGCCAATTACTGATTATATTGGGGAGGTAAGTAACATATTACCCACCAGAGGACTCTCCTGCCCTCCATTCTCCAGTCTGAGCATGTCAACATTAATTTATTAAAAATAATCTATAATGAATATAAAGTGGTCAAGACAATGTCATTTATACCATAAATGACAGGACAAACAAAAAAATTAGAAATGAATAGAGATGGAGGAACACAGTGCACATCTATCTATCTATCTATCTATCTATCTATCTATCTATCTATCTATCTATCTATCTATCTATCTATCCTACTCCTTTCTCCTGCCAATAGTTCGGTAATAGGAGGCTTTCCTTTCTTGCAGTGTTACTTTACTTTTTCCACTTTGTATATGTGTTTTCTTACTTATGAAAACAAATTAGGGAATTACTGAGCATCCATCCAGGTGATGAAAGGTTTAAAAGGTAATGGGATGTTTTATTACTTAGGATCTCTGCACATCTTCCTTATTCAGGGATATATTGCTTTACTTCTCTTTCCAGTTCCTGAGGAGAAATGAGGAATGCTTAATGGCCTTTTAGGCAGCCAGGTCCGAGTTGTCATCTCCTAATTTTGCAGTTAGGGTTACTACAGCCCGTGTACGTGCCACCAGGGACTGTGCAGCCAGAAACTGTAGTCTGTACAGGGACCAAGTGGGTCAGGTGCAGTAGTTTTGAGATAGGCCCTATTTTCTCCTGTGAGTTACCACATGTGCATAACATCACAGTATCAGGATCTGAATGTGTAAGTGCACTTAGTGCTCACATTTCTGTTTAAAGTCCAAACTTTTCAGAATAAACTTTGGCAGCAAACAAAAAACTACTTTCCTTCCAGGGAGTTAACGACAGAATAAACAGGTTATTTCACTGGCGGTATCTTTTGGATCAGCCTTGTGACAACACTTTTGTGTGGCTTTCCAGGCGCTGACCCAGAAACCTTAAATAATCCTGAACTGAGTTACCTAATTAGCAGCGCTGAAGCTGAGTATCAGAAAAAAACTGGAGGAAAAGGGGATGGCAGGTCCATTCCACTCATTCTACCATTCTACATGAAATCCAGACACCAAAGTGCCGGAAAACTCATCTGTCTGAACTCATAGCTAACATAACTGGAAAATCTTTCCTGATATATAAACTCCTTACAATATTCTAACAGCTGCAGAATTATCTCCCCTCTCTCTGCTCCAGAACAAGTACTTTCACACACCATGCAGGGAATTATAGAAAGAGCATCATCACTCCATTGTAGCCTTCCCCGCCTACTGTCCACCAAGAATGGTCTGAATGGTGAAGAACCGGTCACACTTTTATTCCTCCATCCTGTGTCCCAACCATCTCGATGGTGCACAGTGTCTCAACGGTCTAAATCTTTTACCAAACTCTATCAAGGAGATCATTCTTCTGAGAGTTGAATTTCTACTTGATTGCAAATCTTTGACACTCAATAGTGATGAGTGAGCACTACCATGCTCGGGTGCTCAGTACACGTAACACTAACGAGCAGTTCAACACTCGGAAGGGCGCGACTCGAGTTGGGAACTGGAGAATTTTTTTGACAAGGTTTTCTCATTGACTTCAAGTATACTTTGTATCTGAGTTGCACCCGTCCGATCATCCAACTGCTCATTTTGAGTACTGAGCACCTGAACATGACAGTGCTCGCTCATCACTGACACTCAACAATGCCATAGTTTTGCTCATGAGGAATCAATTTCCTGCTCAAATACTCTGCACTCACTAAATAAAAGAAAATATTTAAAGAAGTTGTCCACCACTTTAGCAATGATGACTTATCTTTAGGATAAGTCATCAATGTCTGATCGTTGTTGGGGGTGCAACAACCGGCACCATCACCAATCGGCTCTCCCTGTGGCGGCCTTACTATTATTTATTAACTTAACCTACTGTAAAAAATAAGTATGGTAAGTTCTTATTTTGTTCCTATCTTAGGGTGGTTTCACACTTGCATTTTTTTGTCTTGCAATGTAATCCGTCCAAATCCTGAAGCATCCCTATACTTTAAATGGGGCCGCCGGGACATGCGGTGGCATCAGGATTCTGCCTGATCCTGCCACATCAGTTTTTTGTCATCCTCTCTGTTGTGTCCAAAAATAAAATGGGGTCCAATGGTGGATGGACCCGATCAAGGCAGATCCATCCATCCGGATCCGCTTTACCCCACTGAGCATGCACAGAATAGCTCCTGCATCTTAAAAGCTTCTACCCCACCTTAGAAAAAGGGCTTGTGCCCTATGTTATTGTTCAAAAATGGTAATAAAATGTATTGAGCACATGCCTATAATATGTGACCTCCTTGGGAGGGGCTACAGGATTGTTTTACAACCACTCTTTTATTAGTATCACTGTTTGAATTCCCATCGGCTTTTGCCGACGCAGTGGGACTGATCTACGCACAGACCGGTCAGAGTTGGCATAGGAGCGCGATCTGCGCCACATTTGACAGTTCCGTGTGTAGAGAACTCTCAGAATTGCTGTAGATTACACTCCTATGCCAACTCTGACCGGTCTGTGCATAGATCAGTCCCATTGTGCTGGCAAAAGCCGATGGGGCTTCAAACAGTGATACTAATAAAAAGTGGTTGTAAACCGATCCTGTAGCCCACATATTATAGGCATGCTCACAATAAATTTTATTACTTTTTATATCAGCCTCTTCCCGGCCGGATCAGACATCCGGCAGCTGCAGTGGCATCAGTTCGTAGACGCACGGCCAGATCAGGATGAACCCGTTTTTATCGTGATCTGGCTGCATCGGTAGTGTGAAACTAGCCTTAGGCATTGCCTGTTAGATAGCCGCAGTGTGAACATGCTTCTACGCAGCGCACGTTGTACGATGGTCACTGGTAAAATTCTAGTGGGAAGATATGTTTTATCAAGGTTAACAGCCTCATTGATATGAGCCCGGGAGTAGGTTCCAGCTTGTTATATGCTGAGAGGGTTAATAGGCCACAACTGGGCAAGGTTTTTGTGAACAGTCAAACAGATGTGTTGGTTGATTATCCACATATCCTTAATCTATGGTGTGGTCCATGGAATAAATTGGAAACCTGTGGATTCATACAGGTATCTGTGTGTATGGAGGTATGCGTACCTCCATCAGAAGGCTTGAGCTAATAGAGCCGGATATTTACCTGAGCAGGTGGACCCTGCAGCAGTATATATGTGGCACCCCAGGGTTCATGTGCCACAGTAACACCACAGAGGGTTAACTCCCCACACAACCCACAACACAACACTAGCGCCTCCAGGCCAGAAGGGGGAGCAAATGCTGCTTCCCTATATATTCTGGTGTGGAGAGGAAGTGGCCAGTTCAGTGCGGGGCAGCACTGAGGAAGACAGACCTGGGTGTAAAAGGGCTGCGTTAGGCTCAACCCACGGTCCACTGTCCAGTTCCAGGACAAGCCAGGGTCTGAGGAAAGGAGACAGGAACAGACTCTGAAACTCACCCCAGAGGAGTGCACAGAACAGATACCGGATCCGGGACTGTGCATGAAACATACAGCATGGTGAACACCGGATTAGTAAAGGTCCCACATCTTCACTGTACCACAGCGAAGCAACATGGCGGGAACGAAGGAAAAGACTCAAGTTGCCTAGCAAGTTGGTACACGTGAGGGGAGACAGTGCCGGCAGCTTAGCTAAATCGGCAGCAGGGCCACACACACAGCGCAGGAATAGGGAGCCGAGGACCCGGCCAGGGTGGGAGAAACCCGGTACCTGTACAGACTCCGTGGACAGTACTCTGCTGAATTACCATCTACAGTAAAACACCTGGAAAACTACAAAACCGTGAGTCTGTGTAATCCTTGCGCTTGAGCCCCATTCTCCCTCACAAACTGTTATCATCACTACTGCCCCGGGGACCAGGCTCTGCCCATGGAGAGCCGTCACATCACAGGCTGCCACCCATCATCCCCGAAGATTCTACAGCAGCGGTGGTCACCCTGACCACATACCACGGGTGGCGTCACGACTCCATCCCTGTAAATAACCCCCAACCTTTACTTGTGTGGCTTGGGACATGGTCCAGACCATGACTGCTATGATAACCCCTGTGATACCCCGGTCCGATACCGAGAACCCCGTCCCAGTGGGCTCCACATATGGACTTTTAAGTTCTGTTTATTCCTTTATGACAATCAAAGGCTGTTTTGAGTGTTTTATATGAAGTTGAAGATTAAATGAAAATCGATCATGTGATTACCTCGACCCGCAGCCGAGTGAGCTGAGCCTCCATAACGTGTAGCAACTTATACTCCGTCTACGACTCACATCTTTCATTTTGCCTCGAAAAATAAGAAAGTTACTTCTCTTAGAAAATGCAGAAACAAACAAAATTTTTATTTTTTTTAAAAGAACTAATGAAAAATGAAGGAATATTATAGTATCACCATGATCCTGGCGACCTACGGAATTGTTTTGTAACCAAACCATGAATGATGTAAGAGTAAAGCCCAATAAATATATCCCTCCCCCACCTCTTACTTTTCATTACAAGATAACAGTATATAATGTATTTATCACAAAAGTTCCAACTCTTGGATAAATTGGAGTAAATAACAGAAGCACAAAAACAAAGTTGTCTGAGTGATGACGGGGTGTTGTGTCCTTAGGACAATGGTGATCGTAGAATCATTGTGACGTATCTTGTATCTTTATATGTTTGGGTCATTACTTGTATTCCTGGAGCAAACAGGTTTGGCTGTACAGAATATTGTATCTCGCCCTTTTCTAGATACCTGATACCCCCCAAAAAAACCATCTGTGTACATTAGAAACGAACGAGGGATGAAGGAGATGAGGCTAAGACGTCTATCTACAAGTGATGGAACACGATCCGGGAAACAACATGCAGCCAAATCCTCGAAAAGCTTCTCTTCGAAGAATCACCAAAGCCACAATATTTACTTCCCGAACGTCAGGCGAGACTGAGCGTGAGAGAGTGGATCCACGAGATCGAAGGGCGGAATCTAAACAACCAACTGGAAATAGTAAAGGGTCAGAATATGACCTATTATTTAAATCAGGTTTTTGTGCTTCATGTATTTTCTTTAGTCTTGCCAATACAGTTTTTTCCTTTTTTTTCCATATCACATCCTTATAGAAAAAAAAACTTGCCACTGGGGTTATGCTAGACACTCAGGAGAGTTTACAAGAGTTTCCTTATCATCAGAGACAGGACTGCAATAACATATAAAAAATATGTGGTGTGAGTCATTTCTGCTTCATTTCTGCTAATATACATGAGTATACTCGACGATAACGGGAAGTCCCAGTTGCCAGTGTAAAAACTGAATCGAATTTTTATTTTGAACAAAGATTATGATATTAAAAAAAAAAAAAAAACAATTATTAACACTTGGCTTACCTGAAAAAACACTGCAGCCTTGTGTTTTATAAAGGAGAGGTATGAAAACACATTGCAGTGTCTCCGGTAATTGAAATGACCATATCAAACCTTGGGATCCGATCCAGTGAGCCTGTGTTGATTGATTTGCTTCTTTCTCCTCTCAGCTACTGTAGATTCAGTTTTTTTCCAGGTTGTTAATATCTGTTGTCCCTGTTTCATTAATTTTTAGATAGCAGGTGTTTTCATTTGGTAATTTAGTATGCCCTATCTTCTTTTTGGTGCGGCTATTTAAACCTTCCACTGGCTCATCTTTCCTGCTGGTGATATTCTTTGTGGATTCCTTTGGATTTTCTGCCAGTCAGATAGACATCAGCGAAGTTATTTATCTCTGCTGTTTCTTCTATCTGTCCTACTCCTTTCTGCTTTCTTTAGCTAGGAGGTAGGAGGCATTTCTTTCTAGCAGTACCTAATTTTTTCACAGGGATACTTTCTCCGCACTCCTTCCTTATTTAGGGTTTTAGTGCTCTTCCCCTTTTCCCAGTTCCTAAGGAGATACAAGGAACACTTGATGGCCGATTAGAAAGCCAGGCCTGAGTTGTCATCTCCTAGTCCTGTGGTTAGGGTTAATCCAGCCCATGTAGGTGCCACCAGCCTTAGTTTGTACCGGAACCAGTTGGACCAGGTGTTTGTTCTGATATAGGCTTTAGTTTCCTGTGTGAGTTAACAGACCATTGAGGACGACCATATGGCTGGAATGACCCCTAGACACAAAATATTTCCAACATGATGTCCATACAAAATGAATAAGACTGGTGAAGCAAAGTCAATATTGACCACATGGCGAGCAAGAAACTTTTGGGTTTCCATGCAATGAAAAACATGTTTTTCTTAATAAAACCAACTAGGAGGAAATTTGTTAAGAAATGGAAATGTGTTAAAGATGCAAAAAAATGTAAGATAGGATCTGAAAGTTGTCCAAATGTCACAATCTTTATTAGGGTAAGTTCACACATACAGTTTTAACCTCGGTTTAGCAGCGGAAACCGCAGGTCGGTTTCCATGAGGTTTATGCAAATTTATGTTAATCCAAAAGCGACTTTTGGGTTAACATAGAAACCTATGGAAACCGACCCCCGGTGTGCACACACCGGCGGTTTCCACATGCTCATCTGTTGCTAACCTGCTGGGTTCCCAGCGGGTTAGCAAAGAATGATCATGTTCTATAAACCGGCCGGTTCTGCAGCGGCTGCAAGCAGAATCATGTGCTGCTTCCAGCCGCTGCAGAACCGACGCCACTAACCCGCTGTGCACCCGCCCGTCTCCCGCCGCACATACCCGACAGGAAGCCGGTGGACGGCTGCCGAGCTTCCTGTCGGGTCCGCCCAGCCGCCGCCGACACTAAGCCGACGTATGTGTGAACTTACCCTTAATGTTTGGCATTTCCACAGTCTTCAACCGCGCAGTGAAGAATTTCTGTCTTGGCTGTCAACCAAAAAAGTATGTAGTACCCACCGCTCCTCCACTGGAGACCTTCTGCACCAGTTGGCCAACCCTTACGGCTGCCCAACATCCAAACTTCTGATAACCTCCCACAATTACATCTCTTCACTAGTTTTATATTGCAGCCTCCCAACACTCTTGTGGAAGCACAATAATTAGGGTTGGGACAGTAGAGATTTCTGGCAATAACTCTTTGTAATTCCCCTTCAGTCTGTCATCACTTTCTCCTCTCGGCAAATTCCGGACATGTGCATGTTCAGACTAATCCCTTTGATGACGTGCCTTATCGCTCTCCAGCTGATTGCCTGGCACTGTACAGGCTGATCTTAGACTCATTTTTAGTTTCTCGCCTACGGGGACCCATTTTTTGAAGTTTCCAATGTTCTGGTAATAATTTTTAATCGACTGTCCATCCAGAAGGTTTTGATGGTCCTGTTATGTACAGTATTAGGATAGATGAGCCCCTGACCCCACTGCACCTAGCTAGAAAATGGAGAAATCTAAGGTACTGCCGCCCAGTTATATGTAGATTGTGTTTGCCAGGATCACGCCGGGGGAACAAATCTGGGCATTTCCAATAGGACTCAATATAAGTGGAGTGAGCATACCATGGCCACCAGTCAGAGCCATCCATTAACTTCCCTCCAAAACCACCCATCTTCTAAGCATTAATATTAATCACCACCCTCATACCAGTAAGAAATATTTTTGGGGGTGTATGTCCTTTATCTAGTTGTCACATGTGAAGGGAAGGCCTTTAACTATAGGGATCGAGGATGGGGACACCACCTGACACTGCCCTGTGTCTGTCCCTTACTGCCCTGACCACCCTAAGCAGGTCCTTCCCCCTGCTGGCGCCTCATGCCTAGTCCTTGCCTGTCACCTAAGGCAACCCTGGCTAGTGCGTAGGTCGGTGAGTGCACTAAAATCACCACTAGCATAATAACACACGGGGATAGGTAGACAGACTGGGGTAAGATGAAAAAAAATCAACAAACGTAGGTAGAAGCTGGACTCCAAAAGGACTAAGCAGCTCTGCTCCAAGACAGCAGGTCTCCAACATCAGCAGCCAGAGAGCGCCACACTCCAGTAAGTCATGCATAGAAGAGTCTATAAACAATTTTAGGTAATGGGTCATGTGACTATTTAAAGGGTGGTGGTCAACAAACCTCATCACCTGACCAGCAGCAGAGAAAGATATTAACCCCCGAAATAAACACGTTTAATAAACATCAAAGACTCCTGAGCTGTAACTCAAGACACTAGACCAAGTTTTACCCACTACCCTTCCTTGGTACTTACCACTAGTTCCGCTCCCTGTTCCATTTCAACCAATAGTGACTACTAGGGATCAGCGAGTAGTGAAATATTTGGACTCGCTGGAATCGTAACGAGTAGGTCCTAATACTCAGGTATTCGTTACGAGTACACGTACAATGCAAGTCACAGGAAAATGCAAGTACTATTCTGCTGGACCCTACAAAGCGGTCTGGGGAAGAGGCTGAAGTGGATGCATGATTGTTTAATAGTCGGCTGGCTTTTTCAACAATCAGCTGATGCATCACACAAAGTGAGTCATCAGTGATAGATGAGCAGATAAGAGAGTGATGGCTCAAAGAGAGACCACAGACTGCCCGGGACAATGAGACATCTCCCCGGGGGCAGAGCTGTCGTCCTGTGTCAAGGCTCAGACCCCGCAGGTGGAGGCAGCGCTGTCACCATGTCCAGGCTCAGAATCCACAGGTGGAGGCAGCGCTGTCACCCTGTGTCCGGGCTCAGATCTCGTGGGTAGAGGCGACGCTGTCACCCTGTGTCCAAGCACAGACTCCATGGCTGGAGGCGGCACTGTCACCCCATGTCCAATCTCAGACCCCACAAATGGAGGCAGCGCTTTCACCATGTGTCCAGGCTAAGACCCCAATGGTGGAGGCGGTGCTGTCACCCTGTGTCCAGGCCCATACCCCGTGGGTGGAGGCAGTGATGTCAACCTGTATCCAGGCTCAGACCTCACTGGTGGGGACAGCGCTGTCACCCTGTGTCCAGTCTCTGACCCCACAGGTGGAGGCGGCGCTGTCACCCTGTATCCAGCGTCAGACCCTGTGAGTGGAGGCAGGGCTGTCACCCTGTGTCCAGGCTCAGACACTGCAGGTGGAGGTGGCGCTGTCACCCTGTATCCAGGCTCAGACACCAAAGGTGGAGGCGGCACTGTCACCCTGTGTCTAGGCTCATACCCCGTGGGTGGAGGCGGCATTGTCACCCTGTGTCCAGGCTCATACCCCGTGGTTGGAGGCGGTGCTATCCCCCTGTATCCAGGCTCAGACCTCACGAGTGGGGGCAGTGCTGTCACCCTGTGTCCAGGCTCATACCCTAAGGGTGGAGGCGGTGCTGTCACCCTGTCTCCAGATTCAGACCGTGCAGGTGGAGGCAGCGCTGCCACCCTGTGTCTAGGCTCAGACACTGCAGGTGGAGGTGGCGCTGTCACCATGTGTACAGGCTCAGATCCCACATGTGGAGGCGGCACTGTTACCCTGTGTCCAGGCTCAGACCCCGTGGTGGAGGCAGCACTGTCACCTTTTGTCCAGGCCTAGACCCCATGGGTGGAGGCGGCGCTGTCACCCTGTGTCCAGGCTCAAACCCAGAGGTGGAGGCAGCTCTGTCACCCTGTGTCCAGGCTCAGATCCTACAGGTGTCGGCGCCGTCTTTCCCTATCGGACGCAGTGATTATTGTGAGTTATTTCCTACAGCACGGTGGCTCAAGTGGTTAGCACTGCAGCCTTTGCAGCACTGAGGTCCCAAGATCCAGGGTTCAATTCCCACCAAGGACAACATCTGCAAGGAGTTTGTATGTTCTCCCCATGTTTGCATGGGTTTCCTCCGGGCACTCCGGTTTCCTCCCACATTGCAAAGACATACTGATAGGATGTTTAGATTGTGAGCTCCAAGAGGGACAGCATTACTGATGTATGTAAAGTGCTATGGAATTAATAGTGCTATATAAATGAATAAATATTATTATTATATTATACAAGGTGTAGCAGAGTCTGTATCGCCTCTGTAAACACCACTGATGGGAAAAGGCAACGTCCATATCCAGCGTCTCCATCTTAACTCACCTAAAGTTAGGTCTTAGTTACCCACTTATGCCCTTCAAACCCTGTTAAGGTTAAACCTGCCATGCTTTTTCTGATCTAGGAGACTACATTTGTAGTCACTGTGATCCTTAATTGACTCTTACCAGTGCTTTTCTATGGAGATTACAAAGGTTATGTGCTTTATATGCCTTTTTGCATTATGTATAGAATCATAGTATCATAGAATTTGAGAGTTGGAAGGGACCTAGGTGATCGTGTGATGGGACCTCCTGCGTCATCGTGTGAAAGGATCTCATGGGTCATCGTGTCCAACCCCCTGTTCAATGCAGGATTCACTAAATCATTCCAGACAGATGTCTGTCCAGCCTCTCTGTGAAGACTTCCATCGAAGGAGATTGAAGAAGTCACCACCTTTTGTGGCTGCCTGTTCCACTAACTGTCAAAGTGTTTTTTTAACAACTAATCTGTGTCTCCTCCCATTCAGTTTCATTCCATTCTTTCTAGTCTTTACTTGCACAAATTTCCTATAGCTAAGAAAAAAATCAGAACTCAAAAAATAGGAATGGGGGCTCATATTTTTGTCATGCCTTGGGATTCTACCCTGAGACCCTGTGCTGTGTTATCGGCTTCCTTCTCCATTGCAGGTTCAGGCTCTATTCAAATGCTTATAATCTGTTATCCTTGTTTCATTCTTTTCAATCAGCAGGTGTTTTTATTTATTTATCTTTTTTGTGTCCTATCACATTGCGTGTGCAGCTATTTATACCTTCCCCTTCCTGGTCTTCATTGCTGGCTCTATTTCAATGTGGATCCTGTTTGGAATTTCTGCCTTGTTGCTCATAATTTATGTCAATCAGATGGAGACTAGCCAGGTTTAATACCTTTGCTGTTAAGTATGTTTATTTTGCTCCTTTCTCCTGCCAAGAGTTAGGTAGTAGGAAGCTTTCCATTTTTTCAGTGTACCTTGACTCTTTACACTTTGCATTCATATGTTATGTTTTCTCACTTATGATCACTTCTATCTCGGCACGCCCTTCCTTTTTCAGGAGTATAATGCTCTGTATCGCTCACCGTTTCCTAAGGAGGTATGAGGAATGGTTGATGGATTATTAGCCAGCCAGGTCTAAGTTGTCATCTCCTAGTTTTGCGGTTAGGATTATTCCAGCTCACCACCAAGGACTGTGCAACTACAAAATTTAGTCTGTACAGATATTTTAAGATAGGCCCCATTTTCCTGTGTGAGTTACCATGCGTGCATAACAATTTTCAGTGTTACCATGAATTTTACACAACTTTTGTGAACGCTGTTTTATCAGATTGTTATGTATGATGTATGGGATGTGTGATGTACCAACTGGTGATATTCAGAGAGGCAGGTATGTATCACAAACACAACGGTCAGTTGCGATCTAAATCCAGGGCGGTTTGCTTGGACTTATTGTTCCACAAGCCTTTATAGTTTTTTAGGACTGTATTTAGGTTTGGTTAGAAGTGATGGGAGGGACTGATCACCCACATACCTCCTCCCATGGGTGTGTTCTTGCTAATAATATGTGACTACTCTCTGGTCACATGTCCGTGATGTAAACCAGGTCCTAGAAGTGAATAATACTTCCCGTGTATCACATGTGCTTTGTGTGTGAGAATTACAAGTTCTGTAAGCGAGGACTCTGTATGATTGCAAGTAGCCAGCTTGCTGGAAGCACAGAGTGAGGAGTACATGATTTGACCCCTTGAAAGGTACAAGCAACAAATGGACTGCAGAAGCCAAAAGGTGCTGCATGCACTTTGACAAATCATCAGCATCCACTGTGGGCAGCTTCTGCATAATCACCAACCAATGATACCCTCAATGGGGGACAAGTCCGTAGACATTTAAGAACATGGTTCAAATGACTAAATATACTCTAAATATCTGAATACATTTCTATATAAAGTACCAATCCACATCACACGGTGTTTCAATGACAGTTTCATAAAGCTTAAGTAATTATCTCAGCCATCAATTTCAGAGTCTTACGGAAATATGAAGGGTATTGTTAAAAAAAGAGGTGGAGATTGGAGAAAAAGTTTATTAGAAAATGAAGCTCTATGGATTATCAAATTAAATACAAGGATTTCTTGTCCACCATTGGTTTGGTATGTGTCATATGGGGGAGAAATCTATGGATTTAAATGTGTCTCCATGTTACATTTGAATCAGTGACGACTAAGAAGTGTTAAAACGTGTCAACCGCGACAGCTCCTTACCATGTGAAGACAATTTTAATGGATTGAAATAAAGGAAGATAAGTTTTATATATGAACTGATGCTGCCTTCTTTTTCTCTCTAGGATTCATTCTTCACCCATCCGACAGGTATGAGGTGTTCTGATGATGAATAGAGGGGTTGCAGCCTATGTGTGGTAAGCCTGGAATTATTTTTTTATGTCCTGGATTGTCCGCAGAGTTTAATGAATTGGTTTTCTTCATTTGTAGTTCGTAAGTTCAAGAATTGATCTGCTGTCTGCACAGAATGTGTCCTACTGATATGGTTAATATTTCATAATAATATTATATTTCATAATAATATTAACAAGTTCCTGCTCCTGTCCTAATTTATATAGACCAAGCACCGGTAATGAAAAGTATGACACCAGACACACAGAGTCAGATGTACACCCTTCCTTGGTCAGACCCAAGCTCCAAGTGTCTGTTTATTATAATAGACCTGAGGTTTTGTTCAGTGAGGGGCTCGGCCAGCCCTACTCAGATGTATTCATTGGTCAGTGGGTTAGTCCATGGGAGGATTCATGAGGTCATCAGGGGGTGTGGTCTTGATCGAGTATGTGTCCAGGTAATGTGGCATTCTGTGATTGGTCAGTCTTCCCTGGACTCCAGCTTCGGCGATTGGTCAGTCTTCCCTGGACTCCAGCTTCGGTGATTGGTCAGTCTTCCCTGGACTCCATCTTGCTCTCAGAGCATGGTGTGATGTGGCAGTAAATGGCAACCATGTTTAAATCACAACTTATACAATGTAAAATAATACACTCTATAGATCGTTTCTCACATGCCCTTATGTCTTAAGGTTAATTAAGTATTTGATCCTATGGCTCTCCTCAACACTACATTGCGATTCATAGGGTAAATAATATTTGTTATGAGTTTCTTTTGCTTTTGGGGAACTTCAGATGAAAACCAAACATATCAAGTTACCCATTGCATTCTACTGGCTAGTATAAAAGGTAAAGGATTCTGAAACGTCAGCTCAGCTTAAAAGTGATCAACACTTCAAAAGCTATAACTTTAATAATGGCCCAAGTGTTGAAACAAGAAGGGAATTTCTAACCATTTTGCACTGGATAATAATCTTTTCATCATAAAATTCAGGAAGTCAGATATGAAACTTTGGTGATTGTCCAAGTTCCTCGCAAAATTTATATAAAGGGTTTGGTAAACAGCCATGACCATCTACCATCAGCTTCATCCATACATGGTGAGACCTTCACACTAAAGACAAGATGTTGTCCGTCCTTCTTCTCTTGGCGACTCTGCAGAACGTAGCCGCAGCTCAAACCATATCTGTCCCAAATGGAGAAACACAGGGTGACTGGGGACCAATGGAGGTTTGTGATGAAGGAACGAGAGTACGAGGCTTCCAGCTTAAAGTGAGTAATGTATGGAAGAGTGTGAATTAGACCAAGGAATAGGGAAGAAGGAATAGGATGTATAGAAAGAAGCAAATCCAGAGTAACTGAAGGTTGCCTTGATATATGGATATCGTCGATGTAGCTCAGACCTGACTTCACCATATATAAAATTTGGGCGGGGAGGTCACATTTAACTCTTTCTTCTGATCTATTTCAAACTAAAATGTATTCACTTGAAATCTCCAATCAAAAAAAAATGCCACTTATGAGACATCCAACAAAAAATCATTCTACTGCGTCTTTTTATTTTGACTTTGTACATAGTGAATACATCAACATTTAGTGTTCAGGGCATCAAAAAGCTTAATCTCAGTATGGAGTAGAGAAAAAAGGCTAGGAATGATGCATAAACCTAAGCCAAGTGTGAACGGGTGCAAACTGAGATAACTAGTCAATATAACCAAAAATATACAGCTGCCATCTAAAATGCTATGATATGTCAACAATGAGTATATGAAGTCTTAGAATTCCATTACTGCTATGGAAACGAGGTTACAAAATGAGGTACTTAAAATTGGCCAATTCATAGGAGCCCAACAGCCAGTGACAAGGTGTACCCCTTTGTGGGACTCTAACCTTATAAGCCTCTACCCGGGCTGAAAGCCTAAAATTAGGGCATTTTAATTAGAGCTAGATCCTGTCTGCCCTTAAACATTTAGGCTTCCAGCCTGAGTAGAGGCATATAAGGTTAGTGTCCCAATAAGGGGGTATGCCTTGTCTCTGGCTGTTGGGCTCTTATGAATTGGTGATTTTGTGCACTAAGTATCTCTATTTTTTCACCTGGTTTCTATAGCAGTAATGTAGTTCCAATTTCATATATTCAATGTTTACACATTATAGCATTTCAGAGGGCAGCTGTATCTTTTTGGTTATAGGACTGATATACATACAGGGGCTATGACGGAGGTACACACAGAGACTAGGATTATTGTATAAACAAGAACTAGGATTGGTCTATAGATTGGTGTATAGATAGACTAGGGTGAATGTATGGACAGGGACTAGGATGATGTATAGATAAGGACAAGCACATAACTGGAATAGAATTAGTGTACAGACAGGGACCAGAATGGACATACAGACAGTGAGTATGGTGGATACACAGGGACTAGAATATATGTATAAACATGTATGAGGAAAAATGAATAAAGAGGGACTAGGGTGAATATATAGACAGGGACTAGGACTGATGTATAGAAGGAATAGGATTGATGTGCAGACAGGGACTAGAACACATGTATAGACAGGGATTAGAACGCATGTATAGACTGAGACTAGGGCGCATGTATAAACAAGGGACTAGGACATATGTATAGACAGGGATTAGGACGCATGTATAAACAAGGGACTAGGACATATGTATAGACAGGGATTAGGACGCATGTATAGACAGGGATTGGGACGCATGTATAGACAGGGATTGGGACGCATGTATAGACAGGGATTGGGACGCATGTATAGACAGGGATTAGGACGCATGTATAGACAGGGATTGGGACGCATGTATAGACAGGGATTAGGACGCATGTATAGACAGGGATTGGGACGCATGTATAGACAGGGATTAGGATGCATGTGTAGACTGAGACTACGAAGCATGTATAGACAGGGACTAGGATGCATGTATAGACTGAGACTAGAACACATATATTAGCAGGGACTAGGACGCATGTATAAACCGGGACTAGGGTATATGTATAGACTGAGACTACGGCGCATGTATAGACAGGGATTAAGACGTATGTATGGACTGAGACAAGGTTGGATATGCTGTATACATAGTATCTAGGATAAATATAGAGCAGGGACTAGGATAGATAGATGTATTTTAGGCGGGCGTCACACACTACGATATATGTACACATATCGCTGCAAAGTGCCGGATTTGGCATCGCTCCTACGATATCGTTGCGTGTGACAGCATGATGTGACAAGCGATAAGTGATCTGATCATTAATCACAGATATGGGAACCGGACCCCACATCAGACGATGTCGATCATCCAATCTGCTGCATCGTTCTGTGTGACACCGCCATAACCGATCTCCTTTATGATTTCTCCTATTCACATCATTGACAAGCATCAATCGCTGGTTGTGTGAGCGATCCCTGCACGTAACATCGCTGCTGTGTCCTGAACGTTATCTATACATGTGACACCTCACTAACGATGTTGTCCACAAGTGCACACTACTGACATCGTTATTGAGATCCCACACAAAATCGTAGCGTGTGACGGCCACCTTAGATAGACAGACAGAAAGATAGATAGATAGATAGATAGATAGATAGATAGATAGATAGATAGATAGATAGACAGACTAGAATTATAAACATTGGATAGAGTTGAGGTGTTAGACGCTTTATAGCCTTACTATTGAAGATATGGGTTTGATCTTAGGTGGAACGTCGTCAGGGACGTCTAGTTGATGATTCGGCTCTGAATGGAATCGCTCTACTGTGCACAGAGCCTTCATCCTGGGAAGTGATGAAGATCATTCACTCCAATGTAGGAGGGTAAGTACCTGAGCAATTAACATTCAGTCATGACCATGTAATTTAAGAAAATGTCTCTCTACTTGCACGATCCCAATGATCCTACAGAATGGAGGTCCACACTCTGTTACATAAATGGGAGCTATAGGAACAGCCACGTGTTTAACCATGGTCAGACATATCAGCCACATACATGGAGAACGCCAACCAGTCCTTTGTAACATATATTTGGAGGGACAAAATAGACAACGCACACATTTGTTGAAAGATCTGTCCCGGGAGGAATAATATTAATAATTTTTTAATGATATATATTTGGCAGCACTTTACAATTCAGAGGGGACAAAAACAGACAATAATGACAATACAGAGTTACAAAATATTCAACAGATACCATGAGGAGTGTACACGGGTATCCATCCAATTATACAGGACCTGCTTCATACATACAGTTATGTACAGAAATATTTGGGCAGTGACACAGGTTTTGGCATTTTAGCTGTCGACCAAATAATATTCAGTTATATAATCAATCTGGGATAAAAGTACAGACCTTCAGCTTTAATTTGAGGATATTAATGTCCTAATTGGAGAAAGGGTTTAGGAATAACAGCTCTTCAATATGTAGCTAAGGGAGCACAAGTAATTGTACACTTATCTCAAAAGCTCTTTAATGGGATCATGGGTGAGTCCCTTATTAATCCATGATCAAATAAGCAGATAGAAGGTCTGGAGCCAATTCCAGGTGTGGCATTTGCATTTGAAGCTGTTGCTGTGAACTCACAACATGCGGTCAGAGGAACTCCCAATTGAAGAGAAGCTGACCATCGTTAGGCTGAAAAAAGAAGCGAAAATGCATCAGAGAGATACCAGAAATGTTTGGAGCGGCCAAATCAACCGTTTGAGACAACCTGCAAAAAAAAAAAACAGCACTGGTGAGATAGGAACTCAAAACGACCTGGACATCCCCAGAAGACAAGATTGGTGGATGATCACAGAATCCTTTGAAACCTTCACAACATTCAAAGTGAAGGACACTCACTTGGCAGAAGATGTTTCAGAATCTAAGTCCACCATAGAGAGAAGACTATAGCGGGGTCACCATAAGGTGCAAACCATTAAAAAGCCTGAACAATAGAAAGGCTTGATTTGACTTAAGACGTCGGCTCGGATTCAACCAAATGCAGTAAGGTTGATTGGACATCACTTCACAATGGCTCAAGTCATCCTGCGAAAGCAAAGAAGTGCAATATTCTGTGAAGACCGAGTCATCACCAGATCTCAGCTCCATCGATTAAGACAAAACTTAAGTTACAAAGAGCCACAAACAAGAAACAACTGAAGTCACCGCAGTAAAGGCGGCAGCAGAGGAGCGATGGTGACCACCGCAGCCAATAGACTTCCGGCAGCCATTACCTGAAAAAGGATTAAAAAAGAACATTTTGTCTACGGGAAAGTTACTTTGTCCAATTACTTTTGAGCCCATGAAATGAGAAGGCTTTGTAGAAAAATGATTCCAATTCCTAAACGTTTTACGGGATATTGTCATTCAACCCCTTTAATTAAACCTGAAAGTCTCAACTTTAATTGAATTCATTTTAAATAAAATAAAAGTCACATGCTGAGTGGAAACCCCGAAGATATGGTAAGTGTCCAAATATTTGTGGACCTAACTGTAAATGAATGTTTTTGGGCTCTATTAGAACTGTACATTAGGTCCCCGTTGTGGGTCCAATTGTGGGTCACTGATAATTCTTGTGCTGTCTTAAGTCTTGGCATTTGAGCCCCCTTGGGCACCACAGCCTGGTATGACTGGCACCTTTGCACCAGAGGATTAGATACTTCAACAAGGGTCGTCTAGGGTCTAGTTGTCCATGTGAGCAGTGGTCATGTACTTGTTACAACACATTATGGATTAATACTTTTTATTCTCTCCGTAGTTTTGGCTCGTGGGGACCTGTTTACTGGTGCGACTCCGAATATTACAAAAACTTCAGCCTGAGAGTTGAGTCTGGAGGTTCTCGCGATAGCACAGCCGCCAACAACATCAAGTTCACATGCTCCGATGGCTCCGTCAAAGAGAGAAATGGTCAATCCTGGGGGTCATATGGACCATGGAGCGCTGATTGTGAGAGCGGAATAAATGGAATCCAAACCAGAGTGCAGCCAAATCAAGGATTTTGGAGAGATGACCTCGGTCTTACTGATGTCAAATTTAAGTGTCGTGGTAATAATTAAGTCTGTGAACCAAAATCCCTCAGCAAATGAAATTGTTTCATTTTAGAATCAACACTTTAAGCATAGCATTATATTTTAGCAAATTTTTCATGGGTAGGACAGAAGGTGATGATGGTAATCATGAGAGATTGTGTTGGGTGGTAGTGAACATTGATGGGAGATGATGGGTTTTGGTAGATAATAATGGGTGGTGTCACTAGGTGGCATAATGGACAAGGGGATAAGTTAGCAGGATGGCAGTGATGGGCAAAAGGCAATAAGGAGAACTTGTCTGACCTTTAGACTGGGGTTCCCTAGCTGACCCTGTTCCTAGAAGTACCTCTAAAGGTGAGGATATCTGGGCTGCAACCCTTGCCCTGCTCCTGACCATCCCTAGGCTATAACCCCCTTCCTCCTTCATGCAGGGACCAGGATAAGGACAGCAACTCCCAGAAAGATGGCAATCTCCACGAAGCTACATAGCAAGAAAGCTCCAGCAGAACAGCACAGCTCATGGTCTTTGCAGAAACTGAACTCTATCAGCGACACCAGCTGATGAGTCATGGGACTACTTAAAGGCTGGTGAGTGGTAAAAGCACATCAGCTGATTCACTAAGTAACTGCAACTAGTACTGCAGAGCCACAGTTTACCCTTAATAGACTAAAGGAAATTAACTCCATTTAACCACTGCAGAGCAATTCACAAAGACTGCAGAGCAGTCTACACGTGACAAGTGGTGGTGAGCTTGTGGTGGATGGAAGAGAAGTAGGTTGGGGGGAGAGGCTTGTTGTGGGTGGCTATGGGTCATGGAAGATGATTGTGATGGTAGATGTGATGGTGGTGGTAATTTATCATAAGTAGTAATGAGTTGTGGTAAACCATGGTAGTGGGAGGTGATGGGCGATGGTAGATGATGGTGGGTTGTAGATAATGATGATAGTGATTTGTGGTGGATGGTAATGAGAGATAGTAAATGATGATGAATCATGGTGGTGGGTGGTGGTGATGTTGGTATATTGAGGACAGTAAGGAGTGATGGTAGGTAATAGAGTATGATGGTGATAAGTGATAGTGGATGATATTGGGTTGGTAGCATAGGCGCACCCAAGGGGGGGACCTACGTGTCTGAACCCCCACCTTAGGACGGCCCTGAGAAGTGGTGCAGTACACAAGGAGCTGGGCCCCTATGTCAGGAGACAGGAACAATTACACAGCACCCGAGGGCCCACAAAAGAGGCTGCTTTTGGGGGGGCTTCGTTCCCCCAAACCCCCCCACCGGGGGCTTTGCCCCTCGGAACCCCACTGGGGGGTGACACCCCCCTTTCAGGGCCAGTGTGTGTTTCTTGGACCCCTACCTTGGGAAATTTCTGGGTGCGCCACTGGTTGGTAGGTTGTTGTAGTGATAATGACAATGATTTGTAGTAGATGGTAATGATAGATGGCAGATGAATGGTGTTGGATGGTAAGGTGATAGTGGTCAGTGGTGGGTGGTGTCGTGTCACGGTCTACGATTACTATTTATTTACTTGCTTTGTAAACTTTGTGATATTTTGTTTTTGGAGCTTCTTCAGATACTTCTTTCTTGCATCTCTACTCATCAAAATTATACTCAACACAATTACTAAAAAAAATAAAAAGTTCCATCGAAGTTTTAAGCCTCACTATTCACTTTGTCGATCTACTAAAATAATAACTCACAAGATGACAATTTCTTTGTCTTTTTTGCACCTTGCCAATAAGATGGCTTCACCAGATATTATTCATAACAAAATGACTCCCTGTCGAAGTAGCAGTTGCATCTAATCCCTAATGACTAATGTTGCTCCAAGGCCCATCTGCCTTAGAAGAAAATAAATGGCACATGTTAGTTGGGGACACAAGGAACTGAGCAGTGGGACTGGATCTGCTTTTTTATGTAAGGTGATCCAAGAGGAGAACAGGCAGAGCCCTACAGGCTCCAAGATGGGGGTAACTTGTGGAATCTGTGCTCGAAACCCAGAAATGTGCAGCTCAGGAATTGGCATGTCTGCTATTGGTATCCCACAGTGATGAGCGATGATGATGATCATGCTCAATCGAGTAACACTACTTGTCGGGATGCTTGAGCGCGACTTAAGTATCAAGTATAATGGAAGTCAATGGGAAAGTCAAGCTTTTTTAAACTCCGATGCTCAATCAAATAAAGAGCAGTGGGCAGTGGTGTAACTACCGCGGTCGCACTAGTCGCGGCCGAGACTGGGCCCGCCCCCTGGGGGGGCCCGTGCTTCCAGCCGCCCGCCGTGACCCCGATCGCGTTTGCCCAAGGACGAGGAGAGGAGGGAGGACGGGAAGTGAGTGAAGCCTCACTTCCTGCAGCTGTGCCCGCCCCTCCTCTCCTCTTAACGGCGCAGAAGGTAGCCGACCGCAGGAGGCACCTTAATGTAAGTACACTCGCAAATGCTCCTGCTACCTCCCTCAAGTTCGGATAGCTCTAACCAAATACTTTGAACTGTTTCAGTATTCGGATTCGAGTGAGTTCCTCATTGACTTGCATTGGATTCGTTACTCGTTCAAAGTATTTGGTAAGAGCTATCTGAACCCAGAGATCTTACTACTCCCTCTCCAACACTAATGTCCCATTCTTATCACAGGCCAGGTTCACACTGAGCACATGTGAGATGTGCAAGGGCCACTTTACACGTCGCGATATCGCAACGCAGCATCGATAAAAAGTCACGTGGTACGGCCGTTGCAGTTGATATCGTTCGTGCGTTGTGTCGTGTAAATGAGCAATGCGACACGAAAACAACCTAACTACGATATTGCAAGAAGATTGTGCAAGCCCTTCAACCGTACGATATTGTATATGCAATGTGGCAGGATCGTGCTGTGTGACAGCGCAACTACGATTTGGAGTGAACTTCCCCTATTCACTCCAATGTTACATGCTTGTTTCCTGGGTTGCTCAAACTCAGCATGGGAAAGGGGCGTACCACATCGTAGTTGCGTTGCCTGCCGATATCTCCCTGTGTGACAGCTCCTATGCGATCTTGGACAAGTGCCAAAAACGTGCTCTCTCCCGTGAAATCGTATGCAATATCGGAACGATATTGCACCGTGTAAAGCGGCCCTAAGAGTCTGGAGATGCTATAGTGAACATTGTGCTGCATATGAAGAAGTACGGTACATCTTTGGAGGGTCACACAAACCTCCATGTCATAGCCAACGGTTCCTTAACTGCTATGTGCCTGGATGAGGTCCTCAAAGGCACTGTCTGGATTATTTCTGCTGCCTTGTTTGCTCCTAATGCAGGACAATGGCCAGGTTCATGTGGCCAGAGTGTGTAGGTAGTCTCTGCTTGACAACGGTATGGATGCCATTGACCGCCCTCATGTTCCCCAGACCTAAATCCTACTGAAAACTTCCGGGACATTTGCAATGCCACCATGTGCCACCAACAGTCCAAGAGCCACTGATGACCGGTTCAAGGTCTGGGAGGAAATCCCCCTGGAAACCTTCTTCTGTCTCATCAGGAACACACTCAAATGTTGCGCAGACTACATACACACAAGTGGGGGTCATGCATACTACTAGGTAACATTATGAATTGAACATTTTTTACTTTGATTTTTGGAGCGATTTGGTATCCAGTCCCCGAATTGGTTGATGTTTTTGGTTTCTGTTCTATCATTTTGGTGTCAAACAATTTTATAGTTTATAACTAAACATATTTCAACTTGAATCTTTCATGCATAGAGATGTAATGTGTGAATTCAGGGCCCCCTAATGCAGGGTCATTTCTGCAAACAACAATTTAGACTAGCAGTATCTCGCTTTTTAAGTTCTACTTATTTATTTATCTACTTGTTTATTCTTTTTATCTATTTTATTATTTTTTATAATTTATTTTTTCATGGCTTGAACATATTGTGCCCCCCATAAGGTCTTAAAAAACTTTTGAGAGGCATTTTATTATATTAATAGTTTTTTTTATACGTAATTTCCACTGTAACTGGGGCTGATATGTTAGATTCAGTTACAGGGGAAATTCAGGAAACTGGCTGAATAGCAAAGATGACTGGATCTTCCCTCCCTACATTCAGCAATCACAAGCTCACAGAGTACAGAGAAGGAAGCATCGTCAGTGCTTGCTAATCTGAGCACTGTAGCGCCCCGCTAGTCAGCGCGCTACAAAAGGGTACTGCACCCCTAACAGAAGGTGCAGTATGCTTTGTCTTGGTAGGGGGTAATAGAAGCCTGAAGCTCCATACCACACACACACACCTAGTGATAGTGGACCAATCAGACTGCCTGTTACTGGGGTAACCGGTTCTGGTGGGTGGAGAAGCTAGGTTATAAAGTAAGTGGGGAAAGCAGGGAAAAGAGAGGAGAATACAGCAGAACAAGTAGTAGCTCAAGTGGAGTACATGGAACAGTGGAGGAGAAGGGGGAGGGCACCTCAACCTGGTGACTGAGAAGAGAAAGGGGCAGATAGAGGGTAACTGAATCACCCTGGTCCAGTCCGAAATGGGGTACCGGCTCTGACGTGGATCAGAGGTCCATCCCTGAACCGCAAATCACCGGCGTGGTCGATGTCTTCTTAGGAGCACCATCCAACCGCCCTAAACCAAGCACGGTCTCCACCAGAAGCGCTAAACAGGGTTGGGTCCCCTTTGGAGAGATAAAGGGTTCCCATATCACCCGACAGGCCTGGTTCGAGAAGTGGGATTGTGCAGGGCACCACAGAGAAAGGACAGAGCAAGTATAGAGAAGGAACATCACCAGAGCTTCAGAGGGACATTGCCTACTGTCAGGACCACCCGGTCCACTACCCTGACTGAAACAACTGTTTACCCTGTAAGACTGCAGATTACCGGAGTAAAGTACCCGTTCAGAGTGAGCAACATGTCTGTGTTCGGATGAACTGCGATACGCATGCCTTCCACCACACCGCAGAAGCTGCGCAGCCCCATTCCAACCACGGTGCCCCAATCCACCATTATTACTATACAGCCCCGGGATCCCTCTCTTCCTGTAGAGAGCTACAACATCTTGCTGCCGCCCATCCCCCGGAGGTTCCAGCAGCGCCGGTGCCATCACTGGGACCTACAGGTGGGTTCACGACTGACTTTATTTTATTATTTTTCCCCCCTTTTATTGTCTGCTCAAGGTCACGGACTCTGGCACCGACCAACCATGACATCCCCGTACCAGTACGCCCGAGATCCGAGTACCCCAGACCCTTGGCACCAGACAGCACCAAGTACTGGTACAGCTTGTCTATACCGAATTTCAGGTGAATATGGTAATAACCATGTTCATCTTTTTGTGGGGAGTCCAGCTGCCCACATATTCCGACTCTCCACTCCAGTCTCATAGCAGCATGATCACCTGCAAGCTAAGTACTCTGCATTGACATTTGGAATGTCACTGCAAAGTATAGTGTGGGCTGCCGGACATTTATAATCCATATGCAGTCCAGACGTACCGTAGTTAACAATACACTGCACTGTCGGAGTTTTTATGCTTTTTAAAATTAAAAATGTTTCAAAATGATCTTTTTGGGAGCAGATGTCTGCCATGACGATGTTTATACACATGTGTTATATATGATAGATGTAATAGTTCAATAACAAGCAGGTGTCCACCTGTTTTTGTGGATTAGGAAAGGGTTTGATGCTTGTTTGTAAAGTAATTTATATAGCGCTATTCCACTGTGCTTTACATACATCAGTAACACTGTCCCCATTGAGGCTCACAATCTAAACATCCTATCAACATGTCTTAGGAGTGTGGGAGGAAACTGGAAAACCCAGAGGAAACCCAAGAAAGCATGGGGAGAACATACAAACTCCTTGTAGATGTTGTCTTTTGTGGGATTTGAACCCAGGACCCCAGTGCTGCAAGAATTCAGTGCTAACCACTGAGCCACCATACAGTGATAACCGCTGAGTTATACTGCCCTGAGGATGTACCAGGACCCAGACCATATGTTCAATGATACTGAAAGAAAAGAAACACTTGCAGTCAAAATTGTTTAACCCAATTGCGACTCTGGACATATGTCCAAGGTTGTCTACCTGACTTTGATGCAGGCTCAGGCCAAGCGTGCATGTTTCCTTGCATATATTGGCTGATCTAATCAGCCATCATGTGCCTCTAACAGCTGCAGGTGGATCGGAGGTCTCTGCCCATTGCTGTTAAAGGGACACTCTCAGGTCATTTTTCAGTATGATACTAATATTACCCTTGAATAGGGCCTGGACAGACCTTTTTAAAACATGTAAAATCATTATTGTACCGTTTGTAGTTTCCATGTTATCAGTATTGCCAGACCCTGCAGGGAGCTCCTGGATTAGTCCTGTCAATTATAAGCAAACAGGAATAGTCCAGTGCTGTATAAATTGTCATATAATTATGCACTCCCTCTCAGCAGCTCATTCCTGCCTTTGGTCTCAGTGCAGTGTAGTGTCACTTCCCATAGGATCTTATCTTCTATTCTGATGAGGACACGGAGGGAGAGAGCTATTGCAGGTCTGACTTATCCTGACTCCATTTGTTTGTCTAAGCAGTAATCACTGCCGTGACAGTTTCTGTGTTGTATTTGACCTCTTGTGATGCTGCAAACACATAGAGCAGAGAGGAGAATACAGTCCCCCCACACACTGATGTCCTGTGCAGTGATGTGATGTGAATATGTGACATGCATATTCATCTTATGGAGAGTGAACAGCAGGAACTAAGTGGATCATTCACTGTGATTGACAGATGGAATGAATCTATTTGAAGTTTACAGAAGATAGGAGGGGAATATAAAGAAAAAAAATACATGAATAGAGAGAGAGTTTAGAGTGAGGACTTAGAAAATGATAGCAGTTACATATAGATTTTTGACCTGACAGATTCCCTTTACCTAGTTAAATCACGCTGTCAATATGACAGCGAGATTTAACATGCTCAAGCATGGAGAATGTCATTCTCTGCTCCCACCGGTGGCCCCGTGACGTGATCAAGGGGTGCTGATGGCTTGTCATGACAGACAGGGATCAACTGATGACCTCTGTGTCTGTCATGGCGTAATTCCTTTGAATGTTGCGAGCGACATTTATAGGGGATGATCATTTGTGCTGTACAGAGAGGTGCTGGTGCTGATACTGATCAACTGCTCTGTACAGCACAAGCGATCGGACAATCACAGCTTCAATGAAGCTAGCAAAAACAATAAAAATTGAGCGAAAGCTTTTTAAAAAATATGACCCCCTTCCCCCACAAATGTTAACCCCCCTCCTTTTTGCCAAAATGAAGATGAAAAAATTAAAAATACACACACATTTGGTATCATCGCGTTCAGAAACGCCCGATCTATCAAAATATAAAATCAATTAATCAGATCTGTAAACTGCGGAACGGGAAACAACGTGCAAACGCCAAAATTACAGGTTTTTTTGTTTTGGTCGCCGGAACATTGCATTAAAATGCAATAACAGGCGATCAAATCATCACATCAACCCAATAACAGTGTCATTAGAATCGCCAGCTCAAGCCGCAAAAAATAAGCCGTCACACAGCCCCAGATCCTGAAATATAACAATGCTACAGGTCAATGAAAATGGCGACAGATGTGTTTTTTGGGGGGGGGTTGACAAATGTCTGATTTTTTTTCTCACCAATTACATAAAAGGGAAAACCTTTACATGTTTGGTATCTACAAACTCGTACTGACCTGAGGCATCACACTGACAGGTCAGTTACATCATATAGTGACTACAGTAAATGAAAAACTAAGAAAACAGTTTTGGTATTGCAATTTTTATTGCAATTTCACCGCACTTGGAATTTTTTCCGGTTCACAAAATGGTAAAATTAATGGTTTAATTCAAAAGTACAACTCATCCTGCAAAATGACCCGGCCTCATATGTGTATATTGACAGAAAAATACAAAAGTTATGGCTCTTGGAAGAAGGGAAGAAAAAACAAAAGAGCAAAAAAGGGAGAAGGCAAAGTGGTGAAGGGATTCATAATAATAATGACCATGTTGTTAAGCTGTGGTATTATTGCTCTTGCAGCAAAGAAGCTTGTCTTTGGTGATCCTCTGGAACCTGGCCTGTATACCTGTTGCCTGGCCTGGGTTCTATATGCTTTCTTGCTCTCCAGCCTCTTCACTGCCTTGGCGGGAAGGGAGAACACCTAGGTGTGTCCTACCAGGAGCCTAGTAAGGTATGAGACCCAGACGTCCCCACCATCAGGGGTAAACTTGGGGACTCGGACTTGCCTAGCTGGACCGACGGCTCAGGTGTACACTGTCCCTGCTACCTCACAGTCACAGTAGTATTGTTTTCTCTGTATATTTGCTCTGTTGCGGTTGTTGTGCTTAGCAACCTCTCCCTTGGTTCCTTAGGAGGTATGGGATACTCTCGATGGCCGATCAGGGAGCGAGGCCAGAGCAGATATCTCCTAGTCCTATAGTAGGGATATTCCTATCCGGGCAGGTGTCTTTAGGGACTGCACAGTTGGAGTGCTAGTCTGTACAGGAACCAGCTGGATGGAGGTGCAGCTACAAAGAGACTGTGATATCTTATCGTAAATGTGCGTGACTCCCTGCTACCAAATCGTCACTGGTTGACACTTATCACATGAAGCACCACTCCAGTGGGGGGGGGGGGTTTAGTGCTAGACTGATGCTCTAAAACCCAAATTCTCTGTCCCGGTCTTATAATCAACCTCCAATGTTTTCACCTTTTTCGATGTCACTTCGGTTCCACGGCGCCATCTTGTACCTGTAAATTCTGACTGGTCAGAAGTCAGAAGTTACATTGACATGCCCACTCCAGGGTCTGGGAAGACTCAGGAACAGGGCGGTTACTAGGTGTTCTCTTCCTTCACCTCTCGTCTTTTTTCAAGGGGACAGATGGGGGCCGAGACCCTGTCCCTTGACCCTGGTGGTGACACTTTAATAAACGGGGATAGATGACAGGGAAAGTCTAAGGGGAAAGGAGTATTCGTGACGCCACCTGCAGTATACAGCCAGGGTGGCCGCCGCTGCTTCAGAACCTCTGGGGAAGGTGACTGGCAGCTTGGATAGTTCTGCTCCCCGCAGGTGGAACATGGTCCCCAAGGCAGCGGGATGGAGGAGTCAGTTTGTACCTTGGCTCATGTCACTGGGTCATCAGTTAAAGCTACAAAGGAAACAACATTAATGTCTGAGGGTATAAAATGAGAGATCAGAAAGCTTCTACAGTAATGTGATGGAGGCAAAACACTTTCCTCCATATAGTGTATGGAGTGTCAGCCGCCATGATAGGACCAGAGAAGCGCCTGGAACCTTGGTCCTCAATATGCAGATAATATAATACATTTACACGGTCACAATAGTTGACATTTTTCATGCTGATCTTAGTTGCTGAACTAAAGAAAAATAAGTGTGAATCTCCTCCAGTTCTTGAGACATTTTGGAAGTCTGAACTGTGATGCAACATAGATGAATAGACGAGAACAATAACATCTTATGTCCCATCCTGATAATAACTTACAACACTGATAATATTTAACCTGGCGATGGTCCCTCAATAATCTCCTCTTAATTATATTATCTTCCTGTCACTTGGGACAACAGAACCTTTATGATGATCGAGGCTTCACTAAGAAGAAACGTCAATGAACCATCAAAGTGTGAACTAATTGTCTGTTGTTTTTCCAGATATCTTATAAAGACGTTCACTGCCAAGAGCACGAACAATTATCCTATGTAGTCATGTTCTGTGGCTCCCTATATCCATAGCCAGGAGCTTATTATTATTATTTAATGGCCTTCAGCTCGATATTGAGCAATGGAGACTTGAAGGACGAAAGCTCTGTAGGAAGATCGATCTTGTGTAGCCTAGATAGATCCACCAGGGTCTTCTCCAATCCTAGATGGGTCCATCAGGGTCTTCTCCAATCCTAGATGGGTCCACCAAGGTCTTCCCCAATCCTAGATGGGTCCACCAAGGTCTTCCCCAATCCTAGATAGGTCCACCAAGGTCTTCCCCAATCCTAGATAGGTCCACCAAGGTCTTCCCCAATCCTAGATTGATCCACCAAGGTCTTCCCCAATCCTAGATAGGTCCCACCAAGGTCTTCCCCAATCCTAGATAGGTCCACCAAGGTCTTCCCCAATCCTAGATAGGTCCACCAAGGTCTTCCCCAATCCTAGATAGGTCCACCAAGGTCTTCCCCAATCCTAGATAGGTCCACCAAGGTCTTCTCCAATCCTAGATGGGTCCACCAAGGTCTTCCCCAATCCTAGATAGGTCCACCAAGGTCTTCCCCAATCCTAGATAGGTCCACCAAGGTCTTCTCCAATCCTAGATGGGTCCACCAAGGTCTTCCCCAATCCTAGATAGGTCCACCAAGGTCTTCCCCAATCCTAGATGGGTCCACCAAGGTCTTCTCCAATCCTAGATGGATCCACCAAGGTCTTCCCCAATCCTAGATGGGTCCACCAAGGTCTTCCCCAATCCTAGATGGGTCCACCAAGGTCTTCTCCAATCCTAGATGGGTCCCCCAGGGTCTTCTCCTAGCCTAGATAGGTCTTTCAGAATCTTCTTCAAGCTTTCATAGGTCCACCAGGGTCTTCGCCAAGCCTAAATAGGTCCATCAGGGTCATCTCCAAGTCTTGATCGGTCCACCAGGGTCTGCTCCATTGTTATCTTGATCAAGCACTTGGGTTGCTGGTCTTCCTCTTCGCCTTGTTCCTTTTATTCTTCCGACCATGATGTCCTTCTCCAGTGATTTCTCTCTTCGTATGATGTGTAGACAGTCATAGCTTGGTGATTCTTGTTGGAAATGTTCAGGCCTCTATGAGACTCCGTGGGAACCACGCCAGCTGTGACCTCAGATGAACTCTCGGATGACACCGCTGTCAGAACCACGGCTGTTGGTGCAGTCCGTGTAAGCTATGCTTGCGATGAGTTTTCACTCTTATGTAACTGGTCATTGCGATGTACAGTTAGGTCCAGAAATATTTGGACAGTGACCTATCCTTCTTGATCTGCAAGCCAATATATTTTATTACAAATTAAATAACTGAGTTTAAATTGAAGTTGAGACTTTCATGTTATATTAAAGGGGTTGAACAAAAATATCCTGTATAATGTTTAGGAATTGCAACCATTTTTCTACAAAGTCTCCTCACTTCAGAGGATCAAAAGTAATTGGACACATTTACTTTACCATAAATAAAATGCTCATTTGAAATACTTTGTAGAGAATTGTTTGCAGGCAATGACTGCATGAAGTCTAGAAGCCATGGACATCTCCAAACTCTGGGATTCCTGCTTATTGATGCTTTGCCGCCTTTACTGCGGTTGACTTCAGTTGTTGCTTGTTTGCGGGTCTTGTTGCCTTAAGTTTTGTATACTATGTGAAAAGCATACTTGATAGGGTTGAAATGTGGCGATTTACTTGACCATTGCAGAATATCCCACTTCTTTGCCTTAAAGAACTCCTGAATTACTTTTGCATTATGTTTTGGGTCATTGTCCATTTGCACTGTGAGGCTCCGTCCAATCCAACTTGCTGCATTTGGTTAAGTTTGAGCTGAAAGTCTTGCCCTGTACACTTCAGAATTCATCCAGCTGCTTCTGTCTTCAATCACATCTACTATATAATTGTCTAAGGGTTTTTTGCCTCTGTCGCCGAAATCGCGCGCCAGACACAGGCCGCTGAACGCAGACTATGCAAATAGGCGCAAGAATTCAAATTTCGATTCTCGCGCCAATTTTCAGCCCGGCCGATCGTGGCCTGCCCGCACTCCATACCTCCATATCCCGCTCCTCTGCCCTGCACGCGCTTCCTCCCCCCCGCTCCTCCTGTCCTGCCCGTGCTCCATATGTCCATATCCTGCTCCTCTGCCCTGCAAGCGCTTCCTCCCCCCCGCTCCACCTGTCCTAATCGCTCCATCCCGCCCCCCGTCTCCATCCTGCCCCTCCCGCCGGCTCCTACCTGCCGGCTCCATCCAGCTCCCCCGCTGGCTACATCCTGCCCTAATCGCTCCATCTTGGCCCCCCCAGCTCCATACTGGCTCCGCCGGCTCCATCCTGCCCCGCCAGCTCCATCCTGCCCCCCCCTGCCACCAACCTGCCCCCCCGGCTCCATCTTGCTCTGATCGCTCCATCCTACCCCCCCAGCTCCAGCCTGCCCCCTCCAGCTCCATCCTGCTCCCCCCGCCTCCATCCTCCCCCCCGGCTCCATTCTGCCCCCCGGCTCCATCCTGCCACCCCTCAACTCCATCCTGCCCCCCCCCGGCTCAATCCTGCCCCCCCCCAGCTCCATCCTGGCACCCCGGCCCCGCTGGCTCCATCCTGCCCCGCCAGGTCCATCCTGCCCCCCCACCAGGTCCATCCTGCCCCCCGCCACCATCCTGCCCCCCCGGCCACATCCTGCCCCCCCCCCCGCCGATCTCCATCTTGCTCTGATCACTCCATACTGCCCCCCTCCCAGCTCCAGCCTGCCCCCCCCCAGCTCCATCCTGCTCCCACGGCTCCATCCTGCCCCCCACATCCATCCTGCCCCCCCCCCGCCCTCTATCCTGCCCCCCCCCCGGCTCCATCCTGCCCCCCCCTCAGCTCCATCCTGCCCCGCTCACTCCATGCTGCCCGCGCTCGCTCCATGCTGCCCAGCTCGCTCCATGCTGCCCGGCTCCCTCCATCCTGCCCCCCCGGCACCATCCTGCATCCCCCCCGGCACCATCCTGCCCCCCTGCTCAATCCTGCCCCCCTGCTCCATCCTGCCGCCCCGGCAGTTAGCGGTCATGTGACCGATCAGCTGATCGGTTTCCCAGGCAACGACAGGTCCTAAAGGCCTGTAGGTTGTGGGACCTAGAAGACGGAGGTGGAGCGAGCCGGCGGACAGGTGAGTATCCTCACTGAGGATTTTTTTATTTTTACTGTGGAGGAGCCAGGAAAAGCAGGGGGGCTGCGGGGAGTGGAGTATCGCCATATACGATAGTGCTGCTATACATGTACTGTAATGTACCGCCACATACTATAGCGCTGCTATACATGTACTGTAATGTACCGCCATATACTATAGCACTGCTATACATGTAATGTAATGTACCGCCATATACTATAGTGCTGCTATACATGTACTGTAATGTACCGCCATATACTATAGCACTGCTATACATGTGCTGTAAAGTACCACCATATACTATACCGCTGCTATACATTTACTGTAATGTACCGCCATATACTATAGTGCTGCTATACATGTACTATAATGTACCGCCATATACTATAGTGCTGCTATACATGTACTATAATGTACCGTCATATATTATAGTGCTGCTATACATGTACTGTAATGTACCGCCATATACTATAGTGCTGCCATACATGTACTAAAATGTACCGCCATATACCATAGCGCTGCTATACATGTACTGTAATGTACCGTCATATACTATAGTGCTGCTATACATGTACTGTAATGTACCGCCATATACTATAGTGCTGCTATACATGTACTATAATGTATCGCCATATACTATAGTGCTGCTATACATGTGCTGTAATGTACCGCCATATACTATATTGCTGTTATGCATGTACTGTAATGTACCACCATATACCATAGCGCTGCTATACATGTACTGTAATGTACCGCCATATACTATAGTGCTGCTATACATGTACTATAATGTACCGCCATATACTATAGTGCTGCTATATATGTACTATAATGTACCACCATATACTATAGTGCTGCTATAACATGTACTATAATGTACCGCCATATACTATAGTGCTGCTATACATGTGCTGTAATGTACCGCCATATACTATATTGCTGCTATGCATGTACTGTACTGTCCCACCATATACCATAGCGCTGCTATGCATGTACAGTAATGTACCGCCATATATTATAGTGCTGCTATACATGTGCTGTAACTCACGTTAACTGAACAAGCTCTGTCAGTCACAGTATGTCAACTACATACATATTCTAGAATATCCGATGCGTTAGAATCGGGCCACTATCTAGTCATCAATAAACACTAGTGACCTATTGCCATTGGGACCCATATATGCCCAGCCAGTACACTGCCTCCACCATGTGTTACATAGATGTGCTTTGCTTTGTTTCATGAACCATTCCAAGCCTTCTCTGTACCTTTACCTTCCCATCTTTGTGGTACAGGTTGATCTTGGTCTCATCCATTCTCTGCTGCTTTTACAGAACTGTGCTGGATTCTTCAGATGTTTTTTGGCAAAGTGTAATCCGGCCTTTCTATTTTTCAGGCTAATGGATAGCAGCTTGTAGTGACCCATCTGTATTTGCTATCATGACATCTTCTCTCTATTGTTGACTTAGATACTGGAGATTGTTCTTCACTTGGGCGCATGCTGTGAAGGGGTTTTTCTTCACCATGGAAAGGATTCGGCGATCCTCCGCCACTGTTGTGTTTTGTGGATGTCCAGGACTTTTTAGATTCCCAACCCGCTAGTGCTCTTTTTTTTTTGCAGAATGCCAAACTGTTGATATGACTACCCCTAAAATTTCTATTATCTTTTTGATTGATTTAATCTTTTTTTCAGGCTAATGATGGTCAGTTTCTCATCTATCTCCTTTAACCGCATGTTGTGGGTTCACAGTAACAACGTCCAAATGTAAATGCCACACCTGGAATTAGCTCCAGACCTTTAACCTGCTTGCTTGATGGGAGAATAACTAAGGAATAACCTGTGCAGTACATTAAAGAGGTGTTGAGATAATTGTCCAATTATGTTTGGTCCCTTGAAAAACAGGCACCCACTTTTTAAAGAGCTTAAATTCCTAAATCCTTACGGCCGGGTTACACGCTACGCTAACCCAGCAACCCGACAAACGATCGGGATCGCTGGGACATCGTTATCTAATCCATGATGAGCTGTCACACAGGCAGACTCACCGGCGACCAGCGACCCATGTAACGACCTCGACATCGTGGAAAAGAATATAAACTATTCTTTTCCACGATGTCGAGGTCCCGTTACGCTGGGGTAAGCGGGAGAACACTGGTAACCACGGTAAACAATGGGTTACTAAGCGCAGCGCTCTGCTTAGTAACCCGATGTGTACCCTGGTTACCAAGCACAGCACGCTGGTAACCAGGGTACACATCGGGTTACTAAGCACAGCTCTGCGCTTAGTAATCCGATGTTTACCGTGGTTACCAGCGTTCTCCGGCTTAGTAAAGCGATGTGTTCCCTGGTAACCACTCCGATGTGTGCTGCCCAGCGACCAACCAATGATGAAAAAATGGCCCTGGCCATTCACCAGCGATCAGTGAGCTGATCGCTGGTCATTGGTACATGTCACACGCAGCGACCTCGCCACAAGGTCGCTGCAACATCACAAAACCAGTGACGTTGCAACAATATCGTTAGCGATATCATTGTGTGTAAACCGGCCTTTACTCCAATTAGGATGAGAATGTTATTAAAACCGAGAGCCTGTACTTCAAGCCCATATAGATTATATAACTGTATCATATGTTTTGTGAAAAAGCTAAAATGAAAAAGTGTTCATCACTGTCCAGATATTTCTGGACCTAACTGTAGTAGAGTTGAGAAGCTTTGAGGGTGTGTTTGGGGATAATAAATGGGTAGAAGAGGGTACTATTACTATTACTATTACTATTGGGAATATGGGGGTCTCATAGATGCCTGCGCATGACCAATACAGAGCTTGATGGTAGCTGTAAATTCTCAACTATCATAACCGTTTCTATTGTCCCATTTGGCAACGCACCAGGGTAGCGGGAAGAGACAGGGCGAAGCGCCAAAATTGGTGCATCTAATGTAGGCAGCAGTCCTGGGGCGGATGCGGCCTGCTATTTATAGGGTGCTGAGGTCCCATGAAAGATGGCCCACCCTCAGAATACCAGACCCCAGCTGTTGGTTTTACGTTGGCTGCTTTTCCAAAATGGGGGGAACCATACGCAGTTTTTTTTTTCAATTCATTTATTTAAATTAGGGTTGGGCGAATCTACTCGCTACTATTCGGGACTCGCCCGAATAGTAGCGGACTCGGGGGACTCACTACTCGCCGAGTTTCCTTAGGAATTACTCGGGGGTAGCGAGTCCCTGTACATTTGCAGTGAATCTATACAGATACACTACAAAAGTACCCTAAAAGGGTTAATAACAATAAACATTCATACTCACCTTCTGTGGGGCCTGTACCTTATGTACCGGGACCGGTACCGAACACCTCCGGACGTCACAAGACCTCAGATCACCGGGAGAAGATGGGCTGAAGGACCTGTGAGATTTCAGCCAATCAGCATGCGGCAGAGCGGTCACATGGGTTTGTCACGTGGCCACACTGCCAGCCAATCAGATTGGCCAGATCGCTCATTGGCTGGCAGTGCGGCCACATGACAAACCCATGTGACCGCTAGCCGCATGCTGATTAGCTGAAATCTCACAGGTCCTTCAGCCCATTTTCTCCCGGTGATCTGAGGTCTTGTGACGTCCGGAGGTCTTCGGTACCGGTCCCGGTACATAAGGTACAGGCACCACAGAAGGTGAGTATGAATGTTTATTGTTTTTAACCCCTTAGATTAACTTTTAGGGTACTTTTGTAGTGTATCTGTATAGATACACTACAAAAGTACAGGTTACTATTCGGACTCGCTGGACTCGCAACGAGTACCGAGTCTCGGACCCGGACTCGTTAGAGTCCAGCGATTCCGAGTATTTCAGGATTCGCCCATCCCTAATTTAAATACATAATTTGAAAAAAATAGCATAGGGTGAGCTCTGTTTTGCATTTCTAGACAAGGTAAAGCCTCATGGTGGGGTCTTGTATCCTCAGGGTGGTAGGGGCCATCATTTATAGACCCTCACCACTCTTAAAATAGTAACCTGAAAATCCTGAAGTAGTCAAAGCATATGGGGCAAGATCAGAGACTCATATGCTGTGAGATTAGGCACTGCATGGCTCCCGGTAGTGTGACAAGCTGTGACTTCACTGAGGTTATCTCTGGTTACACAGTGAGTATCGCACAGCAGGGAATCCGGTTGTGTGACCTGAGATAACATTAAGCCTATCTGGTGACAAGGCAAGAAAAAACAGGCCTTGCTCTTGATACAACTCCAAACAGTCCTCATCCAGCCAACAGGGCAAGTCCAGGACTAATGGCAAGGCTATTGTGGCGCTCCGCAACGAGTGCGTCACAAGGGAGTATTGCAGCCGCAATATTCTCTGACACAGCAGTGATATAGTTAACTTTGAGATCCAACCCAACATGCATCACCTAGAACAGAGGGCCAATCCTAGGTCCTGGTGGGTGGAGTGTTAGGGAAGTGTAGTAGAACACACAATAGTCTAGACCAGTCTGAGAGAACAGAATAGCCTGGAATCTAGAGCAGAGCCTAGAACACAGAGCTTGGAGAGGAGCGGGGGCTCCGCACCCCGTGCGGGCCCCTGGGCCGTCACCGGTCGGGTGTCAGCACCTGAGGCCTTAACTACCGGGATTGGGCATTATCTACACGGGTTCCCAAAAGACTCCCATGCCCACAACCTACAGCCGGTTCACTGGTACCGAAGCTGGCAGCAGTTCACCTCTGCCACGCGAACCAGAAGAGTGGAGGAGCAGCTTCAAAGGAGCACCCCACCACCAGCAACTTCCAGTCGTCTAACCAGCGGTGTACCCACTGAGGGATCCAAGGCTCCCCAAAACATCCAGAACGTACATCATGGATAGGGCATTGAAGCAGCCTCCCCGTACCCGACCTGGTATTCCTGGGCGACACTGGCAACAAATTAGGTAGAATGGAGGAACACTTGCGGATCTCTGAGGGACACTATCACTGCTGAGTCCACCCGGTCTACTACTCAATCACTGTATACCATGTACTGCCTGCTGGTTACAGTAAAGACCCGTTATAGAGACTTTCTGTGTCTGTGCTTCCTTATGAACTGTCCGTCCGCACTACAAGGTAACCGCAGCTGCCGCACAACATCTTGAGCAGCTCCAGCCTCCGGGGATCACCGCTCAGCCTGTGGGGAGCATAACATCTTGCTGCTGTCCATCCCCCGGAGGTTCCGCAGCGTCGGTAGCCCTTACCGAATCTACTCATAGGTGGCGTCACGAATAAACTAAAAAAACCTCTTTAATCTGTTCCACCAAGGCGTCTTCAAACGCTTTTGATCTGGACTACACCGGGCCCCACTACCGGCAGGCGCGGTCCACCCGTGACAAGGAGGAAGGAAGCATCGCCTGTCTAAACCGGAGTCCCGGCCACGGTGAGTCACTATCAGCCCCTGCAACCACTCTCGGGCAATGACATTTGAGAGCCTCATCGCTTCTATAAGTGACAATCGCCGGGGTAGTTCAGGCCTACAAGGTTCTTTACTGGGAGAGGGTAAGGGGCCCCATATGCCATACTCCCAGTCGAAAGACTCTGGTGAAGGGTGTATGGCAGGCAGGAAAAGAGATGTTTCTGGCACTAGCTGATCATCGATCTCCACATGCATCGGCTACAGCACTGGCTCTAGGTTTAGTAAGGCCAGGCAGGCTTCAGGATCTTCCCTCTGGGCCCGGCTGGCCTAAGGAATGACACACGTCCAAGTCCTGAGTTCCATTCTGGTGTTACCTCTTCAGGCATCTGTGACCACTGCTAGATACTGACATTATTGCACACGAGGCCCAAAGCGGGGAGCAAGTTCGAGCTCCAGCTCACATATGTCGGCATGTCCTGTTCCGATGTCTGTGAAGCACCCGCAGTGGCCCCTGGGGTGGTGTGGAAGATCTCTCGATCAATCTCCAGACTGCAAGCTCAGGCGCTGGAATAGTGTCATTATGTCTGTAGTGCAATGCCAAGATTGTGCCGGCCTATGCAGTGATGCGTCTTCTGTTCGCCTAGCGTGCCACCTCTTCCAGCGCAAGGACTCAACCACTTAGGGGAGATTATTCTTTGCCAATCCTGTTGCCTTAAGCTCCTCATAAATCCCTCCAGAGGGTGGGTTGCAGAAGGCACCTGACCTGACTTCCACATGCCTATGCCAAGTGGAAGTATGGGCTATGTTCCACACAGGACGGTTTTGCTGAGTTATTGGTGGTGAAGAAATGCAGCAAAAAAGCTCAGTGTGAACCTGCATAAACATTTATTAAGTGACCAGTTGTATATACACACACATGACTAATGATATAACACATATATATATATACTAGCTGTGAGCCCGATGCAAATGCATCGGGATTCTAGAACGTGCGTTAATTAGATTATAGTAGCTATATTATTTTTTTTTTTATTTATTTTTTTTTATTTCCAATTTTTTTGAATAACTTAATGTTATGAATATTTTATTTATTAGTTTTATTTTATTAGAATTAGTTAATGTTATGAATTTTTATATGGAATATTTTTTTTTATTATTTATGATTTTATTATTGTAATTATTTATTATAGAATATTTTTAGAATATTATTATTTTTTTTTTTTTAATTGATTTTTTTTTTATTTGAGTAATTTGAATTTCTTAGAATTAGTTAATGTTATTAATATTTTAATTATATATATATATATTTTTTTTTTTTAATTTTGATTTATTTTAATATTTATTATTTTTATTATTTGTATATTAATTTTTTATTTTAATGAAATTTATTTGTATTAGATTATTTTTTTTATTTAACTTAGTTAATTTAATTAATATATTAATTTTATATATTATTATTTTTTTTTTATTTTTTATTTTATTGGGGGGGTTGAATACTTTTTGGGGGGTTGAATACTTTTTGGGGGGGTGTGAATACTTTTTGGGGGTTGAATACTTTTTGGGGGGGGTTGAATACTTTTTGGGGGGGTGTGAATACTTTTTGGGGGGTGTGAAGTTTTTGGGGGTGTGTGAATAGTTTTTGGGGGGGTGTGAATACTTTTTGGGGGGGTTCAATACTTTTTGGGGGGTGTGAATACTTTTTGGGGGTGTGTGAATACTTTTTGGGGGGGTTGAATACTTTTTGGGGGTGTGTGAATACTTTTTGGGGGGGTGTGAATACTTTTTGGGGGGGTGTGAATACTTTTTGGGGGGGTTGAATACTTTTTGGGGGGGTGTGAATACTTTTTGGGGCTGAGTGCTCGCAATGGCCGCGAAGTGGGCATTGCGAGTCGCTGGCCGAAAATCGAACCAGAGGCTCGGCCACAAAGTTAGCGATTTACCGCTCAGGCAGCGACTCGCGCTACATGAGCGGTAAATCGCTAACTTTGGGGCCGAGCCTCTGGTTCTATTTTCGGGCAGCGACTCGCAATGGCCGCTTCGCGGCCATTGCTCGCGCTCAGCCAGCGACTCGCAATGGCCTCGCGGCCATTGCTCGCGCAGGCCAACTGGTGACGTCACAGAGTGACATAGCCACGGTCTTTTCGGGGTCCGACACGGAAGTGCCTACGGCAATTATATAGTAGATATATATATCAGTACGATGGTATATGGTGGTAATTAGAGCACATGTATAGCAGCACTATAGTATATGGCGGTAGATTATAGTAAATGTATAGCAGCACTATAGTATATGGCGGTACATTACAGTACATGTATAGCAGTGCTATGGTATATGGCGGTACATTAGAGTACATGTATAGCAGCGCTATGGTATATGGCAGTACATTATAGTAAATGTATAGCAGCACTATAGTATATGGCGGTACATTACAGTACATGTATAGCAGCACTATGGTATATGGCAGTACATTATAGCACATGTATAGCAGCACTATGGTATATGGCAATACTGCGGTCACCGCGGTCCCCCACTCCTCCTGGCCCCCGGTTGTCCACAGTAAAATTAAAAAAATCCTCAGTGAGGATACTCACCTGTCCGGCGGCTCGCTCCACCTCTGCCTTGTAGGTCCTACAGGCCTTTAGGACCTGTAGTTGCCTGGGCAAGCGATCAGCTGAGGAGGGGAGGGGGGGCAGGATTGTGTTGGGGGGGCAGAATGAAGCGAGCGGGGCAGAATGAAGCGAGCGGGGCAGAATGGAGCGAGCGGGGCAGGATGGAGCGGGAAGGGGGGGCAGGATGGAGCGGGAGGGGGCAGGATGGAGCGGGAGGGGGCAGGATGGAGGCGGGGGAAACAGGATGAAGCCAGGGGAAACAGGATGAAGCGGGGGGGAACAGGATGGAGGCGGGGCAACAGGATGGAGGCGGGGCAACAGGATGGAGGCGGGGCAACAGGATGGAGGCGGGGCAACAGGATGGAGGCGGGGGAGGGGGGCGGCAGGATGGAGCGAGCAGGGCAGGATGGAGGCGGGGGAGCAAGAAGAGCGGGGGGCAGGATGGATTGAGCGGGGCAGGATGGAGGCGGAGGAGCAGGATGAAGCCGAAGGGGCAGGATTGAGCAGATGAGCAGAATGGAGCAAGCGGGGCCGGATGAGTAAGCGTGAGGGCAGGATGGAGGCAGGGGAGCAAGAACAGCGGGGGTGAGGATGGAGCGAGCAGGGCAGGATGGAGTGAACGGGGCAGGAAGTAGTGAGTGGGGCAGGAAGGAGCAAGGGGGGCAGGATGGTGGGTGGCAGAGCAGGATGGAGGCGGAGGGGCAGGATGGAGGCGGAGGGGCAGGATGGAGGCGGAGGGGCAGGATGGAGCCGGAGGGGCAGGATGGAGCCGGAGGGGCAGGATGGAGCCGGAGGGGCAGGATGGACAGAGCGAGGCAGGATGGAGAAGGCAGGGCAGGATGGAGAAGGCGGGGCAGGATGGAGACGGCAGGGCAGGATGGGGATGGCAGGGCAGGATGGAGACGGCAGGGCAGGATGGAGACGGCAGGGCAGGATGGTGGCGGGGGGAGGGGGGGCGGGGAGGATGGAGGCGGCGGGGCAGGATGTTGGCGGGGGGTGAGGATGGTGGTGGGGGTGCGGGATGGAGTCGGGGGGGCAGGATGGTGTTGGGTGGGGCAGGATGGATAGGGGGGGGCAGGATGGAGGCGCTCCTCCTGACCCCTCCGCTCCCCGTGGCACCCGTCCCTCTGGGCCTCCAGTCTCTGCGGCCCCCCTCCCTCTGGGGCTGCACACACCCCTCCCCCCTCCTTCATGGTGATAATAAAACTAAAAAAACCTCAGTGAGGATACTTACCCTGCGGCGGCTCGCACCAGCCGTCTTGTAGGTGGCAGGACAGGACCTGTCGTTGGCTGGGAAACCGATCTGCTGGCGGTCAGTGGGCAAAGCGAGCGTCAGTGGGCAGAGTGGGGGATGAGTGGGAAGAGCAGGGGTTAGTGGGCAGAGTCATTGGGCAGAGCAGGGGTCAGTGGGCAGAGCTGGGGTCTGTGGGCAGAGCTGGGGTCAGTGGGCAGAGCTGCGGTCAGTGGGCAGAGCTGGGGTCAGTGGGCATGGTCAGTAGCCAGAGGGGGGGGGGTAAGTGGGCAGAGCAGGGTCAGTGGGCAGAGCGGGGGTGAGTGGGCAGAGTGGGGGGTGAATGGGCAGAGCAGGGTCAGTGAGCAGGATTTGGGGGTCAGTGGTCAGAGCAGGGTCATAGCGGGGGTCAGTGGTCAGAGCAGGGGTTAGTGGGCAGAGTGATTGGGCAGAGCAGGGGTCAGTGGGCACAGTCAGTAGGCACAGCAGGGGTTAGTGGGAAAAATCAGTGGGCAGAGCAGGGGTGAGTGAGCAGAGCAGGGGTGAGTGGGCACAGTCAGTGAGCAGAGCAGGGGTCAGCGGGCAGAGCGGGGGTGAGTGGGCAGAGCAGGGTTTAGTGGGCATAGCAAGGGTTATTGGGCACAGTCAGTGGGCAGAGCAGGGGTTAGTGGGCAGAGCGGCGGTCAGTGGGCACAGTGAGTGGGCAGAGAAGGGTCAGTGGGTAGAGCATGGGTGAGTGGGCACGGTCAGTTGGCAGAGCAGGGGTCAGTGGGCATGGTGAAAGGGCAGAGCGGGGGGTGAGTGAACAGAGGGTGGTCAGTGGGCAGAGCAGGGTCAGTGGTAAAAGCAGGGGTGAGTGGGCAGAGTGGGAGTAAATGAGCAGAGCAGGGTCAGTAGGCAGTGTGAGGGGTCAGTGGGCAGAGCATGGTCAGTGGGCAGTGTGAGGGGTAAGTGGGCATAGCATATTAAGTGGGCAGTGTGAGGCGTGAGTGGGCAGTGTGAGGGGTCAGTGGGCAGTGTGAGGGGTGAGTGGTCAGAGCAGGGTCAGTGGGCAGAGCAGGGTCAGTGTGAGGGGTGAGTGGGCAGAGCAGGGTCAGTGGGGTGTGTGAGGGGTCAGTGGGCAGAGCAGGGTGAGTGGGCAGTGTGAGTGGTCAGTGAGCAGAGCAGGGTCAGTGGGCAGAGCAGGGTGAGTGGGCATTGAGGGGTCAGTGGGCAGAGCATGTTCAGTGGGCAGAGGAGGGTCAGTGGGCAGTGTGAGGGGTCAGTGGGCCGAGCAGGGTGAGTGGGCAGAGCAGGGTCAGTGAGGGGTGAGTGGGCAGAGGATGGTCAGTGGGCAGAGCAGGGTCAGTGTGAGGGGTCAGTGGGCAGTGAGGGGTGAGTGGGCAGAGCATGGTGAGTGGGCAGAGCAGGATGAGTGGCCAGTGTGAGGGGTCAGTGGGCCGAGCAGGGTGAGTGGGCAGAGCATGGTCAGTGGGCATAGTGGGGGTGAGTGGGCAGAGAGGGGGTGAGTGGGCAGAGAGGGGGTCAGTGGGCAGAGCAGGGTCAGAGTGGGGGTGAATGGGCAGAGCAGGGTCAGAGAGGGGGTCAGTGTGCAGAGTGGGGGTGAGGGGGCAGAGAGGGGGTCAGGGGGAAGAGTAGGGGGGTGAGTGGGCAGAGTGGGGGTGAGTGGGCAGAGCAGGATGAGTGGGCAGAGCAGGGTGAGTGGGCAGAGTGTGGGTGAGGGGGCAGAGTAGGGGGGTGAGTGGGCAGAGTTTGGGGGTGAGTGGGCAGAGTGGGAGTCAGTGGTCAGAGTGGGGGTCAGTGGGCAGAGCACGGTCAGGGGCAGAGTGGGGGTCAGTGTGCAGAGTGGGGGTGAGGGGGGCAGAGAGGGGGTGAGGGGTAAGAGTTGGTGGGTGAGTGTGCAGAGTTTGGGGGTCAGTGGTCAGAGTGGGGGTCAGTGTGCAGAGTGGGGGTGAGGGGGGCAGAGAGGGGGTGAGGGGGAAGAGTAGGGGGGTGAGTGGGCAGAGTTTGGGGGTCAGTGGGCAGAGTGGGGGTCAGTGGTCAGAGTGGGGGTCAGTGTGCAGAGTGGGGGTGAGGGGGGCAGAGAAGGGGTGAGGGGGAAGAGTAGGGGGGTGAGTGGGCAGAGTTTGGGGGTCAGTGGGCAGAGTGGGGGTCAGTGGTCAGAGTGGGGGTCAGTGGGCAGAGCAGGGTCAGAGTGGGGGTCAGTGTGCAGAGTGGGGGTCAGTGTGCAGAGTGGGGGTGAGGGGGGCAGAGAGGGGGTGAGGGGGAAGAGTAGGGGGGTGAGTGGGCAGAGTTTGGGGGTCAGTGGGCAGAGTGGGGGTCAGTGGTCAGAGTGGGGGTCAGTGGGCAGAGCAGGGTCAGAGTGGGGTCAGTGTGCAGAGTGGGGGTCAGTGTGCAGAGTGGGGGTCAGTGTGCAGAGTGGGGGTGAGGGGGAAGAGTTGGTGGGTGAGTGGGCAGAGTGGGGGTGAGTGGTCAGAGTGGGGGTCAGGGGCAGAGAGGGGGTCAGTGTGCAGAGTGGGGGTCAGTGTGCAGCGCAGGGGGATGAGTAGGCAGAGTAGGTTAGATCGGAACAGGACCTTTGATGACGTCACGATCATGTGATCTGTGACTCCACCCATCATCGTGACGTCATCAGAGGTCCTCAAGCAGGATGAAGAGAGATCGCGTCTGGCTGGAAGGAGTTGTGGTAAGAGGCCGGGGGGGGGTGACCGGACAGTGGAGGGGGTCTGTGCTGACGTGGGGGGTGACCGGAGAGTGGGGGGGGGGGGCGATCGGGGAGCGGAGGGGCAGTGGTGATAGGCTGGGGGTGACCGGGCAGTGGAGGATGGCTATGGTGACAGGCAGGGGGGTGATGGGGCAGGCAGCGCGGGCAGGAGGAGGATCATCACTATTAATATGTGTGCTGACAGCGGCGACGGCTCGCAATGCCCGCTACGCGGGCAATGCTTCGCCGTGGTGACGTCACATAGTGACAAAGCCACGCCGTGCCGGGGGCCGACACAAAACGTGCTACGGCAATTATATAGTAGATATATATATATATATATATCTGTCGCCCCAGGGTGTGGGGTTCTTGGGTATCAGGCGGCAGAAGGGTTAATTTTGTCACGGGGAATAGCGACCGTGCCTGATCCCGTATCCTGGGGACTATTCTCTTGAAAAGGGGGTATTTACAAGGGATTATGTACAAGTCTATAGTTTGTTGTGACGCCACCTGAAGCACCTAATGAGATGTCACCTGCACCGCTCCAGTCCTCCGGAGGTCGGTGGTAATGCAGCTGAGATGGTTTAGTCCTCCGCAGGCAGGACTGAGACCTCTGGGGCAGGAAATCTGTGGAATGAATGAGTTCATGCAAAGAAGATGCAGTAGAGTCAAAAGTCACTTCACTGGGTACTTTACTGGAACTTTAGCAATATTGTTACAGTCCTCAGTGCAGTTAGATGTTAAAATGACAAGTGGCTATGAGTGGCTGCAAGCAGATCTCTGGTAGATGGACGGAACCCCCAGTGTGTGCCTTTCTTGTTCCTTTTCTTCCCTGCTTCCCAGTAGCTGTGTGAAGTCTGACCTCATAAAGAGTAGATCTGACCTCCTGCTGTCTCTCTTTCCTTCCCTTGCTCCTGTCGGGTAACCTTCTGTTGACCACTGCAGCTGGCCTGCTGTGTCTGGTTCCCTCTAATGGTCGCTTGAGAATCAGGGCCGTATCTTGAGATACTCCCGTGCTTCGGATTTTCTGCAGGCCGTGAAGGTTCCTACAGGTGCGGGCTCCGGTACCCGGTTTCTCTCCTAGAGCGAACTCCCTTGGTCCCCTCTCTGTTCTGTGTCTGGGATCTGTTCTGGTTGCTCCCTGGATCCCTCAGCTGAGGAGACCCTCCTTCATGCCTCAGGCTCCCTGCCTGAACTTTTCTAGCTCTCCAACCCGGAGGCAGAGACCTGAAGCCCAAAAGGCCTCCAGCCAAAGACCTCCTTGCTCTTACTAATCTCTAGTTCCCCCTGGAGGTCACTATATAACCTCCCAGGTTCCCTCCCACTGTGTGACCTAGTGTGGGATGTGGGTTTAGGGTTCCGCCTACCATCCTGAAATCCACTGGCAGCTGGGGTGACTACACTTCTTTTATCGGTGCAGTACCCCTCTGTGGCACCGACAGTGGGGCGCCACATATGTATATATAATTACCTTAAATTGTCCATCATCCACTTCCGTCTGGACGTCTCAGAATCCTATAAGCCACTGCGCCGTCCGGTAGTACGCCATACACAATATTGGAACACTCAAGTGATGGGTCTTTCAAAATGGCGATCGCAGCACTCCTGGCCGACACCCCTGCTGCACCCACCTCTGCCGCCTGACACCTCCACTGTGCCCATCTCTGCTCTCTGACACCCCCGCTGCACCCATCTCTGCTGCCTGACACTCCTGCTGTGCCCACCTCCACTGCCCAACACACCCGCTGAGCCGACGTCCACCACCTGACACCCCCTTCTGCGGCCACCTCCTCCCGCCCGCCCCCAGCAGTCCACAGGCCCCCAGCCCGGCGCCCCTGATAACCGAAAACTCACTTGCAGGGCTTGTGGTGATGTCATAATCATGAGCGGAACCAGGTCACATAACTGTGGCATCGCCACAGGTCCTTAAGCTGAATGGAGTGAGAGAGCACAGACAGCAGCAGCAGCCAGGTACTGCAACCCACTGACCCCACACCAGTCACCCTGCACTCATTCCACACTCAGCCCTGCACTCACCCTCGCACTCAGACCTGAGCTCAGCCCCACATTCAGCCCTGCACTCAGCTTCGCACTCGCCTCAAACTCAGCTCACACTCAGCCCTCCACAAATACCTCACTCATCCTTCACACAGCCCACACTCATTCCTGCACTCATCCCATACTTAGCCCTGCACTCACCTCACACTTAGCCCAGCACTCTCTCCACACTCAGCCTTTCTCTCGCCTCAAACTCAAACCTACACTCAGCCCTGCACTCATCTGACACTCAGCCTACATTCAGCCCTGCACTCATCCCACACTCAGCCCTACACTCATCCCACACTCATCCCTCACTCATCCCAAACTCATCCCAAACTCAGCCCTGCACTCAGCCCACACTCATCCCTCACTCATCCCACACTCAGCCCTGCATTCATCCCAAACTCAGCCCTGCACTCAGCCCACACTCATCCCTCACTCATCCCACACTCAGCCCTGCACTCATCCCAAACTCAGCCCTGCACTCAGCCCACACTCATCCCTCACTCATCCCACACTCAGCCCTGCACTCATCCCAAACTCAGCCCTGCACTCAGCCCACACTCAGCTCTGCACTCAGCCCACACTCAGTCCTGCACTCATCCCTCACTCATCTCACACTCAGTCCTGCACTCATCTGACACTCAGCCCTGCACTTAGCCCACATTCAGCCCTGCACTCATCCCACACTCATCCCTCACTCATCCCTGCACTCACCCTGCACTCATCCCTGCATTCACCTCACACTCAGCCCCGCACTCACCTTGCATTCAGCCCTGCACTTACCGCACACCCCGCAGCTGACCGAATGAGGAATTGTGCCAGTTCCTCATGCTTCCATCCTCTTCCTCATGCCACCACATGACAGCGAGCAAAGGGGAGGGCGGCAGAGAGCAAAACACAGGGGAGGGGGCAGAGAGCGAGCACAGGGGAGGCGGCGACCACAGGGGGGCATAGACAAGGCAGCATGGAGGGCAGAGAGCAAGCACAGGGGAGGCAGCGAAGAGGCAGCATGGGGGGGCGGAGAGCAAAGTGAAAAAATAGTGGACAAGGTAAAGACTGCACAGGGGAAGTGACAGCTGCCGCCCCCAGCACCATAGAGCCCGCCCCCATCGTGATGTCACTGCCCACCTGATGCGATAGCATCGGGCTCCCATTTAGTATTGATATAATTAATGATGTGCAAAGGAGAGAAAAAGCTACATGCAAGAAAAAGGGTCTTCTGCACGTATCTGCTATTCAGATAAAAACAGCATACCGTATATTCATTATATGCCTGACATACATGGTCTTATAGGTCTGTTCACCCATAACACATATGTGCAATACCTTTTTTTCTTTCCTTCCATATGTTTAGAATAGAGATTTTTGGCATGTGCACAAGTTATATCATTGATTATATATCAAAAGTTAGGACCCCGGGGGCAATACATAATGTTCACAGAAGAAGGGATCCACCCAAGCATGTAGAGATTAATACTGGGCGGAGGAGAGAAAGAGCTACATGCAAGAAAAAGGGTGATCACCGGGTTATTGCAAAAATAACATCAGTTTTATTAATTTACCACATGGAAAAAACACACAAACTAAAAACATTTAAAAGGAGCTTAAACAAAAGCCGAGACAGCAGGGTCCCCTTCAGCAATACAGTGTACAGCTTGCACGGATAAATATAATGCATAGATAATATTATGTGCAAATTGCAAGAATTACAAATTGGCAAAACTGCAAAAAATAGAGACACATAAAATACACAAACAACTGTACGCTGACAATAAACAGGGAAGGTGCCACCTCCTAAGGTCAATCATTTTGCAAATCTGTAATTCTTGCAATTTGCACATAATATTATCTATGCATTATATTTATCCGTGCAAGCTGTACACTGTATTGCTGAAGGGGACCCTGCTGTCTCGGCTTTTGTTTAAGCTCCTTTTAAATGTTTTTAATTTGTGTGTTTTTTTCCATGTAGTAAATAAAATTGATGTTAATTTTGCAATAACCCTTTTTCTTGCATGTAGCTTTTTCTCTCCTCCACACAGTATTAATCTCTACATGCTTGGGTGGATCCCTACTTCTGTGAACATTATGTGTTGCCCCCAGGGTTCTAAATTTTGATATATAATTAATTAGATAACACACTTGTGCACATGCCAAAAATCTGTATTCTAAACATACGGAAGCAAAGAAAAAAAGGTATTGCACATATATTTTATGGGTGTGAACAGAGCTATAAGACCATGTATGTTAGGCAAATAATAAACATATGCTATTTTTATCTGAATTGCTAGCAGATAAGTGCAGAAGAAGTGGCTTCAAATGCTGCTGACCCTCTGCAATAATAAAGGTTTCCTTTAAAAAAAAAAAACTCTCTTAAAGGGATGTTTAAAGGAGATTTTAAGGTTCCTGGAGTTCACAGCTGCTAGCACATCTGCAGGTTGACAGCCTACAGGTGTCCCAACACCTGAAACCTCAAAAAAGCTTAAAAACTTTCTTTTACAGCACCCTTAAATTCGTCAGGTTGAAATAAATTGGTAGACCCGATGGCTGTGAAATCAATCACCTTTTTACCAGAGTTCTCAGCCTCCGGGTCTTCTGGCCACCGTTTTGGCCCCAAACCTTCAAGGAAAGTGTTAGGGCCATTTTAAGGTTTCGAATAGTTTTTCCCAACAAAGCCAAGTTACCCCATTTTTTTTTTGCAAATGTTTGGAACGTGATACCTGAGCTGAATTTGTGCAGATGTTGAAATTTGCAAACTTGTTTGAAAACGTTCGCTCATCTCTATGTACAAGTCGTGTCTTAATTCCCAGTGAAATGTTTCTTTATTTGAAGACATTGTCCAGCGACTTCAACCTGCAGCTAAAACTAAAAAACACTTGGGAAATGAGACAAACTTAAAATATATTTTATATACAATAAATCCATTGGTCTTAAAGGGGTTGTCCAGCCTTTTTGTAAAATCTATGTGTGTGTCTAGGTTGCTGATAGTTTGTAATTTACAACCAGCTGTGACATTTACACCCAACTTCCAAAACAAACTCGCCTCTGGTCGGGGGCCTCCACAAATGCAGAAAGGTGATATCTAGGTAACCCTGCAAAATGCTGACAGGGTGTAAATTACAAACTGTCAGCATTTTGCATCCTAGATATATGCAGAGATTTTATAAAAAGCCTGGGCAACCCCTTTAAGTGGAACAACCATCACTATAGACATAGGGAAATGCAAAACTTTTATTACATTTATTTAAAAACACATATAATTAATTAAATTAGGACCAAATATGAGTAATACTAACAAGACCTAAGAATTAAGTATTAAATATAACAAAAACACCCTAGAAAAGTATCATGAAAAAGGTCACAAGTGAAAGCCAACCAAAAGGATGGATATGTGGCGCCCCTGTGACTAGGCGCCACAGGGTAGTATTGCACCTTAAAGGGATCCTGTCACCCCCAAAACACTTGTAAACCTATTAAAACCTGTCCCTAGAGCATATTAACACTTTCCCTACACTATTTCTACCTCCTAAATGCAGTAAGTGACATTGACTAAAAACGTTTTATAAGTACCTGATTAGTGCTGATAATGAGTGACTATGCTATTCATAGTCACTCATCAAGACTGCCCCTCTGCTTCATAGCACGCCTCCATAGGCGTGATCGTCCTCCTAGATTCAAATTGCAGCCTCCCCGCTGTGCCCTGTGTCGTAGGAGGCTGCAGTGTGGCTTGTGACGCGATCCGCGTCATTCCCGGCGCCCTGTGACGTATTTACAGCGGCGCCGCGCTGTCAGCTTCAAAATGCGCACTGCGCATGCCCAATGCGCATGCGCAGTGCGCATTTTGAAGCTGACAGCGCGGCGCCGCTGTAAATACGTCACAGGGCGCCGGGAATGACGCGGATCGCGTCACAAGCCACACTGCAGCCTCCTACGACACAGGGCACAGCGGGGAGGCTGCAATTTGAATCTAGGAGGACGATCACGCCTATGGAGGCGTGCTATGAAGCAGAGGGGCAGTCTTGATGAGTGACTATGAATAGCATAGTCACTCATTATCATCACTAATCAGGTACTTATAAAACGTTTTTAGTCAATGTCACTTACTGCATTTAGGAGGTAGAAATAGTGTAGGGAAAGTGTTAATATGCTCTAGGGACAGGTTTTAATAGGTTTACAAGTGTTTTGGGGGTGACAGGATCCCTTTAAATAATAATGTGTTAACCCTGTAAAGTTGCCAGTTCAAGGTTCACCTTATGGATTCTTTTTTTACACCCACCTAGGACCACACCACTTAGAATAGGGGGGCTGGTAATTTAGTAGGTCCCAAAAAGGTGGGGGTGGAGCCTAGGATAGAGTAGTGGGATGGAAAGTTTTAGTTAGTCAGTTAGTGCTGGGAAGGCAGCCAGCTGGAACAAGCCTGACAGCAACGCTGCAGAGAGGAACCCCAACCTTCAAGGGGGGAACCAGGATAGAGGGCAACGGGCCAGGACTGGTTGGAGCCGGCTGGTCACGTTGGGAAAGCATCAGCAGTGCGGGTAGCCGAAGCAGTCAGACGTTTATCTCTACCATCACCATCTGCCGGTACCATTAAAGTGGAGTTAAAGTTGAATTGGACACGGTTATCCTTATTGCAGTGCCCGGAGGGCTCAGCATCACCAGCAGCTCAGCAGAGGGGTAAGAACTGCAACATCAATAGTCAGCACTACTGCCCTCCCTCACCATCTTCCTTCACTGCTGCCCTGAGGTAATAGCTCCACCTGTAGGGAGCTGTCCCACACTCTGCTGCACCCACCATCACCTCAGCGGCCGGCTTGCAGCGCCGGTACCTATATTACTGGGAACTACAGGTGGCATCACGATCCCCCATAAATACTCCCTTCTCCCCCACCATCCATCTACTTCACATGATAACCAGGGCACGGAACCAGGATCCCGACCACCGTGACTCCCCATTCAAGTCATCAGCCCCGGTGTCCGAGTACCCCTAGCCCTAGTCACATCATTTTCTGGTGTCACGAACAGGATGCGAACCAGCCTGGTGGAACCAGGTAAAGTGCGCCCAAAAGATTTTAATATTGACTGTGTGTGTGGCCGCCATTACATCTGCGCCATAGCGAAGGAAAAGAGCTGGAAAATAAGCCCCGCCCCTTCATTCTGCCAAGGAGTGAAGAGAATAGTGGCGGGCTCAAAAATGTAAAGAGACTATGTGCTGGCCCAGGGGCGTGCCTCAACCCCTTGCTACACATGGGCCAAGAAAGAGGCGCCAAAGTGTCTCCCCGCCCCCCTTACCATCAAATAACCAAGGGGGCGGGTCGAGAATACGCCCATGCCAGGTCAGGACTATAAAACCCAAACAGGGCGCGGCCAGAGGGCAGAACGAGAATCTGTGCCAGACTCCGGACCCGATACCCGCAAGTGACCTGGTAATGATGGCGGTGCCGAGAATAGCTGATGTTATCCGTGAGGTGGAGGAGCAGATAAGGGCTGACCATGCTGCTCTGGGCACCCCAACCCTAGAGACTGTCGGAGACGATTTAATTTTCTAGGGAACGGCGCTGCGAGACCTATGGGCCCGCCTGCAGGAGACTGCAAACTGGACCATCTGGCACTAGAGTGCTGATATGGTCCTAACAGTGGACCAGCGTGCGGAGCAGCGAAATGACCAGCGGCAAAACTCGGAACCGAGAGTGACGGTGGCCACCCAAACTGAGCACCCGGTGACTGGAGATGCCTCCACCAACACCGAGATAACACGGCCGGTGCAGGAAGACCGGAGATCCAGCACCGTAACTGCCAAGGAGCCTGGACAGGAGGAGACCACCGCAAGAGACCCTATCCATTTCCCCGAGGTGCCGGCTAGTGAGAGAAACGACGAGGTCAGTGTCGGAGAGGAGGAGGGATCGGAGGAAGGAGCCATCGGCAGTGCAGAGGAGGCGGGCCCCGCGAGTTATGGAGGGCTCCGGTACCAGCAACCCAAGTCGTAGTCGCGGGGAGGAGAGCGCTGCAGTCTGCGAGGGAGTCGTCGCTGCCTTGGCAACAAGTGGGCCGTTCCCAGTCAACGTCATCGAACCCGGCCGACGAGGCTGAGAGGCAGAGGCGCCGTGAAGCCTGGTGGGATAACGAAATGGAGACCTGCCAGGCCCGCGCGAATGCTCGCAATCAACCTCCCGCAACCACTCAGCCAACGGAAGAAAGGAGTGGTTACCATTTTCAATCTTAATACTGGGTATGGGTTCGCCCGGGAGGAAGGCCTGCTTGCAGAGGTGTTTGTTGGGCGAACAGATGTAGAGGCCTGCCTTCCCCAGGGCCACCCAGACAGGGATCTGTACAGTGGGGACATCATTACTTATGAACGCCACGCAGAACCTAGAGGGTGGTTCACTATTCGGGTGAGCCGATACTACGGGTAAAGAAAAATGGTAACCAGTAACGTGTGCAGCATTTTCTTTATGTTTTCATTATACCGTGTTTTCCCGAAAGTAAGACCATGTCTTACAGTTTTTTTGGGGGCCAAAAGTGGCCCCCTGTCTTACTTTCGGGGGGGGGCTTACATTGGAGGCCCCACCATCCATCCATCCATCCATCCATCCACACACTGCAGCCATCCATCCACACATTCCCACACATACAGACACATGCATACACATATATACACACCATACACACCACACACACAGTCACACACACACACATAGCACCGCTTCTTACCGGGTCCGGTGTGGGGTCCCCGATGGTCCTGTGCCGTCCTCTGTGCTCCGGTCCGGTCCCCGAGATGATCCGCTGCGGTCCGCCGTGTTCCGGTGCCGTTTTGCACCGGTATTGCCGGTCCTAGGCTCCATAGTCCCTGCTCTTCCGGAGTTCAGGCCGCAGCTCCGCCCAGGTCATAGTGTGGTCCAATCAGCATAGCGGCGCTCAGAAGCAAGCGTCATCAGGCGCTTGCCTCTGACGTCTGCGCCGCTATGTTTATTGGCCCACACTATGACCTGGGCGGAGCTGCGGCCTGAACTCCGGAAGAGCAGGGACCATGGAGCCTAGGACCGGCAATACCGGTGCAAAACGGCACCGGAACACGGTGGACGGCAGCGGATCATCTCGGGGACCGGACCGGAGCACAGAGGACGGCACAGGACCATCGGGGACCCCACACCGGACCCGGTAAGAAGCGGTGCTATGTGTGTGTGTGTGACTGTGTGTGTGGTGTGTATGGTGTGTATGCATGTGTCTGTATGTGTGTATGTATGTATGTACACCCCCCCGTGTTTCCCCGATAGTAAGACCCCCCCTACCCTGCCTTACATTCGGGGGGGTCTTACATTAGCAGACCCCCCGTCCCCCCCCCACCCTGTCTTACTTTCGGGGGGGTCTTACTATCGGGAAAACACGGTAGTACATGAACGTAAATGTACGGTGTGTTTTCTATTGAGCCTGATGAACAGTAATCAGAGACTTGGAACCCGGTCCTGAGGTGGACTAGAATGATAACAAATGTTAATGCAACGTTAAAAGCAATGTGCCTCCCGCAAGGGAAGATTATAAGCAAGCGTACAAGTTACTGTTATATATGTGTGAAGTTAACCCGTTTGATTGCAACTAATAAAAATGTCAACTAATACCCGGTTTGGTTTAACACCCGCGGACGGGTGTGTTTCACCAAAGGGGTGTGTGGCGCCCCTGTGACTAGGCACCACAGGGTAGTATTGCATTTTAAATAATAATGTGTTAACCCTGTAAAGTTGCCAGTTCAAGGTTCACCTTATGGAGTCTGTTTTTACACCCACCTAGGACCACACCACTTAGAATAGGGAGGCCGGTAATTTAGTAGGTCCCAAAAGGGTGGGGGTGGAGCCTAGGATAGAGTAGTGGGAGGGAAAGTTTTAGTTAGTCAGTTAGCGCTGGGAAGGCAGCCAGCTAGGACAAGCCTGACAGCAACGCTGCAGAGAGGAAGCCCAACCTTCAAGGGGAAACCGGGACAGAGGGCAACGGGCCAGGACTGGTTGGAGCCGGCTGGTCATGTTGGGGAAGCATTGGCAGTGCGGGTAGCCGAAGCAGTCAGACGTTTATCTCTGGCTGCCGACTGACGAGCTGCAGACCCATCACTAAACGGGTTGCTGACAGCACCACAGGGTACTTCGCCCCTCAGGACCATAAATCAGATCCAAGATCACAGGGGCAACGGCCCGAATACCGGTGATGGGAGTGTCTGGTCTCCCCTTAGAACTGGGAAAGGACAACCGTGCCCCACCGTGGGAGATCAAGGGACTGACGGGAGAGCTCTGCGAGGGTGGTAGAAGTGAGGAAGAATAAGTTAAACCCAGAAAGTCATAGAAGGAAGAACATCTAGAGACTCCATAATGGGAAACCTGGAACTGGTAACAGACCCCCGGTAAACCAGACTGTATCGTATACCATCACCATCTGCCGGTACCATTATAGTGGAGTTAAAGTTGAATTGGACTCGGTTATCCTTATTACAGTGCCCGGAGGGCTCAGCATCACCAGCAGCTCAGCAGAGGGGTAAGAACTGCAACACCAATCCTCACCACTACTGCCCTTCCTCACCATCTTCCTTCACCGCTGCCCTGAGGTAATAGCTCCACCTGTAGGGAGCTGTCCCACACTCTGCTGCACCCACCATCACCTCAGCGGCCGGCTTGCAGCGCCGGTACATATATTACCGGGAAGTACAGGTGGCATCACGATCCCCTATACATACTCCCTTCTCCCCCACCATCATATACTTCAAATGATAACCAGGGCACGGAACCAGGATCCTGACCACCTGTGACTCCCCATTTAAGTCATCAGCCCCAGTGTCCAAGTACCCCTAGCCCTGGTCACATCAGATACACTACAAATAATATTGGCATGTGCATCTTAACATTGTCCATACACTTAAAGGCTTAGAGGCTCAACAAAGTAATGCTGGTCAAAGTGGATAAAAGAATCCTCTCAGTCCTGATGCACGTTTTGCGGGTGTTCAAACCCGCTTCATCAGTGGAGATACGCCGCCAAGCAATCTTTTTTTTTTTTTTAATCAACCTTTTTATTGAATTTTCAACATTCCAATGTACAGGTCATCCAGCAAGTATAACAGTACATAGAAGAAAACATATTAAACAGTAACATGGTATGTTCAAATAACAAGGGTATACCTCTGTCCTAACCATATATCATGGTTTAATATACCAAATAATTTTCCCAGTCTCTCCCCCCTCCCCCCCTCCCTCTGCGATAACTCTACTTTGATTCATGTGTTCAAATGTCTCTTGCAAACTCTTAAGATATCTAAATATACTTTTATCATTTTCAGGCTTATCTGTGTATGACTTTCTTATGGTGTTGTGTCACATCTGAGTTTTTCTAAGGAACCTTCCAATTCCGCCTTCGCATACCATGTCGTATTCCTAAAGGGCATCACAAAAACTCTAATGTCATGATCTGTCATCATTGTCTCAACGAAAGGGCGCCACTTCTGAAAGAATTTTGTGGTCAGTGATGATGGTGACCTCAGTGCTTCTGTTCTCTCCAGTGACGTGACATTTGCCATTACAGCTACAATCGCCTTTGCTTCTGGTAGTGACTCATCCAGCCAGCATTGTAGTATGAGGCGTTTAGCCAATATAGCTATTGTATGAAATAATGTCAAGGGGACCGGGGTTTGGTCAGTCGTGTCGACGTAGTGGAACAGCCGTAGCAGCGGGGATAGTCCAACTCTATGTCCAGACATGGTTGATGTTAGTGTCTCCACCCCCCTCCACAAGTTTTGGGTTACTGGGCATGACCACAGTCCATATTCTATATCAGTCATCGGGGTCTTGCATTTGGGGCAGGCTAGCCATCTCTGCGGTCCCCCCTGTTTCGGTGGGATATTAAAGCCCTGGATAGTCCCATGCATCACCCTATATTGGGTGTCTCTCCACCTCTCGTTTCCCAGGTGTCGCCTTGCCATTTGCCATCCCTCTAGTAATTTTGATACCAAGTCTTGGTCTGGAAAGTATTTTTTCCATCTTCGGAACAATTTGTCTGGGGCAGTCGGTCGTCGTACCTTTTGTAGCCCTGCATAGAGAAACGAGATGTTTATATTGGACGGATTCGAGTCAATCGTGTTTGTCCAGAGCGCATTATTTATCTCTCCCTTTATGTCTAGGAGACTGTCCATTAGATGATGTCTTATCTGGTAATATCGTAGAAAGTGGTTATTTGGAAGTCCAAATTTTTGCAATATCCCCGGACCTGTCAACCACCTCTTCTCATTTAAGTTCATGAGGTCTTTCATGGTGCCTACTCCCTTCTCTCTCCACTCCCCCAAAAACTTATTTAGGCGGCCTATTTTGAAACCTGGATGATTCCATGGACACAGGTGTGCAGAGATTTTCCATGAGAGTCTCATTTTTTTTCTAATGGCTTTCCATGCGGCAATGGTATCCCTGCAAACCATCGTGTACTTAATCTTTTTTGGTATAACCGATAGCGGGGAGTGAAGGAGGGCCGGTAACCCCCACGGATTGGCCAATTCACCCTCCAGCGTAATGTCAGAGTATCTGTCGGTGTTATGCAACCAGTCCGCTACATGTCTGGCCATGCAGGCGAGGTTATAGCCTCTTATGTCTGACAAACCCAGTCCACCCGAGTCTTTTGTCTGTAGAAGTGTCTGCATCGCTATCCTCACTCTCCCCCCTCTCCACAAAAATTTTGAAAATGCTTTATTGAGCCGCTTGACATCTGTGTGTTTCAACAGTAAGGGAATATTTTGGAGCGGGTAAAGGAGTCTCGGAAAGCTGACCATTTTGATCAAGTGCGCCCGACCTGATAGAGACAAGGGCAGGTCTTTCCATCTCAGTTGTTCCTTTTCAATCTTTTCAATTATGGGAGCAAAGTTATATTTATATATCTGGGCGGGTGATTTGGCCAGAAGGATTCCTAAGTAACGTATCTTATCTTTTGCTATCGGGATATTTTCATATTGATTTCCTGTTGATAGGGGAGGTGTTTTTTGAAGAAACATGACTTCGCATTTGTTTTTGTTAAGTGTGAAACCCGAAGATCTGCCCAATCGTTCTATTTCTGTAAGGACTTTCTTGAGATCTTTGTCTGGGTCGTTCAAAAAGAGAATGACATCGTTGGCAAACGTCGCCAGACGTACCTCTCTCGACCCCACCATGATGCCACGAAACACCTTATGGTGTTCTAAATATAGTGCCAGGGGTTCGATTGCCATATTAAAAAGTAAGGGCGAGAGTGGGCAACCCTGCCTAGTTCCCTTATTGAGCTTAATGGCGTCCGACAGGAATCCCGGTATGCTCACCTTAGCTTTTGGGTTGTTATATAGGGCCCCAAAATACGTCCTAAAGTTACCTTTGAGATTATAAGTATCGAAGACCCTATCCAGCCATGTCCATCGTATATTGTCAAAAGCCTTTTCGGCATCTAATGTGACCATGGCTGGATAGCCTCTCTCACCCCTCTCCCTCCCCCTCACTACATCCATTATCAGCATTGCTTTACGTATGTTCGTTGTAGTGGATCTTCCTTTTATGAAGCCCGCCTGGTGGGCGGCGATTATGTTTGGTAAAATTGAGGCTAAGCGGTCGGCCATTATTTTTGACATTAATTTTAGGTCTTGGTTGATTAAAGATATTGGCCTATATCCCGATGGGTCTAGGGTATCTTTTCCTGATTTGGGAATTAATTTAATGTAAGCCATGTTCATGGCCTCTGGTATTTGGGTTCCTCGTAGGAATCCATTATATAGGTCGGTAAGTATTGGGGCGAACTGATCCTTCAGGGCTTTAAAATATGTCCCGTTGAATCCGTCAGGGCCGGGCGCCTTGCCAGCACTCAATCGTCCTATTGCTCCCTTGACCTCGTCTCCTGTGACAGGGCTATTGAGGAATAGTAGATTATCATCAGTTAGTTTTGGTATGGGGAGTGAGTCTAGCCAAGCAGCACCTCTGTCGTCAGTACCTCCATTATCCCGGTCTAAATATAGCGATGCATAGTATCTTCCCAATATCTGGACTACCTCTTTGGGGTTGTTTCTAATTGTTCCGTGTCTGTCGCGAATTCTAAGGACGTGTGTCTGAGGTAAGCAATCTTTTTAAGGACTTGGCAGTGGATCACTTTATGGGACATGTGATTTCACGCTTATGTGGTCAATAACAGAGAATTAACAGGCTGGGTATTAACCTACCAGGACCTTTGAAGGACATTGCAGTGAGTCATTTTGTCTCAACATATGACGGCGGGTTAAGTTGGTAGGGTATTGACACCAGCACCACATCAATGAGTGCTCATGCTGCGATTGGCCAGGGATGTGTCACTCCCGCAACCATGCATGGGCTTCAAGCGGGAAGGAGACACCACAGCACATACAAATCTAACAGTGCGGCCAATGGGGGATTATTATGTAACATGTGTCCTCCAGTGAAACAGGCAATTCTATATGTCAGCACAAAATAGTAAAATGCCAATTAAGAAATATCTGACGCCCGAAGCGAAGTACTAAGGGGGTCCACATAGACATGAATGAGCACAGGTGTATGAGAGCATCATAAAAAAAACAAAAATCATTAATCATACAGTATTCTATACATTCAAAAATAAACAGTATAGTTCATCATGGTTTTATTGATGCTTGAAAGTCAAATGTCCTCCAATTACAAGATATCACATCTTTAGGTGATGGGAGTAGAGGGATCCAAAAAGATGAACCATGAAGATAGACACCAAATAATGAAACAACAAAAAAATAAAAAACAAGATCATAAATAGGAAGAGAAACCCTGGGGGTGAGAGTCTCCAGGGTAATGATCTATTTTGCCTGGCGTTGTGCCAGTACTTTCTTGAGGTTACCCCCTCTTCCCCCTCTCCGGGTCCCTCATGCATGACGTCAATCCCTAGGACCCTCAGAGACTTAGGGCTACAATGTGTACGTGTGATGCAGAATGTCTGTGTACAACCTATTGATCACGTCCATACGATTAGATCAGGCGGGCTGCCCAGCGCTATGAATATGGACCACCCAGGACTGACGCCCCAAGGGGTCCCACTGTTTCCCGCATACAGATAAAAAAATGCAACAAATTGATGAATGATAATGTGAGGTCTTGGTGGATATTTTGGCCAAAGCACGCAAGCTCGTAACCCAACATCAAGGGTCCTCACGCTTACAAGTCTCTAACACTATATTCAGAAAAAAAGAATACAAGGACAAAAATTCAGAAAACTCACCAAAAACAGCCAAGATCAGATATCCATTGCACTTAGCAGGAGACAGCAGACCCCAATAATAAAGGCTACACAGGTGCATAATACTGATGCCACAATCACTCTCAACCTGCCATGACTTGGAGGGGGGATTGGTGGTATTTTACATGCACACAAATGAGGTTTCCATACGGTGTACGGCACATAGGTACAGTAAAGACCAAAAGTTTGGACACACCTCATTCAAAGAGTTTTCTGTATTTTCATGACTATGATAATTGTAGATTCACACTGAAGACATCAAAACTATGAATTATCACATGTGGAATTATATACTTAACAAAAAAGTGTGAAAACACCTGAAAATCTGTCTTATATTCTAGGTTCTTCACAGTAGCCACCTTTTGCTGTGATTACTGCTTTGCACAAGCACAAGCTTGTAACCCACGTCAAGGTTCCTCACACTTACGAGTCCCTAACACTACATTCAGAAAAAAGTAGGGCACCGTGGAGAATCTGCCTGGTGTGGTGCATGTATATAGTGCTGGGCAGCCCGCCTGATCTAATAGTATGGGTGTGATCAATAGACTGCATACAGACACTTGCATCATACTTGCTTGCGTGACTGATGCCCTATGGAAACCTCATCTGTGTGCATATAAAATGCCACCAATCACCTCCCCCATGTCATGGCAGGTTGAGAGGGATTGCTGCACCGGTATTATGCATCTGTGTTGCTTTTATTAGTGAAGCCTGCTGTCTCCTGCTAAGTGCATTGGATATCAGACTTTTTGATAATTTGACTGATTTTATTAGGTATGCAGGGGGATGTCTAGGGATATAAATGGGTTACAGGAACCCCAATTATAGTATGTTACAGGTGGTGGGTACAGCTTATAATGCCCAAAACAGGTGACAGGTTCTCTTTAAGAGGTCATTCAAGGTCTCAAGTGCTTCTTTCTCCAGAATGCTGTCCAACCCATGCTAGAGAAAATAAATCAAGGTCTTCTAAGGTTATAACGTAATTAATACTCCTCCAGTAAAGTTCTTGAGGCATTTTGGAAGTATACACTAAGTGACACAAACGAGAGTAGGTGATATAGGTTTAGAGAACAGTAACATATTATGTCCGATCCTGATAATAACTTACAACACTGATAATATTTTACCTGGCGATGGTCCCTCAATAATCTCCTCTTAATTTTATATTATCTTCCTGTCACTTGGGACAACAGAACCTTTATGATGATCGACGCTTTACTAAGAAGAAACGTCAATGAACCATCAAAGTGTGAACTAATTGTCTGTTGTTTTTCCAGATATCTTATAAAGACGTTCACTGCCAAGAGCACGAACAATTCTGCTATGTAGTCACATTCAGTAGTTGCCTATATTATAGCCAGGAGCTTATTATTATTATTTTTTAATTGACTTCAACTCAATATTGCGCCATGGCGACTTCATGGACAAACACACTGTACTAAGATTGGACTTGTGCAGCTTAGATAGGTCCACTGGGGTCTTATCCAAACCTAGTTGGGTCCACCAGAGTCTTATTCAAGCCTAGATAAGTCCACCTGTATCTTATCCAAGCCTATATAGGTCCACCAAGGTCTTCTACAAACATAGCTAGGTCCACTAGGACTAACTCCAAGTCTAGCTAAGTCCACAAGTGTCTTCTCCAAGCCTACATAGTTCCACCAACATCTGCTCCGAGCCTAGATAGGTCCACAAGAGTCTTCTCCAAGCTTATATAGATCCACCAGGGTCTTCTTCAACGGTATCTTGATAGTATGTAGCCATTGGGTTGCTGGTCTTCCTCTTCACCTTGTTCCTTCTATTTTTCCAACCATGATGTTCTTTGCCAGTGCTGCTCTCTTCATATGATGTGTCCAAATTAGGCAAGTCATAGCTTGGTGATCCTTCCAGTGACATGTCTGGCTTGATTTGTTCTAGAATGGATGTATTTGCTCTTCTTGTCATCCATGGTATTGATAACCTCCTTCTCCAGCTCCACATTATGAAGGCGTTCATTCTTCTTCTGTCTTGTTCTTTTATCATCCAAGTGTCTCTTCCATATGTTACTACATAACAGACCAGACTACATACGAGCCGTGTCTTCATCACCAGTGAGATGTTACTACAGAACAGACCAGACTATATACGAGCCGTGTCTTCATCACCAGTGGGATGTTCCTTGATGAAGACCTCGTCCAGTGACTTCAACCTGCAACCAAAACTAAAGGACGCTTGAGAAGCAAGACAAACTTACAAGATTTTTGATATATAATAAATCCATTGGTGTTAAGTGGATATCCCATTCAGCGGTGTAACTAGGTTTCATGGCGCCCGGGGCAAAGATCTATTTTGGCGCCCCCCCCAGGGCGGGTGAGGAGTGGGGGGGAGGGTGCTGTCAGTTTTCAGCCCTGCCGCCCCTGCAGCCTTGGTTGAGGAGCGGGGGTGTGGGGGGTGCCAGCACCCCCCTCTGAGTTGCGCCCGGGGCAAAGGATCCGGCTGCACCCCCCTAGATACGCCCATGATCCCATGAGTCATGGTGACAAAACAATACAACTACCACTATTGACATAGGGAAAGGTGCCATCAAAATCCAATATATTAGAAAGAAGACAGGAAAAATGGGCTCTAAAATAGACAAAACTTTATTAAAGATATTTAAAAGATGCATTTAATTACATAAGGGTGAAATATGAGTGATATGTGCAATACCCACAAAACCTAAGTATTAATGTAGCAAAAACACCCTAGAAAACTGTCATAAAGGGGTCACAAGTAGAGATGAGCAAACACGCAGATATTTGGGTTCGAACGATCTGGACAGACTTTTTTTTTATATTTTGGGTTTGGAACCAGACTTGACCCCCAACTTAAGCCAGAACCCCTGAACCCGGACTTTACAGTTATAAAATGGTGGCTGGGAGGGCTGTTAAAGAAAGCAAAACTGATTAAATCAGCAGCATTTTACTTACCGAGGACCAAGCGCTTGTAACACCACTTTGGGTGCCACTCATTAACATCCTGATTACTTCAACAGCCAATCACAGACACCCAGTCTCTGTGACGGTGTCTGTGATTGGCTGCCATCATAGGGGTGTAAAAATAGTGTCTGTGACAGTGTCTGTGATTGGCTGCCATCATAGGGGTGTAAAAATAAATAAATCATTTAAAAAAAGTTTGTGTAGGGGTCCACTGTAGATCCTCAGCTCAGATAAAGTGGACAGCTACGGGCTATCACCTCCAGCTACCTTTTTTTTCAAATAAATAATTAAAAAAATGTGTGGGCTTTGCCCTATTTTGATTGCCAGCCAAGATAAAACCAAGCAGATGAGGGCTGCTTTCTCGCATGGTGAGGCCCATAGTTATTGGGCCCCCATGCTAAAAAATCGCAGCCTGCCGCCGCCCCTGAAAATGGATTATTCATTAGAAGTGCCAATTTCTGGCTCTTTGATGCCCTGATGCAGTGGCATCAGGGTGATAGAAGGGTTAATGACAGCTGAGTATTGACAATTGACATTAAAGGGAACCTGTCAGCTAGTGATGGGCGAATCCTAAATTACTCAGAATCGCTTGACTCTAGCGAGTCCGAGCACAGGACTCGCTACTCGTTGCGAGTCTAGCGAGTCCAATGTTAATGAATGGGGAAGCGAGTAATAGCGAGTAGTGTGAGATTTACAAATCGCAGATGTGTCTCGGAAGCTTCAGCCTGAAGCAATCCTAGTTTTGTAATTTATTTGCATTGCCCGTTTACTTTGTAAGTAATCGCTGACTCGCACAGATAAGATCCTGTCTCCTCTGTACAGGCTGCCAGCTCCAGGGTCCTAGAGCCCGCCTGCTGCCTGATGTAGTAGTGCTGAGATTGTTCTCAGTCTGCTCATTCCCTGTGTACAGACATGAATGTCTGTGCACAGAGATGATGTAGCAGAGCTGAGATTGTTCTCAGTCTGCTCATTCCCTGTGTACAGACATGAATGTCTGTGCACAGAGATGATGTAGTAGAGCTGAGATTGTTCTCAGTCTGCTTATTCCCTGTGCATAGACATCTATATTTATGCACAGGGGATGTAGCAGAGAGGACATCGCGTTTTGGACTGCGTCGGACGGAAGAGGATTTTTTTAATTAAAGATGGAGTCCCTAATGGCTTTTTTTTTTATTTCTAATAAAAAATTTTCCTTGTGTTGTGTTTTTTTTAAAACAATTTAATAGAAATTCATGGCGGTCATGTCTAATATTGGCGTGACCGCCATAAATTTCGGGCTTAGGGTCAGCTGATAATACAAAGCTGGCCCTAACCTCTATTACCCAGTGTGCCACCGCTACCAGGGCCGCTGGAAGAGCGGGGTTCAGCGCCAGAGGATGGCGCTTCAATGAACGCGCCATCTTCTGGGGCGGCTGCGGGCTGCAATTTGCAGCGGGGGGTGCCCAGAAAGCTTGGGCATCCCTGCGCTGCGGATTCCAGCCCCCAGCTGCTTAGCTGTACCTGGCTAGACATAGAAATTGCGCGGAGCCCCACGCATTTTTTTTTAATTATTTCATGAAATTCTGAGATTCTGACTCTGACTCTGAAATTCATGAAATAATAAAAAAAAAATGCGTGGGGCTCCGCGCAATTTCTATGTCTAGCCAGGTACAGCTAAGCAGCTGGGGGCTGGAATCCGCAGCGCAGGGATGCCCAAGCTTTCTGGGCACCCCCCGCTGCAAATTGCAGCCCGCAGCCGCCCCAGAAGATGGCGCGTTCATTGAAGCGCCATCCTCTGGCGCTGAACCCCGCTCTTCCAGCGGCCCTGGTAGCGGTGGCACGCTGGGTAATAAAGAGGTTAGGGCCAGCTTTGTATTATCAGCTGGCCCTAAGCCCGAAATTTATGGCGGTCACGCCAATATTAGACATGACCGCCATGAATTTCTATTAAATTGTTTTAAAAAAAACACAACACAAGGAAAATTTTTTATTAGAAATAAAAAAAAAAGCCATTAGGGACTCCATCTTTAATTAAAAAAATCCTCTTCCGTCCGACGCAGTCCAAAACGCGATGTCCTCTCTGCTACATCCCCTGTGCATAAATATAGATGTCTATGCACAGGGAATAAGCAGACTGAGAACAATCTCAGCACTGCTACATTATCTCTGTGCACAGACATTCATGTCTGTACACAGGGAATGAGCAGACTGAGAACAATCTCAGCACTGCTACATCATCTCTGTGCACAGACATTCATGTCTGTACACAGGGAATGAGCAGACTGAGAACAATCTCAGCACTGCTACATCATGTCTGTGAGCAGGCGGGCTCTAGGACCCTGGAGCTGCACAGAGAAGACAGCTGGACTCGGCTCACAATGTAACAGCAGTTATCTGCGAGTTTCCCTGCTATCACTGGCACAGTAGCCAGTGATTACTCGCACGAGTCTAATGCAAACAATGGCAATCCTAGTTTTGTCAGCGTTTCTGACAAAACTAGGATTGATATTGATTTGCATTGGACTCGTGTGAGTAATCACTGGGAAACTCGCAGAGTACCGAGTCCTAGCGAGTAGATTCGCCCATCCCTACTGTCAGCTAGTTTATGCTTCCCCAAAATTCACTGTCTGTACCTGTAGCTTTATAATATCAGTCTAACCATCCCTGTCTGAGCTCAGAGTGTAATGTGAAAGGTGAAAAAAAAGCCTTTATACATTTAGATTTCCTTATGTAATGAGGCAGTCAGTCCCCAGCTTGGAGGACGGGGACTGTTTGGCAGGTTAATAGTTAACATTTCAGCCTTATGTTAGAACATGTTGGGAGACCTGATGTGATGTCACAACCATGTGACTACAATAGGCGGAGCTAAGTTCTCATAGGACAGAATATGTTTGCTTGCTTAGCTCCACCCACTATAGTCACATGATCGTTACATCACTCAGGTCCTTTAGCCATGCAAGTTAATAGTGAGTTGACTATTAACCTGCCAGACAGTCTCCCACCTCCAAGATGGGGACTGAAATGTATGTGCTTTTTTTCACCTTTTACATTACACTCTGAGCTCAGACAGGGATGATTACACTGGGTGCAAAATATTTAGGCAAGTTGTATTGTAGAGGATTATTTTTATTATTGATCAACAACTTTGTTCTCAATCACCCAAAAGACTCAAATATCAAAGCTTAATATTTTTGGAAGTTGGAGGGGCTTTAGATTTTGCTCTTAGGAGGATATCTGTGTGTGCAGGTAACTATTACTGTGCAGAATTATTAGGCAACTTAATAAAAACCAAATCTATTCCCATCTCACTTGTTTATTTTCACCAGGTAACCAATATAACTGCACAAAATGTAGAAATAAACATTTCTGACATACAATAACAAAACCCAAAAAATGAGTGCCCAATATCGCCCCCTTCCTTTATGATGACACTCAGCAGCCTCCATCCATAGATTTTGTCAGTTGCTTGATCTGTTTACGATCCACATTGCGTGCAGCAGTCACCACAGCCTCCAGACACTGTCCCCAGAGGTGTTCTGTTTTCCCTCCCGGACACTGTTCCCAGAGGTGTGCTGTTTCCCTCCCAGACACTGTTCCCAGAGGTGTGCTGTTTTCCCTCCCTGTAGATCTCACATTTTAGGAGGGACCACAGGTTCTCTATAGGGTTCAGATCAGGTGAACAAGGGGCCATGTCATTATTTTTTCTTCTTTTAGACCTTTACTGGCCAGCCACGCTGTGGAGTAGTTGGATGCATGTGATGGAGCATTGTCCTGCATGAGAATCATGTTTTTTTTGAACGATACTGATTTCTTCCTGTACCACTGCTTGAAGAAATTGTCTTCCAGAAACTGGCAGTAGGTCCGGGAGTTGAGCTTCACTCCACCCTCAACCCGAAAAGGTCCCACAAGTTCATCTTTGATGATCCCAGTCATTACCAGTACCCCACCTCCACCTTGCTGGCGTCTGAGTCGGAGTGGAGCTCTCTGCCCTTTACTGATCCGGCCTCTGGCCCATCCATCTGCCCATCAAGACTCACTCTCATTTCATCAGTCCATAAAACCTTTGAAGGATCAGTCTTCAGATATTTCTTGGCCCAGTCTTGACATTTTATCTTATGTTTCTTGGTCAGAGGTGGTGGTTTTTCAGCCTTCCTTACCTTGGCCATGTCCCTGAGTATGGCACACCTTGTGCTTTTTGATACTCCAGTAATGTTGCAGCTCTGAAATATGACAAAACTGGTGGCAAATGGCATCTTGGCAGCTTCACGCTTGATTTTCCACAATTCATGGGCAGTTATTTTACGCCTTTTTTGCCCTTACGCTTCTTGCGACCCTGTTGGCTATTTGCCATGAAACACTGGATTGTTCAGTGATCGCTTCAAAAGTTTGGCGATTTCCAGACTGCTGCCTCCCTCTGCAAGACATCTCACAAGTGTGGACTTTTCAGAGCCTAAGGAAAGGCATTTACCTAATAATTAAGCACACCTTATATAGGGTGTTGATGTCATTACACCACACCCCTCCTCATTACAGAGATGCCATCACCTGATTTACTTCATTGGTAGTTGGCTCTCAGCCTATACAGCTTGGAGTAGGACACCATGTATAAAAAGGATCATGGGATCAAAACACTCATTTGCCTAATAATTCTGCACACAGTGTAGAGTAGTACTATGAAGCTGCAGGTACAGATAGTGATAGCTGGGGGGGCATAAACCACCTGACAAGTTCCCTTTAAGCCCAGATTGGTAATGTCCGGCCTCGCACATTACCAATCCTATAATGAAATACCGTATATACTCGTGTATAAGCCGACCCGTGTATAAGCCGACCCCTCTACTTTTGCCCCCAAAACCTGGGAAAACCTATTGACTCGTGTATAAGCCGAGGGTGGACCCCAGCACAGGTATACAGCCCCCAGCAGTGTGGTATACAGGCCCCCCAGTGGTATACAGGCCTCCCCAGTGGTAGTATACAGCAGCCTCCCCAGTGGTATATACAGGCTCCAGCAGTATATACAGCAGCCCCAGTAGTATACAGCAGCCTCCCCAGTGGTATATACAGGCCCCAGTGGTGCATACAGGGCCCCAGTGGTGCATACAGGGCCCCAGTGGTGTATACAGGGCCCCAGTGGTGTATACAGGGCGGCCCCCCCCCTTGCTGTCAGCCACCTGTAAAGGAATAGATCATTATACTTATCCCTGTCCTGTCGCTGCCGCCGCTCTCTGACACCGCGCGCTCCTCCGTCTTCATCCGGCTTCTTCTTGCTTCCTCCTCCGCCGCACAGACAATGACGTCATTGCCTGCGCCCGCCGGTCACAGCAGGAAGAAGCCAGGTGAAGACGGAGGAGCGCGCGGTGTCAGAGAGCGGCGGCAGCGACAGGACAGGGATAAGTATAATGATCCATTCCTTTACAGGTGGCCGACAGCAAGGGGGGGGGCCGCCCTGTATACACCACTGGGGCCCTGTATACACCACTGATGGGGGGGGACTGTATACCGCTATGACTCGTGTATAAGCCGAGGGGGGGACTTTTCAGCACATTTTTTGTGCTGAAAAACTCGGCTTATACACGAGTATATACGGTAGGTAAAAATCACAGATATAGAAACATGATTTATTTGAAATAAAAAACAAACAAACCCTTTTTCACCATTTTATTAACCCCATGAAAAACCCAGGTCCAAAGCAGTCCAACATACATCATCCTTTGACGATTCTGGCTCTGCTACATTGAGAGGCTGCAGTGATGGAATAAGCATATTTTCGCTACAGTGTCTGGGGTCACACTGACTGCCGCAGGGTAGCAATGAGTCACTGAGGGTTCCCTGCTGTTGGAACTCAGGGCACCACACTGCCGTATATGGTGGCACAGTTGTCCAGCAATCTGGAAGCAGGTTCAACTGAGTTCACAGAAGTAGATTCCCACCTTGTGAGCTTAATTGAACCCGCTGATGGATTGACAGACATCCATGCTGTCATGTCCCGCAATCCAGCAGTGGGGTCATTTGAATACCCTGACAGCAGTGGGGAAGCCCTCATGTGACTCCTCTGCTGGATTGCAGAACATGGTGGCAATCCAGCAGCAAATTGAACAGTGTTCACGTCATGGGAAACAACTGCTGTGAACTCAGTTGAACCTGTTGCCGGATTACCAGACATCTGTGCCACCATATGCCACAAACCAGCAACCTGGCTGTGGGGTCACCTAACTGACAGAAGTGGGGAACCCTTAGTAACTCAATGCCATCCATGCTTCCACGCGGCTGTGAGTGTGATCCCAGAGACTGCAGCGAGAGGACGTTTGTTTCATCTCTGCAGCTTCTGGATGTAGCAGGACCAGGATCGTTGAAGGATATCGTATATTGAACTGCTTTGAACCCTTTTTTTATTTGAGGGGGTTAATAAAGTGATGAAAGAGGGTTTGTGTGTTTTTTATTTCAAATAAAGGACTTTCCTGTGTCTGTGTTTTATGAACTATTTTCTTATAGGATTGCTAATGGGCAGGTCTCACCGGGGCCTGAAATTACCAACCTGAGTTTATTGACAGCTGTCAATACTCAGCTTTCATTAACCCCTTCTATCAGCCCGATGACACAGGGCATCAGGAAAAGCAGGGTAAAGCATCAGGAATTGGCATTTCTAATGAATGTGCCAATTTCTAGGGTGGCAGTAGGCTATTATTCTGTAGCCTGGGAGGCCCAATAACTATGGCCTCACCACGCTGAGAATATCAGCTCCCAGCTGCCTGGTTTTACCTTGACTGGCAATCAGAAGTAGGGCATATGTGGCGCCCCTGCGGGTATGCGCCACAGAATGGTATGACACTTGAATATAAAATGTGTTTTTCTTTGTAAGTTGCTAGGTTAGGATTTAAATCTTATGGAGTCTATTTTTAGCACTCACTTAGGACCGCACCACTTAGAGTAGGGGGAACTGGTAATATGGTAGGTTCCACAGGTGGTGGGCGGAGCTTAGGATAGAGCAGAGTGACAGTTGAGAATTTACCTCAGTCGGTGCTGGGAAGGCAGACAGAGTGGTCAGGCCTGGCAGCTCAGCTGAGTGGAGGGTACCCCATCATTATGAGGGGGCCCAGGACAGATGGCAACGGACCAGAACTGGTAGGAGCCAGCTGGTCATGTTGAGGGTACACAGGTGACACGGACAACCGAGGCAGCCAGGAGTTCAGCCCTGACTGCAAAGCCGACGAGCTGCAGGCCCAACAGAAACGGGTTGCTGACAGCACCACAAAGGTACCTCTCCCCTCAGGACTGAAAACCGGTTCAGGACACTAGGAGAAATAAAAAGGGACAGACATTTACTGCGGTGCTGGAAGAGAACTTTGTAGTCTCGGGTTGCCCTGTCCAGACCGGGTAGTGGACAGACCTTATCTCCTAGAAACAGACCGTAGGACTGGCGGGGGAGCTCTTCAAAGGTGGGAAAGACAGAAAGATCTAGAAAGAGAATAGAAACCCTGAAAGACAGAGAAAGAACATCTAAAGACTCCTTAAGAGAAATCCTGAGTTGGTAACAACACCCTAAACCAAACTGTACCGTGTATTGTTATGCCATCAGCCGGTACCGAGTAAAGCAAAGTTAAACAAGAATTGGTTTCTGTTATTCTTCCTGCCGCAGCTCAAAGGACTTAACATCATCAACATCAACAGCAGTGGGGTAAGAACTGCACCACCATTACCATCACTGTCCTCCCTCACCGTCTCACCACCATCATAGCTGCCCTGAGGTAAAGCTCCACCTGTGGGGAGCTGTACCACACACTGCTGCCCCCTCCATCACCTCAGCGGCCGGCTGGCAGCGCCGGTACCACCTTACCGGACTCTACAGGTGGCGTCACGTTCCCCTGTAAATAACCCCTTTCACCCCCACCGTTTACCATCAACACCTGGTATAGTTGTTCGCCAGGGCACGGCACCGGGGATACCGACCATCCGTGACATCCCACACAGAAGCCCCGGTGACCGAGTACCTCATGCACCCCAGCTCTGGTGGAAACAAATTGGTGTCACGAACAGGACGAGCCAGCCTGGTATCTACCGGGTGAAGTGTGCCTTAAGAACTTTATTACTGTCTAACTGTGTGGATTATAAAAACTGAGCCGAGCCGCCATTACATCGCCTCACAAAATTCAAACTGCGTCACTACAGCAGGAGAAAGAGCGGGAAGATAAGCCCCGCCCCCTCCGCTCTGCCGAGGAGTGACGAAGGTAGTGGCGGGCTCCGGAAAAGCCCGAAAGACTTGCCCATAAGAACTTTGTGGTGGGCGGGCTTAAAAGTGCAAAAAGAACTATGTGCTGGCCCAGGGGCGTGCCTCGGCCCCTCAGCAAACATAGGCCGTTCAAGAGGCACCAAAAAGTCTCCCCGCCCCCATTGCTCTCAATCAACCAAGGGGCGGGTCGAGCGCCAGCCCACACCAGTTATGGACTATAAGAACTAAGCAGGATGCGGCCGGGAGCGGACTCAATATACCTGGTCAGGCTCCGGACCTGTTACCTGTAACCGGCTGTGAGGCAATGGCAGTCCCAGCTGCTGATTCCCTGGGACCGGTTTATGCACCCCTTGTGGAGCCCGGAGAGGAGGATATCACCGAGGCGGAGGACTTCATCCAGTTCCTGAAGGAGCCCGAGCTGACGGAGGAGGAGCCAATTGCAAGTGAAAGCAGCCAGGTCAGTGTCAGGGAGGAAGAGGAGAATCTGGAAGAGGAAGGAGCCGTCGGTGGTACGGAGGAGGCCGGGCCCCGCAAGCTATGGAGGGTCGCGGTACCAGCATCAGCAGCAGCGGTCGGAGAGAGAAGAGTGCATCTATCTGCAGTTCCCCAGAGCCACCTGGACCGGGACCTGTATTGTGGGGATAAATAAACGCCGCGCAGGTCTCAGTGGGAGGTTTGCAATCCGGATTAGTAAAGTTGAGCAGTAAAGAGTTAACCCGGTATTGCACTGTTTAAAGTGTGAGCAGAATTGTTTTAAATGTATATTTTCCTTGCATTGCACGGTTTCTTTTTCCTTTTTCAGCATTTGATGGACATTAATCAAGGAACTTGTTACCTGGTCCCAGTTGGGTCAATATGGACTAGAATATAGTCGAGTTAAAGTAACGTTATAAGCAGTGCGCCTCCCTAATAGGGAAGAAAAGAAGCAATCTTAATGTTGATATCTGTTAAAAATGTTCATTGTTATATGTAAAATGTATTTTTATTCCAGGTTTGGTTTGACACCCGCGGACGGGTGTGTTTCACCAAGGGGGTGTGTGGCGCCCCTGCGGGTATGCGCCACAGAATGGTATTACACTTGAATATAAAATGTGTTTTTCTTTGTAAGTTGCTAGGTTAGGATTTAAATCTTATGGAGTCTATTTTTAGCACTCACTTAGGACCGCACCACTTAGAGTAGGGGGAACTGGTAATATGGTAGGTTCCACAGGTGGTGGGCGGAGCTTAGGATAGAGCAGAGTGACAGTTGAGAATTTACCTCAGTCGGTGCTGGGAGGGCAGACCGTGTGGTCACGCCTGGCAGCTCAGCTGAGTGGAGGGTACCCCATCTTTATGAGGGGGCCCAGGACAGATGGCAACGGACCAGAACTGGTAGGAGCCAGCTGGTCATGTTGAGGGTGCACAGGTGACACGGACAACCGAGGCAGCCAGGAGTTCAGCCCTGACTGCAAAGCCGACGAGCTGCAGGCCCAACAGAAACGGGTTGCTGACAGCACCACAAAGGTACCTCTCCCCTCAGGACTGAAAACCGGTTCAGGACACTAGGAGAAATAAAAAGGGACAGACATTTACTGCGGTGCTGGAAGGGAACTTTGTAGTCTCGGGTTGCCCTGTCCAGACCGGGTAGTGGACAGACCTTATCTCCTAGAAACAGACCGTAGGACTGGCGGGTGAGCTCTTCAAAGGTGGGAAAGACAGAAAGACCTAGAAAGAGAATAGAAACCCTGAAAGACAGAGAAAGAACATCTAAAGACTCCTTAAGAGAAATCCTGAGTTGGTAACAACACCCTAAACCAAACTGTACCGTGTATTGTTATGCCATCAGCCGGTACCGAGTAAAGCAAAGTTAAACAAGAATTGGTTTCTGTTATTCTTCCTGCCGCAGCTCAAAGGACTTAACATCATCAACATCAACAGCAGAAGGGTAAGAACTGCACCACCATTACCATCACTGCCCTCCCTCACCGTCTCATCACCACCATAGCTGCCCTGAGGTAAAGCTCCACCTGTGGGGAGCTGTATCACACACTGCTGCCCCCTCCATCACCTCAGTGGCCGGCTGGCAGCGCCGGTACCACCTTACCGGACTCTACAGGTGGCGTCACGTTCCCCTGTAAATAACCCCCTTTTACCCCCACCGTTTACCATCAACACCTGGTATAGTTGTTCGCCAGGGCACGGCACCGGGGATACCGACCATCCGTGACATCCCACACAGAAGCCCCGGTGACCGAGTACCCCATGCACCCCAGCTCTGGTTGAAACAAATACATTAATTTTTAGGAAAAAAAACAAAAAAAACTAATGGACTCCACTGTATGTTTGATTGCCTGTCAAAGTAAAATCAGGCGGTTGGGGGTGGAAGCCCATAGTTGGATGCTTTAGCTGCACTGAGAATCAAAGATACGATGGAGCCATAATGCAAATTATATTTAATTTATTTTTACACACTTATGACGGCAAGAATTTGTCAATAGCAACCAATCACGGACATCGGCACAATGGGTGGGGCACAACAGCCAATCACAGACACTGTCACAGAGAGTGTGCGTTTGTCAAGCCAGACATGATAATGGAAGCAAAGATCAGCAAGCTACGACTTGTCTATACATCATACAAAGAGGGAAATCACTGGAGAAGGACATCATGGTGGAAAAATGAGAAGGAATAAGTCGAAGAGGAAGACCAGCAACCCTATGGCTTAATACTTATCAAGATAACAGTGAAGACCTTGGTGAAACAATCTAGGCTTAGAGAAGACCTTGGTGTAGCTATCTAGGCTTGGAGAAGACCCTGGTGGACCTATCTAGACTTGTGTAAGATCAATCTTCCTAGATAACATTCAGTCATCAAGTCACCATGGCTCGAGATTGAGCTGAAGGCTCATAGTAATAATATACATTTATGTGACTTAATAGAACATTGACCCTCCCGCTATTTTTCATTAGCGCCACTTACCTTTTCACACTTTTGTTAAGTCTGTCTGAACATTTTTTAAATTTGCTGCTGTCATCAATTTCTAAATGAGTTAATTTTTAAAAGGAAAATGGAAAAATGTCCAATGTTCAACATCTGATCGGTTCAATGTTTTGCTGTGGATAAAATATGGCTATAAGAAATGTCTAATCGGTTGCATTGTTGTTTTTGTTACATTTTACAGCTCACAATTTTTTAAATTGGGGTTGTATATTGCAAAGCAAGATAGCAGTGATTTGGTGCCAGGTCCCCTCCTACGATGGGGCTGGAGAGTACAATGGAGTGTCCACCATCATAAACATCCATGGTATGTGCCATCAATGTGATTTTGGGACACTTTTTCATGCCTGGATCATCTCTTGAATAGAGATGAGTGAACTTTGCTCAAACATGTTTGCCAATTTAATATGCGCACTGAATTTGGCAATGTTCTTTCAGCCCCTTGAACCTGAACGTTTCGCTGAAAAGTCGAAATTCGAGTTTTCTTTGGTAATTGATCACACAGACAGACACACACACATGACCATCATCATCATCACACAGATAATCTTACCAGTCTCCCTCCGCTTGCTTGAGTCTGGGTCCGCTCTCCCTCTCACTTCCAGTCCCAACCATTAAGCTTTCTGCATGTTCACTTCACTGACCGGCAACAACCAATCATAGATGCTCATGCTCTCTGAGAGCGTCCGTGATTGGCTGTTGCAATTGGACTGCATTTTCAGAATCTGGTTGGTGTCTGTGCTTGGTTGTCATACAACACATATAGAAAAAAAATGTACAAAAAAACATCAAAGACATTTAGTGACTCCATCTTTATTTACCCCTCGACCCTCATACCCTCCATGATCCTCTGCGATGTCTTCTTCAATGGAGGTTGCGATGGAGAATACAGCATCCTTATGGCAGGTCCTCCAGTCACTGAATGAACAAGCTGCGAGCTCCGGTCAGAATGTGCAGTGACTCGCTGAGGTCACCTGAGGTCACCGCTCAGGTAAGGGTGGCTTCACACCACGGCACAATCCGATCCGGGGCTGTCCGGTGTAAACCAGATAGCCCCGGACCGGATTTTGGCCCCATAGTATCCTATGGAGATGAATGGAGCCGGATGGCAGCTATCTGCCATCCGGTTTCCATCTCTCCGGAAGAATCCGGGAGAATTCGGATTTTTCTCCCAGACACAAAAATGCTGCTTGCAACGTTTTTGTGTCCAGGGAGAAAAATCTCCCCAAATTGCCGTCTCCCGGATCCTCCCAAATCCGGGCTAATCTGGCGCTCCCTAACATGGGAGCTTATAGGGCCGGATTGCCCGGGTCCGGGAGTATCTGGGAACTGGACACCGGCAGCTGCATGCCGCTGTTATTTCAGGACCGCGGCTAGCTCCCCGCGAGCCGTGGTCCTGAATCATCAGCAGCTGCAGCTGTGTCCAGCTGCATCCTAGACCGGAGGGCATATTAGCCCTTCGGTTCTGTGTGCTGATCCGATCCGGGGCTGTCAGGTTCATCCCTGACAGCCCCGGATCGGACTCTGCCGTAGTGTGAAGCTAGCTTAAGCCACCATGCTTACCTGAGCGGTGACCTCAGATAACCTCAGCTAGTCACCGCACATCCTAACAGGAAATCGCTATTGGTTGTTGTGGAGTCATTAAAGTGAATATGCAGAAAGCCTAATGAATGGGAACAGAAGTAAGTGATAGGGAAAGCGGACCCGGAAGTAAGGAAGCAGCGGGAGACTGGTAAGATGGTCTGTGTATGTATGTGTTATTTGAGCTGTGCTTGGCAGCTTTTGGACAATGTTGAAGGTGTTTTCTATGCATTTGATGTTGCCTGCCATTGAACTTGCCGAATTGCATTCGGAGAACGGAGCCGAATTGAACACTCAGGTGTTCGCTCATCTCTACTCTTGAATCTTGGTCTTGCCGAATTGCATTCGGAGAACGGAGTCGAATTGAACACTCAGGTGTTCCTTCATCTCTACTCTTGAATCTTGGTCTTGCCGAATTGCATTCGGAGAACGGAGTCGAATTGAACACTCAGGTCTTCGCTCATCTCTACTGTTGAATCCTGGTTTTCGTAAATAAATTCTCCCAATTTATATTTCGTCAGTTCCAGAATTGATTTGCTGCTTATCTGTAATACATCCATTATGGAAGACATCGGGGAATCCACTAGTCATAGATTTGATTTGTTTTTAGTCAATCTCAACTGAAAACCTAACACATTAAGTCATCCATTGTATTCTAACACCTAGCAAATTACATGATGTGTTCTCCTATGTCAATGCACCTATGTATGAACACAAAGGAGCTTCATTATCCATGCCATAATGCAAAGACAACACTGAGTATCTTCAGTCTATAGCAATGCCAAATATAAAGAACAGCCAAAAAATTATGAAACCGTAAAGAATCAAGAAAACATTTCGTAAAGAATAATAAACAAGGAAATCAGTTGTGAAACTGAGGTGAGTGGCCAAGTTCCTCGTAATATCCATATAAGAAGGGCTTGCAAGCACCCATGACCATCTACCACCATCTACCACCAGCTTCCATCCAAGCGAATCCCTCAGAAGACAGAAGCAAGATGTTGTCCGCCCTTCTTCTCTTGGTGACTCTGCAGAACTTAGTGGCAGCTCAAACCTTCATATCAACTTCAAATGGATATCCAATGGGTGAATGGGGTCCAATTGAGTATTGTCCTCAAGGATCGAGAGCAGAAGGCTTTCAGCTCAAAGTAAGTAATGAATGGAAGACTGAATGGGGTTAGAAAGAATGAACAGGGAATAGGTAATATATACAGACAGGGAATAGGGTGGACTAGGACTGATGTATAGACCGGATCCAATATGGGGGCATAGACAAGTCTAGAATATATGTAGAAACAAGGGCTAGGACTAGTGATGTATAAGCACTACCATGCTCAAAATGAGAAGTCCGACACTTGGGTGGGGTCGAGTCGTGATTCGAGTATAAGGGAAGTCAATGGGAAACTCAAGCATTTTTTCAGAAGATCTTCAGGATCTTGCTAAACAAGTCGTGCCCAAGTCGTGCTCGTTTCGAGTATCGAACACACGAACATGGTAGTGCTCACTCATTACTAGCTAGGACAGGTTTTTTTTGTATTTTCAATTTAGCTACTTGTCTCCTGACAAGTTAGGGAGATCCCTACTCGTCCTTCTACTGAGCAGAGCATTAATATCTCCTCCCATTGCTGTGTCTATTTTGGGTCCCGGTCACACTCTGTATTCTCCTTTCAATGAGGTCAGTGGGCACAGGGGCAAGTTTTAATACAGTTAGAGTAGGGACCGTCCCGAAATGGGTCACCTTCACGAGGTGGGATGGCTTAGTACATTATTTGCAAAAAAGGTATGTACCAAGTACCCCGTGCTCTTAACAGCACTTGTTTTTATTAATGTATTGCAGAGTATTTTGTCATAATTTGCACACACTGTTTTTCTTGTTGATTCAGTTTATTCGGTGGTCAGTGTGAACAAGATCTACTGGCCTGTTCACAAATGTCTGCTCTGACTCAGTTTTTTTTGTATTTTCAATTTAGCTAGGAGGGGTGTATAAACAGAGACTAGGATGGATATAAAGACAGAGACTGAGGCTAGGGTCACATTTGCGGCAGGGCACTGCAGATCCTGATCCAGTTTTGAGCAGTAAAAGTGCTCCAAACCGGATCAGGAACCATTATAGTAACCGGATTGCACTACATGCAATCCGGTTACCGCCTGCGGATTTGCAGCCTGCGGTAAGAATCATGCAGGCTGCAGTTTTTGCAGCGGTTTCAACCCGCAGCAGGCTTGCTATAATGGGCTCCTATGGGAGCCCATCCGGCTACCGCAAGGCACATGTGAATGCCTGCAGTAGCCGTATGCTTTCTTCATTCCTGCTGCCGCAGGGATGAACAAAGGGTTAAATGTTAATAATAGATGTGGGCAACATGTCTCTAGGGGGTGCCCTAGAGGAGATATATACAGACAGGGACTAGGACTGACGTATGGACAGGGACCAGGAGATATATACAGACAGGGACTAGGACTGACATATGGACAAGGACTAGAAGATATATACAGACAGGGACTAGGAGATATATACAGACAGGGACTAGGAGATATATACAGACAGGGACTAGGACTGACATATGGACAGTGACTAGGAGATATATACAGACAGGGACTAGGACTGATGTATGGACAGTGACTAGGAGATATATACAGACAGGGACTAGGAGATATATACAGACAGGACTAGGAGATATATACAGACAGGGACTAGGAGATATATACAGACAGGGACTAGGAGATATATACAGACAGGGACTAGGACTGATGTATGGACAGTGACTAGGAGATATATACAGACAGGGACTAGGAGATATATACAGACAGGGACTAGGAGATATATACAGACAGGGACTAGGAGATATATACAGACAGGGACTAGGACTGACATATGGACAGTGACTAGGAGATATATACAGACAGGGACTAGGACTGATGTATGGACAGTGACTAGGAGATATATACAGACAGGACTAGGAGATATATACAGACAGGGACTAGGAGATATATACAGACAGGGACTAGGAGATATATACAGACAGGGACTAGGAGATATATACAGACAGGGACTAGAAGATATATACAGACAGGGACTAGGACTGACATATGGACAGTGACTAGAAGATATATACAGACAGCGATTAGGACTGATGTATGGACAGTGACTAGGAGATATATACAGACAGGGACTAGAACATATAAACAGACAGGACTAGGACTGACATATGGACAGTGACTAGGAGATATATACAGACAGTGACTAGGAGATATATACAGACAGGGACTAGGACTGACGTATGGACAGTGACTAGGAGATATATACAGACAGGGACTAGAAGATATATACAGACAGGGACTAGGACTGACGTATGGACAGTGACTAGGAGATATATACAGACAGGGACTAGGAGATATATACAGACAGGGACTAGGACTGACATATGGACAGTGACTAGGAGATATATACAGACAGTGACTAGGACTGACATATGGACAGTGACTAGGAGATATATACAGACAGGGACTAGGAGATATATACAGACAGGGACTAGGAGATATATACAGACAGGGACTAGGACTGACGTATGGACAGTGACTAGGAGATATATACAGACAGGGACTAGGACTGACATATGGACAGTGACTAGGAGATATATACAGACAGGGACTAGAACATATAAACAGACAGGGACTAGGACTGACATATGGACAAGGACTAGAAGATATATACAGACAGGGACTAGGACTGACATATGGACAGGGACCAGGAGATATATACAGACAGGGACTAGGACTGACATATGGACAGGGACCAGGAGATATATACAGACAGGGACTAGGAGATATATACAGACAGGGACTAGGAGATATATACAGACAGGGACTAGGACTGACATATGGACAAGGACTAGAAGATATATACAGACAGGGACTAGGACTGACATATGGACAGGGACTAGGAGATATATACAGACAGGGACTAGGACTGACATATGGACAGTGACTAGGAGATATATACAGACAGTGACTAGGACTGACATATGGACAGTGACTAGGAGATATATACAGACAGGGACTAGGAGATATATACAGACAGGGACTAGGAGATATATACAGACAGGGACTAGGACTGACATATGGACAGTGACTAGGAGATATATACAGACAGGGACTAGGAGATATATACAGACAGGGACTAGGACTGACGTATGGACAGTGACTAGAAGATATATACAGACAGGGACTAGGACTGACATATGGACAAGGACTAGAAGATATATACAGACAGGGACTAGGACTGACATATGGACAAGGACTAGGAGATATATACAGACAGGGACTAGGAGATATATACAGACAGGGACCAGGAGATATATACAGACAGGGACTAGGACTGACATATGGACAGTGACTAGGAGATATATACAGACGGGGACTAGGAGATATATACAGACAGGGACTGAGACAGATGTATGGACAGGGACTAGGAGATATATACAGACAGGGACTAAGGGCCCTTTCACATCAGCGTTTTTTGAAATTCGCGGCAGATGTGGTGAAAAAACCACATCTGCAGCGATTGCCGCATAACCGCTGCACTTGCGGCGCAGTTGCGGTAATCCCCATAGAAAGTATAGGGGGACTTGCGGCAGGTGCGGCTGACTGCGGTTTTTTTTCGCGGCCGCACTTGCCGCAAGTCCCCCTATACTTTCTATGGGGATTACTGCAACCGCGCCGCAAGTGCAGCGGTTATGCGGCAATCGCGGCAAACGCGTTTTTTTCACCGCATCTGCCCCGAATTTCAAAAAACGCTGATGTGAAAGGGCCCTAAGACAGATATAATGACAGGGACTAAGAAAAAAATATATATATACAGGGACAGGGATGGATTTGCAGACAGGGATCTTTTATTTTTACAATATTTTATCTTCCTCTTAGACTGAAGAATGGCAGGGGGGTAATGATGATACCGCTGGGAATGGAGTTATCCTGTATTGTTCAAAAACTTCATTTCTGTCCAGCCAGCAGAAGATTTCCTCCACACAAGGACCGTAAGTACCAGACATTTAGCATTATGTAAAGCGTGTCTGTCCACAATTACAGAGGGACCCGGTCTGGAGGTCTCTTTTGTCCAGACAGTCTCAGCTCACGTACTGTGGGGAAAATAAGTATTTGATATTCTTCCAATTTAGCAATTTTTGCCACCTACAAAGAATGGAGAGGTCTGTATCTTGTATCGTAGGTAACTTAAACTGTGAGAGACCAAATCTAAGAAAAGTCCAGAAAATCACATTGTATGATTTAAAAAAAAAAAAAAAAAAAAGAAAATACATTTTCTTGCATGATATAAGTATTTGGTCACCGGCCAACCAGCAAGAATTCTGTCTGTCACAGACCTGTTAGTTTTCCTCCTACTCTGCACTCATTACCTGTATTAATTACACCCTTTTGACCTAGTTACTTGTATAAAACACACCTGTGCACACACTCAATCACTCTCCAACCTCTCCACCATGGCCAAGACCAAAGAGCTGTCTAAGGACACCATGGACACAACTGTAGACCTGCACAAGGCTGGGGTGGGCTACAAGACAATAGGCAGCAGCTTGGTGAGAAGGAATAACTGTTGGCGCAATTATTAGAAGATGGAGAAACACGGGATGACGTCAATCTTCCTTGGTCTAGGGCTTCATGCAAGATTTCACTTTGTGTGGTAAGGATAATTCTGAGGAAGGTCAGGAATCAGCCCAGAACTACAAGGGAGGACCTGGTCAATGTCCTGAAGAGAGCTGGGACCACAGTCTCAAAGATTACACTATGCTGTCATGGAGTAAAATCCTGCAGGGCACATAAGGTCCCCCTGCTCACTCCAGCACATGTCCAAACACGTTTGAAGCTTGCCAAAGACCATCTGGATGACCCAGAGGAGGCATGGGAGAAGGTCATGTGGTCAGATGAGGCATGGGAGAAGGTCATGTGGTCAGAGGAGTCATAGGAGAAGGTCATGTGGTCAGAGGAGGCATGGGAGAAGGTCATGTGGTCAGAGGAGGCAGAGGAGAAGGTCATGTGGTCAGATGAGGCATGAGAGAAGGTCATGTGGTCAGATGAGGCATGGGAGAAGGTCATGTGGTCAGATGAGGCATGGGAGAAGGTCATGTGGTCAGAGGAGTCATAGGAGAAGGTCATGTGGTCAGAGGAGGCATGGAAGAAGGTCATGTGGTCAGAGGAGGCAGAGGAGAAGGTCATGTGGTCAGATGAGGCATGAGAGAAGGTCATGTGGTCAGATGAGGCATGGGAGAAGGTCATGTGGTCAGATGAGGCATGGGAGAAGGTCATGTGGTCAGAGAAGTCATAGGAGAAGGTCATGTGGTCAGAGGAGGCATGGGAGAAGGTCATGTGGTCAGAGGAGGCAGAGGAGAAGTTCATGTGGTCAGAGGAGGCAGAGGAGAAGTTCATGTGGTCAGAGGAGTCATAGGAGAAGGTAATGTGGTCAGAGGAGGCAGAGGAGAAGTTCATGTGGTCAGAGGAGTCCACAATAGAACTTATTAGTATCAACTCCATTCACCATGTTCTTCTTAAAACAAGAAGAGGGATGACTAGAACTCCAAGAACACCATTCCAACCATGAAGCATGGGGGTGGAGACATCATAACTTTGGAGTACTTTTCTGCAAAGGGGACATGACAATTGCACCGTATAGAAGGGAGGATGGATGGGGTTATGTTTTGCGAGATTTTGCCCAAATTTTTCACTCAGTAAGAGCTTTGAAGATGGGTCATGGCTGGATCTTCCAGCATGACAATGACCAAAATAAAGAAATGGCTCTATAGTGGCCTAGACAGTCTCCAGACCTAAACCCTATAAAAAATCTTTGGAGGGAGCAGAAACTCAATGTTGCTCAGTGACATCACCTAAACCTGAAAAATCGGGAGAAGATCTGCATGGAGGAGTGGGCCAAAATGCCTGCTGCCACGTGTGCAAACCTGGTCAAGAACTACAGGAAACATCTGACCTCTTTAATTAGAAAAAACATTTTTTGTACCAAATATTACGTTCTGTTTTTCTATTGGATCAAATACTTATTTCATGCAATAAAATGCAAATTAATTATGTAAAAATTCTACAATGTGATTTTCTGGATTTTTTTTTAGACTCTGTCTCTCAAACTTGAAGTTACCTACGATAAAAATGACAGAACTCTATTCTTTGTAGGAAGGAAAACTCACCAAATACTTCTTTTCCCCACTGTAGATGAATTCAGCTTCGGAAACAGTAAAAGAGGCAAAAATGGAAGAACAGGAAACTGACAAGTGTTGTAAAACCATGTTTATTTCTACAGATGCCCAAACGCCAATCCACTGAATATATATTCAGATCAGAGGATTGGATGAAGGGCCTACGCCTTCGAACAACCCATTACCATATAGTTTTTAGGGTGTTTGGCCTTAATCATAAAGTGAGTACATGAAATGCCCTAGTGCCTGGTATGCGAATCAAGCAGGTCTGCCGCTCGGGTGAGCTCAGCTCGAGCAACGAGTATAATGATAGTCAAAAGGGAACTCGAGACTTGAGTATCCCATTGACCCTAATCATTTTTGTTACTGAACTTGAGCCCATCTGAGTGTCCGACCTGCTCGATTTGAGTACTGAGCTCTCAGGCATTATATTGCTTACTCATCACTAGTAATGATGTATTCGTGCATCGGCGGTTGGACCTGTGGTGGGTTCTTATTTTGTTGCTCTGACCCTTTAATCTGCCTACTGTTTTAGGACAGGTCATGCATCCATCAGTGACCTGTCTCCTATTTTAAATATTGCACCAGGGCCTTCATTAGTTCTCCAATAAAATATTGCATATGTAGTTGCACCCATATATTACCAATGTAGATTTAATCATGCATACGCTGCAATTTTATTGGAAACTAAAGCAGATGTGACTGCGCATGCGCAGACAATGGCACCATTTTATTGGAGTCCTATACGGATGCAACTGCGCATGTGCCGACAATGGCGCTCTTTTGTTGGAGACCTAAGTGGATTTCATCACACATGTGCTGATTGCATTGGAGTCCTATGCAGATGTAATCGCGCATGTGCTACCGACAGTGCCTTTTTATTGCAGACTGATGTGCATTCAACCATGCATGAGCTACTGGCAGTTTAACTTTATTGGAGACCGATGTGGTCTTATCTTGGTATTCTGGCCCCATCTGCCTCCTGTTTTTTAATGACAAGTTCGACCGCGCATGCACTACCAACAGTGCCATTTTATTGGCGACCAATGTGGTCTTATCTTGGTACTCTGGCACCTCCATCTGCCTCCTGCTTTTGAATGACAAGTTCGACCGTGCTTACACTACCAACAGTGCTGTTTTATTGAAGACCAATGTAGATTTGACCGCGCTTGTGCTACTGACGAGGCCATTTTATTGAAGATCAATTTGACTGCGCATACACTGCCAACGGTGCCATATTATTGGAGACCGATGTAGATGTGGCCGCAAATACACCATCGACAGTGTCATTTTATTGGAGACCGATGCGGATGTGACCGCGCATGCACCAATGATTTTGACATTTTATTGGAGACCTAACGTAAAATCCTGCTGAAAGGTTCTCTTTAAACACGGAAAGTACACGAACGGCACACAGATGTCATCCATGTCCTAACCGTGTTTTTCATGAGCCCATAGACTTAGGCTGGCTTCACACCACGTTTTTTTTTTGATCCGGGGCTGTCCGGTGTAAACCAGACAGCACCGGACCGGTTTTTGGCCCCGTAGCAGACTATGGGGCCACATGGAGTCGGATGGCAGCTCTCTGCCATCCGGTTTCATCACTCCGTGACACTCCGGGGGAATACGGATTATTCTCTCCGGACACAAAAATCATGCTTGCATCATTATTTTGTCCGGGGAGAAAAATTTCCCCATTTGCCGGACCTTGGATTCGGCCGGATCCTCCCGTATCCGGGGCAATCCGGTGCTCCCTAACATGGGAGCCTATGGGGAGGATCCGGCAAGCACACACTGGCGGCTGCACGCCGCTGTTCTTTCAGGACCGTGGCTAGCCGCGGTCTTGAAAAATCAGCAGCTGCAGCTGCAATTAGCAGCATCCGGCTGCATACAGGACTGGAGGGCACATTTGGCCCTCCGGTTCTGTGTGCTGATCCGGTCCGGGGCTGTCAGGGTCATTCCGAACAGCCCCGGACCGGATCACACCGTGGTGTGAAGACAGCCTTAGATTGGCCCTTTTCTTCTGCACTGCTGGAAAACAGTTTTGCACCGACACACAAGACGTGTGAACATCTCCATAGAACATAATGGGTATCTACGTGTTCTATCTGTGAAAAGTATGGAAAGAACACACGGGTGTGTAAAAAAATACAAGACTGTTTAACAAATCATTTTCCTTTTTTCTTTGCATATTCCCTTGGTATAAACTAAAAAAAAAAATCAAAAAATACATCACAGAATAAAAGAAAAAAAATATTTGTGAACTGATCTTTAACCGCATGAACATAAAAAAAAAATTAAATAAATAAAAGTCCTTGGTCATGAATGAGGGAATATGGAATGGTCTTAAATTGGGTAAAGAGGGTTTTTCAATGTGGAATATGGAATGGTCTTAAATTGGGTAAAGAGTAGGGATGGGCGAATCTACTCGCTAGGACTCGTTACTCGGCGAGTAGTAAGGGACTCGCAGGACTCGGTACTCTGCGAGTTTCCCAGTGATTACTCGCGAGTCCAATGCAAATCAATATCAATCCTAGTTTTGTCAGAAACGCTGACAAAACTAGGATTGCCATTGTTTGCATTAGACTCGCGAGTAATCACTGGCTACTGTGCCAGTGATAGCAGGGAAACTCGCAGATAACTGCTGTTTATTTGCGAGCTGAGTCCAGCTGTCTTCTCTGTGCAGCTACAGGGTCCTAGAGCCCGCCTGCTGCCTGATGTAGCAGTGCTGACATTGTTCTCAGTCTGCTCATTCCCTGTGTACAGACATGAATGTCTGTGCACAGAGATGATGTAGCAGTGCTGAGATTGTTCTCAGTCTGCTCATTCCCTGTGTACAGACATGAATGTCTGTGCACAGAGATGATGTAGCAGTGCTGAGATTGTTCTCAGTCTGCTCATTCCCTGTGTACAGACATGAATGTCTGTGCACAGAGATGATGTAGCAGAGCTGAGATTGTTCTCAGTCTGCTTATTCCCTGTGCATAGACATCTATATTTATGCACAGGGGATGTAGCAGAGAGGACATCGCGTTTTGGACTGCGTCGGACGGAAGAGGATTTTTTTAATTAAAGATGGAGTCCCTAATGGCTTTTTTTTTTTATTTCTAATAAAAATTTTTCCTTGTGTTGTGTTTTTTTTAAAACAATTTAATAGAAATTCATGGTGGTCATGTCTAATATTGGCGTGACCGCCATAAATTTCGGGCTTAGGGCCAGCTGATAATACAAAGCTGGCCCTAACCTCTTTATTACCCAGCGTGCCACCGCTACCAGGGCCGCTGGAAGAGCGGGGTTCAGCGCCAGAGGATGGCGCTTCAATGAACGCGCCATCTTCTGGGGCGGCTGCGGGCTGCAATTTGCAGCGGGGGGTGCCCAGAAAGCTTGGGCATCCCTGCGCTGCGGATTCCAGCCCCCTTGCTGCTTAGCTGTACCTGGCTAGACATAGAAATTGCGCGGAGCCCCACGCATTTTTTTTTAATTATTTCATGAATTTCAGAGTCAGAGTCTCAGAGTCAGAATCTCAGAATTTCATGAAATAATTAAAAAAAAATGCGTGGGGCTCCGCGCAATTTCTATGTCTAGCCAGGTACAGCTAAGCAGCTGGGGGCTGGAATCCGCAGCGCAGGGATGCCCAAGCTTTCTGGGCACCCCCCGCTGCAAATTGCAGCCCGCAGCCGCCCCAGAAGATGGCGCGTTCATTGAAGCGCCATCCTCTGGCGCTGAACCCCGCTCTTCCAGCGGCCCTGGTAGCGGTGGCACGCTGGGTAATAAAGAGGTTAGGGCCAGCTTTGTATTATCAGCTGGCCCTAAGCCCGAAATTTATGGCGGTCACGCCGATATTAGACATGACCGCCATGAATTTCTATTAAATTGTTTTAAAAAAAACACAACACAAGGAAAATTTTTTATTAGAAATAAAAAAAAAGCCATTAGGGACTCCATCTTTAATTAAAAAAATCCTCTTCCGTCCGACGCAGTCCAAAACGCGATGTCCTCTCTGCTACATCCCCTGTGCATAAATATAGATGTCTATGCACAGGGAATAAGCAGACTGAGAACAATCTCAGCTCTGCTACATCATCTCTGTGCACAGACATTCATGTCTGTACACAGGGAATGAGCAGACTGAGAACAATCTCAGCTCTGCTACATCATCTCTGTGCACAGACATTCATGTCTGTACACAGGGAATGAGCAGACTGAGAACAATGTCAGCTCTGCTACATCAGGCAGCAGGCAGGCTCTAGGACCCTGGAGCTGGGGCAGCCAGAACACAGAGAAGACAGGATCTTATCTGTGCGAGTCAGCGATTACTTACAAAGTAAACGAGCAATGCAAATAAATGACACAACTAGGATTGCTTCAGGCTGAAGCTTCCGAGACACATCTGCGATTTGTAAATCTCACACTACTCGCTATTACTCGCTTCCCCATTCATTAACATTGGACTCGCTAGACTCGCAACGAGTAGCGAGTCCTGGGCTCGGACTCGCTAGAGTCAAGCGATTCCGAGTAATTTAGGATTCGCCCATCACTAGTAAAGAGGGTTTTTCAAAGTGGGGAGATCAGAAACCCAGTAAGACCAATGTAAGCTCTTGTGGCTGTAAAAAGTGGTCTGTACAGCAATTGTGGATTTGTATTTAGCATGTTTTGCTTTCTCCTTAGGAAAGGCACTTTGGGAAAGTATTCCTCGTGTCCCTCAGGATTTCTCACACGCTTCAAACAAAAAGTTGAGCACGGTGCCGGTGATAACACAGCTTTCACCAACATCCAGTTTACCTGCTCGGACGGCTCTACCCTAGAAGGAGATGGGCAGAAATGGGGATCCTATGGATCATGGAGTGAAAGTTGTGCTGATGGAATACGCGGAATCCAAACCAGAGTGCAGCCAGACCAAGGTCCTTCTGTTGATGACAATGCTGTCACCGATGTCAAGTTTATATGCATTGACCCTCCCACAAAAGGCTATTATTAATCAATCAAAATAATTTCTATAATGAAATCCTTATATCTTGGAATCAACACTCTAATCATATTAGTATATAGCTGTATGTCTTTTTCATGTGTATGATGGGGGATGGATGTGGTAGCATGTGGACGACGATGGTGTTGGATGATGGCGAAGGAAAGTGGGTTTTGGTGGATGCCAACATGGTGCATTTTTGTGCTTGGTGGTGGTGGTTGGAGGTTGTCAGTGATGCGTTATGGTAGGTTTTGGAGGGTGTCTAGATGCTACTGTAGGTGATGGTGGGTCATGGTGGGAGGTGATGTTAGTTGATGGTGGTTCTTATTGGAGATAGTGAGTGATGGGTTACAGTTTCTACTGGGTGTTAAAGTGTCATAGAAGGTCGCACTACCATGTTTGGGTGCTCAGTACTCGTAACAAGCAGTCAGGTACTCGGTCGGCTTTGCCTAGGGTACCTGAATATAATGGAAGACAATGCGCAAATTCCGTAAAAATGCTCTAGCTTCCCATTGACTTCCATTTTACTCAAGTCTGTCCAAGCATCTGACTGCTCATTACGAGTACTGATCATCATAGTGCTCACTCATCACAACTCACCACCAATCACAACAGCATGCCATAACCCACCATCCCTCATCATAAATGGTGAGTTCTGGTAGAAGGTAACTGTAGGAGTTTGCAATGTAATCTTTTGTTGATTTGTAATGTAATCATTTTTCAGTCTATGATCAAGCAAAGAAAATTCTTAAAATTGACCAATAAAAAACTGTTCAGCATTATGACAAGTCTCATTAGTCATTTTTATCAAGTCACACGGCGGTTCCAGAAGGAGAAGCTTCACAGATTGATATGTTGTTTTCTGGAAAAAGAGTAAGCAGAACTTGTAATCACTCATTGAAATAACTATTCATTAAGAACCAAGGGGGAGGTTGTAATCAGTGATTGACAACCATACATGTACAGGACAAGTCAGGAGCAGGTGTGACGCTAGGCACTACTAATAGCTAGGATAAATGGCACAGTCACTACTGACAGGAGTATAGGCAAGAGGAAAATCAGGTAATCCAGGGTTTCAGTAGAGCTAGCAGTGTTCAGGGAGTAGACAGAGAGGTGGTCTTGAAACAGTCTAGGGTCAGGTTTCCAAGAGATCACAAAGAGGGTTCAGGAAGACAACAGAGGTGTATTCAAGTCATTGTCTAGGGGTCAAAACACCAGGAGATCATAACAAGTACAGGGAGCTGACAAAAGGGAAATCAAGCTACAGTCCGGGTCAGATAACAGCGTTCAGGACAGACACAGTAGAGCAGGCCAGCAGCAGTTCAGATTAAATGTACGACTGACAGAGTTTTGGGAGAGGCTGCTCAGTAAAGCAGTAGAGCAATCACAGGAAAGATGGAGACAGTGTTGCAAATGTATGTAAAGCGCTATGGAATTAATAGCGCTATATAAATGAATAAATACTACTACTGTATGCTACACCAAAGCAACTCAACTGCTCCCAAAACCAGAAAGGAAGCCTGCGCTGTCAATCAACTACTGACAGCTCAGCACACCAGATACCAAATACAGAACTTTTATTCTCTTGGGGGAGAGATCATTTGCATTTTTTTCCCAAAGATCAATGCTTCCAGGAGGGAACACTAGCATCCGTGGTTATTTATACAATTTACTAGATGGTGGCCCGATTCTAACGCATCGGGTATTCTAGAATATAGAAATAGAGATTGCATGGGGAAGGCGGTGCGGGCTGAATTGGGAGGAATTTGAAGAAGGAGCGGCAGGGAAAGGACGGCGTGGCAGGGGGGAGGAGGGAGGACAGAGCAGCAGGGGGGAGGAGGATGGAGGACAGAGGAGGTAGCGGCGGGGTGGGGGAGGACGAAGCAGCACAGGCAGGGGGAGGACAGAGGATGGAGTGGCGGAGGTGAGGAGGACAAAGGAAGGAGGAGGAAGCAGTGGGGAGGATGGAGCGGCACAGGCAGGGGGAGGACGGAGCAGCAGGGGGAGGACAGAGCGGCAGGGGGAAAACAGAGCGGCAGGGGGAGGACAGAGCGGCAGGGGAGGACAGAGCACAGAGCGGCGGGGGAGAGGAGGATGGAGGACGAAGCAGCGGGGTGGGGGAGGCCAGAGCAGCACGGGCAGGGGAAGGACGGAGGATGGAGTGGCGGAGGGGAGGAGGACAAAGGAAGGAGGAGGAAGTGGTGGGGTGAGGGAGGATGGAGCAGCACAGGCAGGGGGAGGACGGAGCACAGAGTGGCAGGGGGGAGGAGGACAGAGGACAAAGCGGTGGGTGGGGAGGATGGAGCTGCACAGGCAGGGGGAGGACGGAGCACAGAGCGGCAGGGGGGAGGAGGACAGAGGACAAAGCGGCAGGGTGGGGGAGGCCAGAGCAGCACAGGCAGGGGGAGGATGGAGTGGCGGAGAGGAGGAGGACAAAGGAAGGAGGAGGAAGCGGTGGAGGAGGATGAAGCAGCAGAGGCAGGGGGGGACGGTGCACAGAGCGGTGGAAGGAGGAGGACGGAGGACAAAGCGGCGGGGTGGGAGAGGATGGAGCAGCACAGGCAGGGGGAGAACGGAGAATGGAGTGGCGGAGGGGAGGAGGACAAAGGAAGGAGGAGGAAGCGGTGGGGTGGGGGAGGATGCAGCGGCACAGGCAGGGGGAGGATGAAGCGGCAGGGGGAGGCCGGAGCGCAGAGCCGTGGGGGAGAGGAGGATGGAGGATGAAGTGGTGGGGTGGGGGAAGCCGGAGCAGCACAGGCAGGGGGAGGATGGAGTGGCAGGGCGAGGACAGAGCACAAAGCGGCAGGGGAGAGGAGGATGGAGGACAAAGGCGGGGGTGGGGGAGGCCGGAGCTGCAGAGGGAGGGGGAGGATGGAGGATGGAGTGTCGGAGGGGAGGCGGACAAAGGAAGGAAGAGGAAGCGGTGGATGGGGGAGGACGGAGCAGCAGGGGGAGGATGGAGCACAGAGCGGCGGGGGGGGGAGGAGGACGGAGGACAAAGCGGTGGGGTGGGGGAGGACGGAGCAGCACAGGCAGGGGGAGGATGGAGGATGGAGTGGTGGAGGGGAGGAGGACAAAGGAAGGAGGAGGAAGCGGTGGAGGAGGATGGAACGGCACAGGCAGGGGGAGGACGGAGCACAGAGCGGTGGGAGGAGGAGGATGGAGGACAAAGCGGCGGGGTGAGGGAGGATGGAGCACTGTACGGCAGCTCAGTGGTTAGCAGAGTATACAGGGGCTCAGTGGTTAGCAGAGTATACAGTGGCTGAGTGGTTAGCACTGCGCGGTGGCTCAGTGGTTAGCACTGCACGGTGGCTCAGTGGTTAGCACTGCGCGGTGGCTCAGTGGTTAGCACTGCGGGGTGGCTCAGTGGTTAGCACTGCACGGTGGCTCAGTGGTTAGCACTGCACGGTGGCTCAGTGGTTAGCACTGTGCGGTGGCTCAGTGATTAGCACTGCGCGGTGGCTCAGTGGTTAGCAAAGTATGGTCGCTCAGTATTTAGCACTGTACAGTGGCTCAGTGGTTAGCAGTGAGTGCGGTGGGCAGAGTGGCCAGCACAGCAGCGCGGTGGGTAGAGTGGTCAGCGCAGCAGCGCAGTGGGCAGAGTGGCCACCGCAGCAGCGCGGTGGGCAGAGTGGTCAGTGCAGCAGTGCGGTGGGCAGAGTGGTCAGTGCAGCAGTGCGATGGGCACAGTGGTCAGCGCAGCAGCGCGTTGGGCAGAGTGGTCAGCGCAGCAGCTCGGTGGGCAGAGTGGTCAGAGCAGCAGCGTGGTGCGCAGGTGTCGGGGGGCAGGATGGAGTGAGCGGGGCAGGATGGAGCCGGTGGGGCAGGATGGAGCCAGCGAAGCAGGATGGTGGTGGGGGGGCAGGATGGAGGTGGCGGGGCAGGCTGAAGGTGGGGGGGCAGGATGGTGGGGAGGGGGCAGGATGCTGGTGGGGTGCAGGATGGAGCCGGCGGAGCAGGATGGATGCGGGGGGGCAGGATGGATGCGGGGGGGCAGGATGGATGCGGGGGGGGCAGGATGGATGCAGGAGGGGCAGGATGGATGCAGGGGGGCAGGATGGAGCCGGCGGGGCAGGATGGAGCTGGTTGAGCAGGATGGAGCCGGCGGGGCAGGATGGAGCGAGCGGGGCAGGATGCAGCCGGCGGGGCAGGATGGAGGCGGTGGGGCCGGATGGATTGCCGGGTTGCCGGGGGGCAGGCTGGATGCGGGGGGGCAGGATGGATGCGGGGGGGGGCAGGATGGATGCGGAGGGGCAGGATGGATGCAGGGGGGCAGGATAGATGCGGGGGGGCAGGATGGAGTCGGGGAGGCAGAATGGAGCCGGAGGAACAGGATGGGGGGAGGGGGCAGGATTGAGCCGGCGGGGGGGCAGGATGGAGGCGCTCCTCCTGCCCCCTCTCTCCCCACGGCCCCCAATCCCTCTGCCCCCCCACGGCGGGGGGGCCGCGGGGAGCAAGGGGGGCCACGGGGAGCGAGGGGGGCAGGAAGAGCGGATCGGGGCAGGAGGAGCGGGGGTGCCGCGGGGGGCCATGAGGGGAGACTGTGTATCACAGCTACAGCGGCGCTGCGCGCGGCGCTGTAGTCGGGCAGCAGATAGGTGCGAAATTCAAACTTTCGATTCTTGCGCCTATTTGCATAGTCTGAGCTCATTGGCCGCCGCCGAAGGCATGGCCAATGAGGGGCCTGTGTCTGGCGCACGATTTCGGCGACAGACACATGCAAAAAACCCTTAGACAATTATATAGTAGATTCCAATAAAAGAGTATATGACATACAGTTCATCAATAGGGTACAACGCGTTCGAATGAAAATATAAAAACTATAGCCTTCCTCAGGTATACAAATATAAAAACAGGAATATTTTATATAGTCTCCATTTTCATTCAGGGTTTCTCTGGAGCCTCCCTTCTAATTAATTAGTTGGGTTCCACCCTAATTACCAGGTAGGTCTCCTTCAGTAAATCAAGTTCAGTTTTATTTCCACTTGAATGGTGTAGGCTTATGTTTTACTAGAAATAGGCCGGATGCTATTGCATCGGGAGTGCGGTGAAATGAACAGGTGCTGTAGAAATATCTGCTGAATAGTACAGTCCTCTCTACAGAAACTACACTGCTGTTGCACAATTTATATGGTGGCTCAATGTTTAGCATTGTATATGGTGGCTCAGTGGTTAGCACTGTATATGGTGGCTCAGTGGTTAGCACTGTATATGGTGGCTCAGTGGTTAGCACTGTATATGGTGGATCAGTGGTTAGCACTGTATATGGTGGCTCAGTGGTTAGCACTGTATATGGTGGCTCAGTGGTTAGCACTGTATACAGTGGCTCAGTGGTTAGCACTGTATACGGTGGCTCAGTGGTTAGCACTGTATATGGTGGTTCAGTGGTTAGCACTATATGGTGGCTCAGTGGTTAGCACTGTATATGGTGGCTCAGTGGTTAGCACTGTATATGGTGGCTCAGTGGTTAGCACTGTGGTGGCTCAGTGGTTAGCACTGTATATGGTGGCTCAGTGGTTAGCACTGTATATGGTGGCTCAGTGGTTAGCACTGTATACGGTGGCTCAGTGGTTAGCACTGTATATGGTGGCTCAGTGGTTAGCACTGTATATGGTGGCTCAGTGGTTAGCACTGTATATGGTGGCTCAGTGGTTAGCACTGTATATGGTGGGCTCAGTGGTTAGCACTGTATATGGTGGCTCAGTGGTTAGCACTGTATATGGTGGCTCAGTGGTTAGCACTGTATACGGTGCTCAGTGGTTAGCACTGTATAGTGTGGCTCAGTGGTTAGCACTGTATATGGTGGCTCAGTGGTTAGCACTGTATATGGTGGCTCAGTGGTTAGCACTGTATATGGTGGCTCAGTGGTTACACTGTATATGGTGGCTCAGTGTTAGCACTGTATATGGTGGCTCAGTGGTTAGCACTGTATAGGTGACTCAGTGGTTCACTGTATATGGTGGACTCAGTGGTTAGCACTGTATATGGTGGCTCAGTGGTTAGCACTGTAATGGTTGCTCAGTGGTTTAGCACTGTATATGTGGCTCAGTGGTTAGCACTGTATATGGTGGCTCAGAGTTACACTGTATATGGTGGCTCAGTGGTTTGCACATGTATATGGTGGCTCAGTGGTTAGCACTGTATAACGGTGCTCAGTGGTTAGCACTGTATATGGTGGCTCAGTGGTTAGCACTGTATATTGGTGGCTCAGTGGTTAGCACTGTATATGGTGGTCAGTGGTTAGCACTGTATATGGTGGCTCAGTGGTTAGCACTGTATAATGTGTGGCTCAGTGGTTAGCACTGTATATGGTGGCTCAGTGGTTAGCACTGTATACGGTGGCTCAGTGGTTAGCACTGTATATGGTGGCTCAGTGGTTAGCACTGTATATGGTGGCTCAGTGGTTAGCACTGTATATGGTGGCTCAGTGTGTTAGCACTGTATATGGTGCTGGTTCAGATGTGGGAGTGTTAGCACTGTATATGGTGGCTCAGTGGTTAGCACTGTATATGGTGGCTCAGTGGTTAGCACTGTATACGGTGGCTCAGTGGTTAGCACTGTATATCGGTGGCTCAGTGGTTAGCACTGTATATGGTGGCTCAGTGGTTAGCACTGTATACGGTGGCTCAGTGGTTAGCACTGTATATGGTGGCTCAGTGGTTAGCACTGTATATGGTGGCTCAGTGGTTAGCACTGTATATGGTGGCTCAGTGGTTAGCACTTGTATACGGTGGCTCAGTGGTTAGCACTGTATATGGTGGCTCATGGTTAGCACTGTATATGGTGGCTCAGTGGTTAGCACTGTATAGGTGGCTCAGTGGTTAGCACTGTATATGGTGGCTCAGTGGTTAGCACTGTATATTGTGTGTGTGCTCAGGTGCTGTTAGCACTGTATAGGTGGCTCAGTGGTTAGCACTGTATATGGTGCTCAGTGGTTAGCACTGTAATTATGGTGGCTCAGTGTTAGCACTGTATAGGTGGCTCAGTGGTTAGCACTGTATATGGTGGCTCAGTGGTTAGCACTGTAATGGTGCTCAGTGTTAGCACTGTAATGGGGCTCAGTGGTTAGCACTGTATATGGTGGCTCAGTGGTTAGCACTGTATAGGTGGCTCAGTGGTTAGCACTGCTGTGGCTCAGTGGTTAGCACTGTATATGGTGGCTCAGTGGTTAGCACTGTATATGGTGGCTCAGTAGGTTAGCACTGTATACGGTGGCTCAGTGGTTCCTTAGCTAGTGTTAGCAGTATGGTGGCTCAGTGGTTAGCACTGTAGGTGGCTCAGTGGTTAGCACTGTATATGGTGGCTCAGTGGTTAGCACTGTATATGGTGGCTCAGTGGTTAGCACTGTATATGGTGGCTCAGTGGTTAGCACTGTATATGGTGGCTCAGTGGTTAGCACTGTATACGGTGGCTCAGTGGTTAGCACTGTATATGGTGGCTCAGTGGTTAGCACTGTATATGGTGGCTCAGTGGTTAGCACTGTTATGGTGGCTCAGTGGTTAGCACTGTATATGGTGGCTCAGTGGTTAGCACTGTATATGGTGGCTCAGTGGTTAGCACTGTATATGGTGGCTCAGTGGTTAGCACTGTATAGGTGGACTCAGTGGTTAGCACTGTATGGTGGCTCAGTGGTTAGCACTGTATATGGTGGCTCAGTGGTTAGCACTGTATACGGTGGCTCAGTGGTTAGCACTGTATAGGTGGCTCAGTGGTTAGCACTGTATATGGTGGTCAGTGGTTAGCACTGTATATGGTGGCTCAGTGGTTAGCACTGTATATGGTGGCTCAGTGGTTAGCACTGTATATGGTGGCTCAGTGGTTTAGCACTGTATGTGGTCAGTGGTTAGCACTGTATATGGTGGCTCAGTGGTTAGCACTGTATATGGTGGCTCAGTGGTTAGCACTGTATATGGTGGCTCAGTGGTTAGCACTGTATATGGTGGCTCAGTGGTTAGCACGTATATGGTGGCTCAGTGGTTAGCACTGTATATTGTGGCTCAGTGGTTAGCACTGTATACGGTGGCTCAGTGGTTAGCACTGTATACGGTGGCTCAGTGGTTAGCACTGTATACGGTCGCTCAGTAGTTAGCACTGTATACGGTGGCTCAGTGGTTAGCACAGTGGAGGGCGAGAGATGGCAGTGTAGAGCGAGGCAGAGCAGAGCAGGGTACAGCGCGGCAGAGCAAGGTGACAGCGCAGAGGAGCTGGGTGACAGCGCGGCGGAGCGGAGGTGGCTCAGTGGTTAGCACTGTATATGGTGGCTCAGTGGTTAGCACTGTATACGGTGGCTTAGTGGTTAGCATTGTATACGGTGGCTCAGTGGTTAGCACTGTATACGGTGGCTCAGTGGTTAGCACTGTATACGGTGGCTCAGTGGTTAGCACTGTATACGGTGGGTCAGTGGTTAGCACTGTATATGGTGGCTCAGTGGTTAGCACTGTATATGGTGGCTCAGTGGTTAGCACTGTATATGGTGGCTCAGTGGTTAGCACTGTATATGGTGGCTCAGTGGTTAGCATTGTATACGGTGGCTCAGTGGTTAGCACTGTATATGGTGGCTCAATGGTTAGCACTGTATATGGTGGCTCAGTGGTTAGCACTGTATATGGTGGCTCAGTGGTTAGCACTGTATATGGTGGCTCAGTGGTTAGCACTGTATATTGTGGCTCAGTGGTTAGCACTGTATATGGTGGCTCAGTGGTTAGCACTGTATACGGTGGCTCAGTGGTTAGCACTGTATATGGTGGCTCAGTGGTTAGCACTGTACATGGTAGCTCAGTGGTTAGCACTGTATATGGTGGCTCAGTGGTTAGCACTGTATACGGTGGCTCAGTGGTTAGCACTGTATACGGTGGCTCAGTGGTTAGCACTGTATACGGTGGCTCAGTGGTTAGCACTGTATACGGTGGCTCAGTGGTTAGCACTGTATACGGTCGCTCAGTGGTTAGCACTGTATACGGTGGCTCAGTGGTTAGCACAGTGGAGGGCGAGAGATGGCAGTGTAGAGCGAGGCAGAGCAGAGCAGGGTACAGCGCGGCAGAGCAAGGTGACAGCGCAGAGGAGCTGGGTGACAGCGCGGCGGAGCGGAGGTGAGTGGGGTAGAGCGGGGGAGAGAGTGGCAGAGTGAGGGAGGGCAGAGCAAAGCGAGGGAGAGCGGAGCAGCGGTGAGTGGGGCAGAGTGGGTGCACAGCGCAGCAGAGTGTTGCAGAACAAGAAGAACAGAGTGGGTGCGAGTGGGGCAGAGCGGAGCGACATTTGCAGTAGAGTGAGGGGACAATGGAGCAGAGAGGGGCAGAGCAAGGGAGAGCGGAGCAAAGCGAGGGAGAGCAGAGCAGAGGTGAGAGAGGGGACAGCGCAGCAGAGCGGGGGGACAGTGCAGCAGAGCAAAATGTGCAGGGAGCAGGGGAGAGTGGAGAAGAGCAGAGGTGAGTGGGGGGACAGCCGCAGTAGAGGGGACAATGGAGCAGAGCAGGGATGAGTGGAGCAGGGGGGGCAGTGGAGCAGACTGGGGGAGAGTGAGGAAGAGCAGGGGTGAGCAGAAGGACAGAGCAGCAGAGTGGGGGAGAGAAGGGCAGAGCATCGAAGCAGAGAGTTGGGGCAGTGGAGCATTGTTGGAGGGCAGTGGAGCATTGTGGGGGGGCAGTGGAGCAGAAGGGGGACAGTACAGGAGAGTGGGGTGCAGTGGAGCAGAACAGAGGCAGTGGAGCATTGTGGGGGGCAGTGGAGCAGGGCAGGGGGGCAGTGGAGCGTTGTGCGGGTGCAGTGGAGCAGAGGAAGGGTGCAGTTGAGCAGAGGAAGGGTGCAGTGGAGCAGAGGAAGGGTGCAGTGGAGCAGAGCAGGGAAACAGCATTGTGGGGAGGTAGTGGAGCAGAGGGGGGTCAGCGCAGCAGAGGGGGGGCAGTGGAGCATTGTGGGGTGGCAGTGCAGCAGAGAGGGGGGGCGGTGGAGCATTGTGGGGGGGCAGTGGAGCAGAGGGGGGGCAGTGCAGCAGTGGGGGGGCAGTGGAGCATTGTGAGGATGCAGTGGAGCAGAGGAAGGGTGCAGTGGAGCAGAGGAAGGGGGCAGTGGAGCAGAGGAAGGGGGCAGTAGAGCAGAGGAAGGGGGCAGTGGAGCAGAGGAAAGGAGCAGTAGAGCAGAGCAGGGAAACAGTGGAGCAGAGTGTTGGGGCAGAGGGGGGCAGTGGAGCATTGTGGGGGAGCAGTGGAGCATTGTGGGGGGCACAGTGGAGCAGAGAGGGGGCAGCACAGCAGAGGGAGGGGCAATGGGGCATTGTGGGGGGGCAGTGGAGCAGAGAGAGGGGGCAGCGCAGCATTGTGGGGTGGCAGTGGCAGCAGAGAGGGGGACAGTGGAGCATTGTGGGGGGGCAGTGGAGCAGTGGGGGGGGGGCAGTGGAGCATTGTGGGGGGCAGCAGAGCAGAGGAAGGGTGCAATGGAGCAGAGCGAGGGGGGCAAAGCGGGAGGTGAGCAGTGGATACTGGGGAGAGAAGGGGGAACTGCTGTGTATACCTGTGTTCTGCTCCCCACTCCGTGTGTGCGAAAGAGCCTTTGGTGATGTCAGTCATCTGATGTGTAACTGCGCCCACAACTGTGACAACGCCACAAGTCCTCCAGCTTCTGTAAGGGATTTGTGGGGGTATGCGGGGTGCAGGGACCTGGCATGGATGAACGAGTGGTGTGAGTGGGGGACACTGGGTGGACTGTTGGGAGTGGGTGGCGGGTAGTGGAGTGGCTGTGCGGGGACCTGGTGAGGTAGATTTGGTGATGGAGGTGGGTACAGTGTGGGTGACAGCCGAGAGTGCGGTGATTGCCATACTGTGACGGGTGTCCTAATATGGCAGTCTGCGCACTTCCTGGGCGGCGTAGTGGATTGTGATTGCGCCACATCAGAGATGGCGTCTGGAAAGTCTCGCGACATCCAACATGGCGGGTGAGTAGTCTCGCGAGAAATCATTGTCAAGGATGGATGTTGCCGGGCCAGATGGGGCGGATCCCACATGACATCGGCGTCGCGGAGAAGAAGATGGGATGTCGGCGGAGGAGAAGATCGGATGTCGGCGGCGTGTTAGCGGACAGGTGTCGGTGAGTATAGATGTCGGCATGAGAGTGCATGGGGGTATGAGTGTGAGACTGTACAGAGAGGGGGGGTGTATGTGAAGTAGATGGGGGATCGCGTGTGTGTGGAGGTGCAGAAAGGGGGGGGGTGGTGAGGAGTGTGATGGTGTGTCAGTGGAGAGTGTGGGGCAGAGCAGAGGCTTCCGATGGTGGTAGTGGGGCTTTGAAAGCCCCTCTACCACCAAAGGTCGGCCATCTTGGGTCACCCACGACGGGTGTACAGCCAGCTTCTGTCACGGATGTGACGTAGCGATACCGTTACATAGTGACGGAAGTTGGCTTAGGGCTTTTATTATAATAGATATTTTATTTTGCTAATAACATAAAACTGTTGTAAAGATTGGTATAAAATAAAACTTTTTTACATTATAGAGAGTTTTATATTTTTCATTTCATCTCAAAAAACTCTCTCTATATATTAAAAACAGTTTCCCTTTCTTTTACTCCAGGGAATTTTATTACATGAATTGGGTGTATATCGATGTGGAGATACCAAATGTATGTGTAAAGAGCAATCACATCATTCAGTACGGGGGAAACCTTCCCGATACAAGACCATCTTACATGTAAAATGGACTTTGTGATATACGTTATCTCCTGCAAATATGGCCTCCAATATGTTGGGCGAAGTATTCAAATGACCCGCGCCCGACTTGGGGTCACAGATACAATGCAAAAATAGGACTAGTAATGCACAGTCACGACACCTACTTACTGAACATGACAAAAAACTGAGATACAGCTTACCCGGGTAGAACACATTCCAGCTGAAATGCCTGATCGGGTACAACAGCTGAATAGAAAAGAAGCCTTCTGGATTATAGGTTGCATACCTTACATCCAGAAGGCTTAAATAACAAACTGAAAAATGTATGAATAAATTCTGAGAAAAGGAAAACATAACAATTATTAGCACGGTTTAACATCACGGCATGATCAGGTCCGGGGCTGTCCGATGTCAACCTCACAGCCTCCTCCAGCCTCACAGCCTCCCCATCCTCACAGCCTCCTCCAGCCTCACAGCCTCATTGCCTCCTCCAGCCTCACAGCCTCCTCCATCTTCACAGCCTCTTCCATGCTCACAGCCTCCTCCATCCCCTCTGCCTCCTCCATCCTCACAGCCTCCACCATCCTCACAGCCTCCTCCATCCTCTCAGCCTCCTCTATCCTCAGCCACACTACCTGACACCGCTGCCATCCTGCCAACCGTCGGCTCCACTTCATCGCCACCGCCCTCGCGCCCTCCGCGAGGTCTACGCTGCCCGGATGCCGCCGGTGCCTTCCGCCCCTTGCCGCTCTCTCACTGCTGGGGTCTTAATGTCGCCATGCTGGTGGAGTAGCAGTCTACGGGCTGTGGCCGGGTGCCGGGAGCCAGTGACGTCGTCCTGTAGGCGGCAACACCCAATGGGAGTGAGCGGACCGTGTCAGCCTGCAAAGCCTGACACGCCCCACTCACTCCCATTGGCCGCCCCCGCTGCCCCTGAAAGCGGATTGGGTGCTGTGTTGTACACACAGGACGCCCATCCCATTGGCCAGGACTTGGCGTTCTAGACCAATCGGATGGCCGTCCTGTCTTTACCACACACCGCCCAATCCGCTCCTTCCCCTCAGGTCACCTGAGGGCAGGGACTGATCCCTCTCTGCATCACCCAACCCGCCGCAGAGGACAATGCCGTGTGACTGGGGCTGCGATCAGCCCCAGCACGCAGCCACGTCCTGCCGCCGAGCGGTGATGTCGCCGCTCCAGCTGCATCTCTCCTCACCCCTCCAGCTGGACCTCTCCTCACCCCTCCAGCCTCTGCTCTCCCCACCCCTCCAGCCTCTGCTCTCCTCACCCCTCCAGCCTCTGCTCTCCTCACCCCTCCAGCCTCTGCTCTCCTCACCCCTCCATCCTCCCGCCACATCATACTCTGCTAACCACAGAGCCCCCTCTATACTCTGATACCCACAGAGCCGCCTGTATACTCTGCTACCCACACAGCCGCCTGTATACTCTGCTACCCACAGACCTGCCTGTGAGGATAGGGAGGCTGTGAGGATAGGGAGGCTGTGAGGATGGAGGAGGCTGTGAAGATGGAGGAGGCTGTGAGGATGGAGGAGGCTGTGAGGATGGAGGAGGCTGTGAGGATGGAGGAGGCTGAGGGGATGGAGGAGGCTGAGGGGATGGAGGAGGCTGTGAGGATGAAGGAGGCTGTGAGGATGGGGAGGCTATGAGGCTGGAGGAGGCTGTGAGGCTGGAGGAGGCTGTGAGGCTAGAGGAGGCAGTGAGGCTAGAGGAGGCTGTGAGGCTAGAGGAGGCAGTGAGGCTGGAGGAGGCAGTGAGGCTGGAGGAGGCAGTGAGGCTGGAGGAGGCAGTGAGGCTGGAGGAGGCAGTGAGGCTGGAGGAGGCTGTGAGGCTGGGGAGGCTGGAGGAGGCAGTGAGGCTGGAGGAGGCAGTGAGGATAGAGGAGGCTGTGAGGCTGGAGGAGGCAGTGAGGCTGGAGGAGGCTGTGAGGCTGGGGAGGCTGGAGGAGGCAGTGAGGCTGGAGGAGGAAGTGAGGATAGAGGGGGCTGTGAGGCTGGAGGAGGCAGTGAGGCTGGAGGAGGCTGTGAGGCTGGGGAGGCTGGAGGAGGCAGTGAGGCTGGAGGAGGCAGTGAGGATAGAGGAGGCTGTGAGGCTGGAGGAGGCAGTGAGGCTGTGAGGCTGGGGAGGCTGGAGGAGGCAGTGAGGCTGGAGGAGGCAGTGAGGATAGAGGAGGCTGTGAGGCTGGAGGAGGCTGTGAGGATGGGGAGGCTGTGAGGCTGGAGGAGGCTGTGAGGATGGGGAGGCTGTGAGGCTGGAGGAGGCTGTGAGGCAAGAGGAGGCTGTGAGGCAGGAGGAGGCTGTGAGGCTGGAGGAGGATTTTACTGTACTGAGCATGCTCAGTACAGTAAAACTTCTGCAAACAGGAAGGCAAGGGTTAAAAAAAATAAAAAAAGTTTATGCTCACCTCTCTCGAGCCCCCGCCGTCTTCCTGCAGGCTCCCAGTGTCTGCAGAGGTCTTCTACTGCAGTATAGGACCTGCGTTGATGTCACAGTCACGTGACCGCAAGTTACCATGGAGTAACCTGGTGTCACGTGACTGTGACATCACCGCAGGTCCTGTACACATGAAGAAGACCTCTGCAGACATCGGGAGCCTGCGGGAGCCACCGAGAGCCTGCAGTAAGACGGCGGGAGACAGCGGGGGCTCGGGGAGAGGTGAGCATATTTATATAGCAACTCATCGTGCTCCGCCTGCAAAGTATCGTCTTTGATTGTGAGCAGAGAGCGTTTTAGAAGACAGAGAAGCAGGATGGTGACGCTACTGATGGCGTCATCGCCACTCATCATTTTGGTGGAGTCCTCAAAGTTTTGGAGGATGGTACATATGTAGGACATCCGTGTCCACTCCTGAGGTCTTGTGTGGAGTTTGAACCGTATACCGACGGCCTAGTTGATGCTGGTACTCAACAACTGCCCTCTTCTGCTCACAAATCCTGACCAACATGTGCAGTGTGGAATTCCAGTGCTTGGGACATCACACACCAGTCTGTGAGCCGGAAGCTGCAAACGCCGCTGAAAGCCGGGAAGGCCAGCAGAAGCAGTAGGTGACTTTCGAAAATGGGCACACTGGCGGAGTACTTTGAAGAGCAGATCAGACAGCTCCGGGTAGGACTTAATAAACCGCTGAACCACGAGGTTGAGCACATGGGCCACGCATGGAACATGCGTCAGCTCGCCTCAGAGCCACCACAAGGTTCCAGCCATTGTCACACACGACCATGCCTGGCTGTAGGTTCAGCGGTGAGAGCCAGTGATCTGCCTGCTGTTTCAGAGCTGTCCACAACTCTCCAGCGTTGTGGAATTTGTCACCTACGCATATTAGCTTCAGCACAGCCTGTTGCCGCTTAGCCGAGGCAGTGCTGCAGTGCTTCCAGCTTGGGACTGGTGTGGAGAATGAAGTGGAGGAGGAGGAAGAGGCTGAGGAGCATGACGTTACGGAGCTGTACACTGTCGGTGAAACCCTGACTGAGTTAGGGCCTGCAATCCTCAGTGTCGGAAGGACGTGTTCAGTCCCAAGCTCAGACTGAGTCCCGGCTTCCAGAATATTAATCCAGTGTGCCGTCAAGGAGATGTACCGCCCCTGCCCACAAGCACTTGTCCACGTGTCCGTGGTTAGGTGGACTTTGCCTGAAACTGCACTGTTAAGGGCACGTATGATGTTTTGTGACATATGCTTATGTAATGCGGGGACGGCACACGGGGAAAAATAGTGTCGGCTGGGGACCGAGTAATGTGGGACAGCCGCCGCCATCAGGTTGCGGAATGCTTCCGTCTGCACTAGCCTAAAAGGTAACATTTCCAGCGCAAGCAGTGGCAAAATGTGTGCGTTTAGAACTGTGGCATGTGCGGCGTAGGCAGCGTATTTGCGCCTGCGTTCCAAAGATTGTTGTATGGATAACTGAACGCTGCGCTGGGACAAGGACGTGGTTGATGATGTGGTATTTCTGTTTGTGCAACTATAGGTGATGGACAGGAGGCATCTTGGCATGCAGTATGGACAGGGGATTGGCTTGCATGCACAACAGTGGAAGACGCAGCGGTGTCACCCGCAGACAATGCTCTTGGACTCTGTTGTACATCCCACAAAGTCGGGTGCTTTGCTGACATGTACCTGATCATGCTGGTTATGGTCAGGCTGCTAGTTTTGCTACCCCTGCTGATGCTGGCATGGCAGGTGTTGCAAATGGCCTGTTTAGAATTATCTGCAGACACCTTAAAAAACTGCCAGACTCAGGAAGACCTAACTGTTGTACTGACAACTTCTGTCGTGTTGTTGTTTCAGGGAACGGTTGCCTGCCTTCTGCCTGCGCACACCACCCTGCTTCTTCCGGCCTGTTGTGATGCTACGCCTCCCTCCCCCTGTGCACTGCTGTCCTCGCTCTGCATGTCCTCCTGCCAGGTTAGGTCAGTTACTGGATCATCCACCACGTCGTCTTCCACTTCCGCACCCTGGTTCTCCTCCTGACTTTCTAGCAATTGTGTCTCATCATCGTCCACCTCTTGTTGAGACACGTTCCCACCGTTGCCTTCGTGAGACCTTGGCTGCACAAATATTTGGGCATCGGTACATACGATCTCCTCATGACCAACTGTAACTGGAGCTGGCGAGAGGCCAGAATCTACGAATGGATAAGTGAACAGCTCTTCAGAGTGTCCAAGTGTGGGATCAGTTATGTCCGGGTCTGGGCTCTCAGCATGGTGGGAGGATGGAGGATCAGGGTGTGGAATGTGCGGGCCAGTCTCACGGCTACTGACACTTGACCGTGTGGAAGACAGGGTGTTTGTGGTGGTGCCAAACTGACTGGAAGCATTATCCGCTATCCAACTAACAACCTGTTGACATTGGTCTTGGTTTAATAGTGGTGTACTGCTGCGGTCCCCTAGAAATTGGGACAGGAAGGTCGAGCGAGATGATGTGGGCGTTTGTCGTGGCGCAATTCGAGCTTGCACACGACCTCGGCCTCTGCCTGCACCACCATCACGTCCAGTTCCTTGTCTCTTGCCACCGACCTTGCGCATTTTCAATGTTGTGCTGCCTGTATACAGCTAAATGAAGGCGTCCAAAAGATGGTTTGTAGCTGCACACTGAGATTACAGATTACAACGTTTTAATCCCGGCAGCTGGAACGGTCAGACACAAACGGTGACGCATATACCGTGTTTTGGCGTATACTACTTGGAGCTACAAGCCACTCCTGCCGCACCAAGATGCTAAATGAATGCAGACAAGAGTTGGTTTTTAGCTGGACACTGAGATTAGAGATTAAGGCCCAGCAGGTGGACTGGTCAGACACAAACGCTGACGAGAATACAGAGTGTTTTGGCGTATCCTAATTTACGCTACAACCTACTCCTGCCTATAGAGAGATAAATTAATCCCTAAAAGCACTGTTTTGTGATGGATGAGATTTCCAGCCTGTACACTAGCCCCAGATGTGATGGAGGCTGGTGTACTGGCACAACAAAGTTTGCTATATACCCTGCCTCCCTGCCTGCCTGTATACAGCTCTATTAGTCCTCAGAAGGACTGTTGTGGTAATTAGATTGTCAGCCCTGCGCCTACACTAGCTGAAAGGCCACAAATCTGTCCCTCAATCAGCAGCAGCTCTCTCTACACTGACTGTCTGTGGAGCAGAGTGACGAGCACAGCGCGGTCAGGTCTTATAAAGGTCTGTAAAGAGCGCCAACATGCAGGGAGGTGGACCCCGAGCATAGCAAGAGTATCGCCAGATTACTCGGTACTCGCCGAGTACCGAGATATTTGTGCGAGTACCGAGTAGTGACAAGCATACTCGCTCATCCCTATTGACTATTTTTTACAATTGTTATATCCTTTTCAGTCAGCAGGTGTTTTCATTTCTCATTTAGTCTGCACTATCACATTGTGGGTGCAGCTATTTATACCTTCCCCTTCCTGGTATTCACTGCTGGCTATATTCCTATGTGGATCTTGCTTGGAGTTACAGTCATACTGCCAAGGATTTATGTCAGACAGAGAGCAGTTAGCTTAATTATCTGGATGTATCGTTACGTTTGTTCTCTGAAGGGCTGGAGATGGGCACAATAGTGAAGGTAAGGATCAGCAAGACATGGTGGAGGCTCCTGCAAGTTATAGGCTGCATTTCAGGCCATGGGAGTTGGGGACTTGATCAAGATTAATGGTGCCCTCAATACTAAGAAATACAGTCAGATATTTACTCATCATATAATACCATCAGCAAGGCGTATGATTGGCTCCAAATTTATTTTTCAGCCTCACAATGACCCCAAACATCCAACCAATGATATTAAGACCTGCATTAATGCTTCTCTTCTGTCTCTGTCTAGGATAGCGGGTGGGAGGTGTCTGAAGAGAGTAGGGGGGTGCAGAAGGGTCAATGGAGCATCGGACTTCTTTATTCTTTCGGGCCGGTAGTCAATCAGGGTGCAGAAACCATCCACAACTTGTAGACACAAGGGCTTGTATGACTGGCTGCCTACGTAACATGTTCCCCGGAATATAAGAAGTGCCCATTTGCCATAGTCGCCATTTTGAGAGTGTAGCAGCTCGCAGACGGAGATGGAGCTGTTTCTGCTGCATGACAGTGTGACAGATTTCTAGCGACTCAATTTATTTTTAGATAGGTTCAATGATCCATCCCGAAATAAGTCTTTTTGTCCATAACCAGTGATTTCCAAATCTCTTTGCCTTCCATACAGGGTATTTTTTGCATAGAACCAGAGATTGTCAATAGAGATGAGCGTCACCATCACCCTGTCTCCCGGGCCGCTCATTAACCTCATACATATGTAACACCCCTTTAATCCGCTGCTGGGGCCAGAGTGTTCAGTGATGATAAAGTGTACAGAAGTGAATCTCTGTGGAACTCTATACATAGCTTCCACAGCAGGTGCTACACATATGCAATGCCTCCCCCCCCCCACCCCATGATTGGTTGAAGGGGGTTGACTAACCAGTGCCTCCCCATAAAACGTTTACTCTCCCTACCCCATATGTGACAGATGGATGCATGGATGATTGGGGGAGCGCCTTGGGGAATGGAAAAGTGATAGAGGCAGAGTCTGAAACAAGGAAACGTGAGCAAGAGGCTGCGTAAGAAAGGAGACGGTATCGTCAGTATGTCCGGTGTCAGGAGGCAAATCCGCTTCACCAGGGATCTGGCCAGAGTACTCAATCCCGTCCTGTGATTGCAGAGGAGAGGACAACAGCCTCTTTTGCTGCGAGCCATTGACCCCCCACGTCCCCCGACCTGGCAACTGCGGTGATCATTAATACGCGTGGAAGCGTATAGGGGCTGTGAACATTGACAGGGATCCAGTTTCCTATTGGGTGATAATTGCACTTTTTTGGTCTGATAGGGCTGTCATCAGTTTGAAGCCTTTATTCTGCATTTGTAGTTGGGAGCCACCTTGTGTCTGTTTGGCTTCATTGCACCCAAACTTTACATAGATCGATTCCCTATGTGATCTATTACATACAGCTTTGACAAAATTTAAGAGACCACTGCACAATGTCCACTTTCTCTGATTTTTCTCTTTATATTTTTGGGTAAAATGTCCATTGTTCTTTTATTCTATAAACTACTGACAATAAGTCTCTGAAATTCAAAGCTAAAAATTTTGTATTTATTGGCAGCAAATGAGAAATCATCAAAATAATAAAAAAAGAAACGTCAGACCTGAAATAATGCAAAGAAAACAAGTTCATATTCATTTAGAAACAACAATACTAATGTCCTAACTCAGGAAGAGTTCAGAAATCAATATTTGGTGGAATAACCAAGATTTGTAATCACAGCTTTCATGTGTCTTGGCCGCTTTCCACCAGTCTTTCACACTGCTTATCGGTGACCTTAGGCCACTCCTGGCAGAAAAATGTAAGCAATTACCGTCTATACTCGTGTATAAGCCGAGTTTTTCACCCCAAAAATTGGGCTGAAAAGTCCCCCCTCAGCTTATACGCTGGTCAATACGGTAGGGTCTGTGGTGTGGGCTGGGGAGGCTGGAGGAGGCGGGGGAAGGCTGCTGTATGAGCGCCCCATCACGTGGGGCCGCTCATTATATATGCACTGCTTCCCCCTGTCAATCAGCGGCAGGGGGAAGCAGTGCATATCTGCATATATGGCCCCCAAATGCTGGCACTCGCCCCCCTCCATTGTAAGGCCCCCCCCGGCTGCTTAATTTACCATCCCTGGTCTTCTGCACTGCTCCGGTCCTCTGTGCTCCCGTCCTATGTGTTCCCGTCCTCCCCAGCATCCGGGGTCATGTGATCGGCCGGTCGCATGACGTCATCGCTACGCGACGGCCGGGGACCCCGGATGCAGCCGACGACGGGAGCATGGAGGACGGAACATGGAGGACCGGCGCGGTGCAGAAGACCAGGGATGGTAAGTTAAGCAGCCGGGGGGGGCCTTACAACGGAGGGGGGCGAGTGCCAGTGTTTGGGGGCCATATGGGGCCTGTATACTACCACTGGGGAGGCTGCTGTATATACCACTGGGGAGGCTGCTGTATACCTCTTGGGCTGCTGTATATACCACTGGGGAGGCTGCTGTATACCACTGGGGCTGCTGTATATACTGCTGGAGCCTGTATATACCACTGGGAGGCTGCTGTATACCACTGGGGCCTGTATATACCTCTGGGGAGGCTGCTGTATATACCACTGGGGAGGCTGCTGTATATACCACTGGGGCTGCTGTATATACTGCTGGGGCCTGTATACTACCACTGGGGAGGCTGCTGTATACTACCACTGGGGAGGCTGCTGTATAATACCACTGGGAAGGCTGCTGTATACTACCACTGGGGAGGCTGCTGTATACCACACTGCTGAGGGCTGTATACCTGTGCTGGGGTCCACCCTCTGCTTATACACGAGTGAATAGGTTTTCCCAGGTTTTGGGGGCAAAAGTAGGGGGGTCGGCTTATACACGGGTCGGCTTATACACGAGTATATAAGGTATTCTTTGTTTGATGGTTTGTGACATCTTCCTCTTGATTACATTCCAGAGGTTTTCAATGGGGTTCAGGTCTGGAGATTGAGCTGGGCATGGCAGGGTCTTGATGTGGTGCTCCTTCATTCACACATTGATTGACCTAGCTGTGTGACATGGGGCATTGTCCTGCTGGAAACACCAGTCCTCATAGTTGGGGAACATTGCCTGAGCAGAAGAAAGCAAGTGTTTTTCAAGGATAACCTTGTATGCGGCTTGATTCATACATCATTCTCAAAGATTAACCTGCCCAATTCCAGCCTTGCTGAAGCATCACCAGATCATCACTGATCCTCCACCAAATTTCACACTGGGTGCAAGACACTGTGGCTTGTATACCTCTCCAGGTCTCCATCTAACCATTAGACAACCAGGTGTTAGGCAAAGCTGAAAATTAGACTCATCAGAGAAGATTACCTTACTCCAGTCCTCTGTGGTCCAATCCTTATGGTCTTTGGCAAACTTCAGCCTGGCTATACTTTACTTCTCATTGATGAAAGGCTTTTTTTCTAGCTTTACATGACTTGAGCCCTGTCTCTAGGAGCCTGTAACAAACTGTTCTTTTCGTGCACATCACCCCAGATGCCATTTGCCATTCCTTTTGTAGGTCACTTGATGTCATCCTGTGGTTGCTGAGTGACATTTGAATAAGATGACGGTCATATCGGTCAGTGGAGAGTTGCTTTCACCCTCTGCCGGTCTGTAGCTTTGTTGTCCCCAATGTCTGCTGCTTCACCTTGTTATAATGGACTGCCGTCTTAAAAATTTTAAGGATGGAGGCATCATGACGCTCACTGTATCCCTCTGCTAGTAAAGCCAGAACTGAGCCCTTCTTTTCCTCACTCAAGACTTTTCTTTTCACCTCCTTTGCCATGGTTAAAAGTTATTTTTTCATTCAAATTACTTTTGGGCTACTCCTAGCACTTGTTTTGCCATCCAGCTTGTCCTACTGCAAGAGGATTGTGAAGACCACAGCAGTGTTTTTTATACTTTTCCTTATAAATAAGATTTGGTTCAGGTGATCACCTAATCAGAAGCACATTAAGTAGAATGAGGTGGACTTTGGTTGACAACTGACACTGGAATGGAATGGCTGCCAGACATGTAGAGAAAACTGTGCAGTGGTCTCTTAATCTTTGCCAGAGCTTTATATTCTTTACCCAGACAATTGTCTTATTTGTAGTACCATTTCCCTGCCCATGTTCCCTCTTCTTTGGTCTTCCCACGTATATACCTCTTATCTCATTATTTAACCTTTATTGGATTTTTTGACATATTAATCATGAACTATGTGTTGCTAATAAAGCTGATATATTTTATTGTCTTGGCATGTTTTGGTTCATTTTCATATGGAGAAGAGAGCCGTTTAGGCTTACCAACGAATGGTCTGGGCCTTACATGACAAGTTCTGTGGGGAGGAGTAAGCCCGGAAGGTGTCCGCTGATGGACTGGCATAAAGATGGAGGGGTGACACTTTCCTTTGTTGCCTGGTTTAAAGAGCCCTCGCCGTTCTGACCCGGCATTTCGCAGGAAAGGCTGACGTGAAGCCTTTGTTGGGGCTCCTAAGTGCCATATTGGAAGGAGGAGTCCCCTGTGTGTCTAATTTTTTCTATTGAAGGGAAGTTGTAGTATCCTCATGGCCGGAGAAGCATGCTTTTTGTTTTATCCGTTTCCCCAAGGTTGGTGAATTCCCCCCTACTGAATTAGCAGTACTATGCCCCCAAATCATGGACTGTGCCCCATCATGGGCTGTGCCCCCAAATCATGGACTGTGCCCCATCATGGACTGTGTCTCATCATAGACTGTGCCCCATCATGGACTGTGCTTCATTATGGACTGTGCCTCATCATGGACTGTGCCTCATCATGGACTATGCCTCATCATGGACTGTGCCTCATCATGGACTGTGCCCCATCATGGGCTGTGCCCCATCATGGACTGTGCCCCATCATGGACTGTGCCCCATCATGGACTGTGCCCCATCATGGACTCTGCTTTTATTACACCTACTACATACTGTGATAGAATGTTGGAGATGGGAATACCCCTTTAATGACAGCTGAGGATTGACAGCTGTCATCAAGCCATGGATTGGAAATGTTCAGGCCTCTATGAAACTCCCACATTACAAATCCTTTAAGGAAATAGTGAACAAAGACACACAGAAAAATCCTTTATTTGAAATAAAGCACACAGTCTCTCTTTTTTACCCATTTATTAACCCCAAACATACCCTCTGACGGTAATCAACAGAACCATGTCCCTCAAAGAAATACTGCAGCTCTGCTACATTGCGGTGATCAGAGACAGTAAGCCATGGCCCCATGCATCAATATCACCCGGCATGGCTGCCTGCTCTCTGGATAGGAGCGTGCACCAATGTGTATTTGTATGGAGCTATACAATCCTGTCCAGGAAGTGGGCCACCATGCCAGGTGATGCCAATGCCAAAGTGAGACTGCAGCTTACAGTGTCCATCAATAAATCAAGAAAAAAGCGGCACTCAAAGGGTCTTCAGGTGCTTAATTTGGAATTTTATTCCATTTCAAGGGTTACAAAATGCAGGGAGGGAGGGTGTGCAGGATTGGATTACGGTCAACCATTTTGCGCTTTTGCGCTTCAACGGGTCCAGTGCCTTGGTTAAATTAAAATCCAATTTTGAAAAGTCTCTCATTCCACCCAACCACCCCCAAAAAAGCATGTAAAAAAATAAAACAGAAAAAAAAAATCAAACCCCCCAAAATCCTGAAGTAGTCCCAGCATATTGGGGGTGGGGGGTAGATCAGTGAACACATCCCCCATATCCAAGCACTGCACAGCTCCCGGCAGTGTGACAAGCCGTGACCTTACTGAGGTTATCTCAGGCTACACAGCAGGGAACGCAGCTGTGTGACCTGAGATAACCTCAGTCACCTCAGCACTCATTATACTCAGTCTCGCAAGAGCCGCAATATTGCACAATATTTAGCAGGGGTATCTTGACAGTATCGTGAGATGGTGCGTGTGAGGAACCGTGACATCAGGGAGTAGAGTGCAGTTCAAACTTTGTGACAGCACCGCTGAACACTGTCACCATTGCCTGTGTGCTTGATCTCACAGCATATGGGTGATATTTTCTGTTAATGTAAATCCCCATATGCTTGAAAAAGGGTCACAGTTGTTATAGAAGGGCTTGAGGATTCCTCTTGCTCTCTGGCTACCTCCACAGAGACTTCTGGGGCAGGGGTGGGAAACTCCAGTCCTCAAGGGTTGCAAACATTTCAAGTTTTCAGGATTTCCATAGAATTACACTGGTGGTAGTTTAATCAACTTCCAGGTGATGATTGCAACACCTTGTGCAATGCTAAGAAAGTCCTGAAAACATGCACTGTTTGTGGCCCTTGAGGACTGGAGTTGCCCGGCAATGCTCTATAGTAGAGTGTGTAGGGTCTTGCTTTTCCATACAGGCCAGAGACCTTCGGTTTCTTCTCCAGCATCCGTAAAACAACAGTTATGTCACACAAACAGTTCAGCACACAAGGAGTTAAGTTAAAAAGATTTATTGTTGCAAAGTTAAAAAAAAATCACATGTTTGTAGGTGATGTAATATTTCAGCTTTCAGTTACACAAGCACTGATCAATTTCACGTAGACATTTAGCATAGACTATTTATACTAAGTTTATAAAGATAAAGAATACACACTCACACATACACACACAGCAGCCTGTCCTCACACACAGACACACACTCACAAATACATGCACAGCAGTCTGCCCTGCCCCCCATCCCCCCTCCCCCTCCTCCCCTTCACACACACAAGTCAGGTCAGGCGATAGTGAAAGTATCTTGCCTCAGCTTTGCTTGTTGTTCTGTACTTGCAGCCCCTGAGTCCGTAGTTGAGACAGGTCACAGGAGGAGACTCAGTCTCTGACTGACACAAAGTCACCGGCTGTAGACCGCTGCCTTCAGGCCAACTCCATTGCCTGCACACTGCACAGGGACCTGGTAATGGCTGTGGTGGCCGCGTTTTTGTTTCGTGGGCGGGAGAGCAGAGTGTGTGAGAGCCCACAAAGAACGTGCTGTACAGCCGCCCGCTCCTTCTAAGAACTATGAGCCGCTGCCTGGGCCACCCGCCCGCCAATTGGTGTGCGTCTGTGGCTGTGTGAAGAGTGAGTCACTCTCTCTCTGATGACGTGTACTGGCAACTTGACTGCCGGCACCGCTCCCCGCTACCCACCATGCTGATGGATGGTGGCTGTCGCAAAATCATTTAAAAGCTGGCCTGCGGCTGGAGGAGTGGGGCACTGTGGCCCCGCCCACTCCACAACCACTGGCCCATCGGGAAAAGTCCCGCTGCTCCTGGCTATCAGTCTGGGCCTGCCTGTTACCATGCGTTACCCAGAAGTAACATACTACTGAACCTTGGGAAAGGTAATAAAGTATGTGTGTGTTTTGCCTGTCTTGCCACTGCTTATGGAATATTACTGCATTTTTGCTTTGAAAATGCAAAAATGTAGCACTAAAAAAATGGAGCAAAAAAGCAACACAACACATGTGTTTATGATGATTTTTTTGCAAGAGAAAAGGATCGGTTTTGGGTACAGAAAATGCAGCAAAAATGGATCTCCTAAAATGGAGCCCATATGCCCAGTAGACACTTAGCGTGATGGGGTACACATCATGTTAGGCTAAGTATTTGCTGGAAGAACTTTCCGCACAAAATCCTCACCTTGTGCTGGAATAAATGCACCAAAATGCGTTGCGGATTTGGTGCGTTTTTGGTGTGGAATTGTTACAGGTCTGTGCCTGCATTTTTCTTATTGAATTGAATATCTGGGTGGGCTGGAAAAACGCTGGAAATTGTGCAATAACATTGACATGCTGCAGATTTTTCTGCACCAAAATCCTCTTCTCTTCTGTAGCAGGTCCAGGGTATACAACCATCACCAGGCATGGCATGTGGTCCGGCCAGTCTGATGTGAACTGTAGTCCGCTCTGCTGGGTGAGTAATATGACCTTCCTGCTGACTTCTCTTTAGTTTTAGGTGTCTTGGTGCCTTTAGTTGTCCAGTACTCCCTCTAGGTTGCTGTGGGTTATTTCCTTCAAGCCTGGTAGTGTGCATCCTGTGGGTAGCTGTGTCTATAGCAGTTCCCTTAATCTCTATACTACTTACGCCCTGGAGTGCTCCACATGAGTAGTTGGTGAGCTTGAAACTCACACAACATCCAATTCTACCACAAGGCCCATTTAAGCCTGGATGACCTAGGGACTGGTTGGCTCCCTGCTTGCAGCTGGTTGCATGAGAACAGCTCCTGCTGCCTCCTCACTGGACCTCTACCTCACCTACTCTGTCCTACTACATCCTAACTAACTCCTTCCCCCTAACAGAAAGTGTGACACATGCCTAAATCAGGCATCAAGCGCAGAGTTACCTAATAAAGGATGACACAGTATGTGTTTGCTTCAGACATCCAGCAAAGACACCAATTCCTATCAGACATGGCATTACATAGAGTTGTGGCCAAAAGTATTGACACCCCTGCAATTCTGTCAGATAATACTCAGTTTCTTCCTGAAAATGATTGCAATCACAAATTCTTTGGTATTATTATCTTCATTTAATTTGTCTTCAATGAAAAAACACAAAAAGAATTGTCCTAAAGCCAAATTGGATCTAATTCCACACCAAACATAAAAAAGGGGATGGACAAAAGTATTGGCACTGTTAGAAAAATCATGTGATGCTTCTCTAATTTGTGTAATTAACAGCACCTGTAACTTACCTGTGACACCTAACAGGTGTTGGCAATAACTAAATCACACTTGCAGCCAGTTGACATGGATTAAAGTTGACTCAACCTCTGTCCTGTGTCCTTGTGTGTACCACATTGAGCATGGAGAAAAGAAAGAAGACCAAAGAACTGTCTGAGGACTTGAGAAACCAAATTGTGAGGAAGCATGAGCAATCTCAAGGCTACAAGTCCATCTCCAAAGACCTGAATGTTCCTGTGTCTACTGTGTGCAGTGTCATCAAGAAGTTTAAAGCCCATGGCACTGCGGCTAACCTCCCTAGATGTGGATGGAAAAGAAAAATTGACAAGATATTTCAACACAACATTGTGTGGATGGTGGATAAAGAACCTCGACTAACATCTAAACAAGTTCAAGCTGCCCTGCAGTCCGAGGGTACAACAATGTCAACCCGTACTATCCATCGGCGTCTGAATGAAAAGGGACTGTATGGTAGGAGACCCATGAAGACCCCACTTCTTACCCCGAGGCATAAAAAGCCAGGCTGGAGTTTGCCAAAACTTACCTGAGAAAGCCTAAAAGGTTTTGGAAGAATGTTCTCTGGTCAGATGAGACAAAAGTAGAGCTTTATGGGCAAAGGCATCAACATAGAGTTTACAGGAGAGAAAAAGAGGCATTCAAAGAAAAGAACACGGTCCCTACAGTCAAACATGGCGGAGGCTCCCTGATGTTTTGGGATTGCTTTGCTGCCTCTGGCACTGGACTGCTTGACCGTGTGCATGGCATTATGAAGTCTGAAGACTACCAACACATTTTGCAGCATAATGTAGGGCCCAGTGTGAGAAAGCTGGGTCTCCCTCAGAGGTCATGGGTCTTCCAGCAGGACAATCACCCAAAACAGACTTCAAAAAGCACTAGAAAATGGTTTGAGAGAAAGCACTGGAGACTTCTAAGGTGGCAGCAATGAGTCCATACCTGAATCCCATAGAACACTTGTGGAGAGATCTAAAAATGGCAGTTTGGAGAAGGCACCCTTCACATATCAGGGACCTGGAGCAGTTTGCCAAAGAAGAATGGTCTAAAATTCCAGCAGAGCATTGTAAGAAACTCATTGATGGTTACCGGAAGCGGTTGATCGCAGTTATTTTGGCTAAAGGTTGTGCAACCAAGTATTAGGCTGAGGGTGCCAATACTTTTGTCTGGCCCATTTTTGGAGTTTTGTGTGAAATGATCAATGTTTTGCTTTTTGCTTTATTCTCTTTTGTGCTTTTTCATTGAAGACAAATTAAATGAAGATAATAATACCAAAGAATTTGTGATTGCAATCATTTTCAGGAAGAAACTGAGTATTATCTGACAGAATTGCAGGGGTGTCAATACTTTTGGCTACAACTGTAGATGTTATAGCAATACCATTTTGTGGAAGCCAGACGCAGAGGTGCCCCATTTCCCCCTAGATCAGTGGTGGGGTACGTCCGGCCCCCGGGCCGGATCCGGCCCGCCATGTTACCTGATCCGGCCCGCCAGGGCCGGGACGACAGCTAGGCGATCGACCGCCGCCCGGCCCTGGAGTTGCGGGGAGAAGCTGCGGCAGGGAGCGGTGGGCGCCGCCATGTTCTTTGTGGCTGGCGCCCACTAACTGTACAGCCGGTCAATAGAGGTTGAGACCTCTACACAATGGCCGCGGTCTCCAATTAGCCGCGGCCATTTTGTTGAAGTCTCAGCTTCCACCGACCGGCTGTACTGTTAGTGGGCGCCGGCCACAAAGAACATGGCGGCGCCCACCGCTAGCTGCCGCAGGCCCGCATCTACTCCTCGCAGGCAGCGTCCTGCAGATGTGCCCTCCGGGCTCCGGCACCCCTGCTCCCTGCGGGGCACACAGACAAGGGCTCCACAGGTGCAAAATAAAATAAAAAGTTTCCACTATATAGTGGGGCTTCAGCTCAACCCAAGTCAAGCGAGTTCATTTACAGCACACACAGCTATCCAGTCTAACAAGGTACACATAGGGGTTTGGGGGACCTACCTCCCTTTTTCATCAGTGCAACTAGCATAACTCTAGTGTTCAGAATTTTTTGCGGCTGAATTACTTAGATGTGTCCATAGGGGTTCGAGAGAAAATATCCCACTGCTAAAACACCTCCAAAGGTGTGCATGTCCGTTGCAGTAAGGGGTACAGCAGTGGGTCCAGCAACTCCACTTGAAATACAGGTGGCTAGGCAAGGTGGTTGCTCCAGATCCATGGCCGGTGGCTGGATAGAGGCACTCACAAAGTCAGGGTGCGGTGAGGCGGCAGGCCACAATGCCACCTTGGTGGTAGGCCCAGTTCCTTCAGTAATACCTGAGAGCACTTATACAGATAGAGTGATCTCCTTCAGTCCAGGCAGTTGCAAGCCTATGACCCCCTCCTGCAGCACCTCGGCAGCAGCAGCGGCTGCACCAGCATTCGGGGTGAGCTCAGACATGGCAGGATCAGTATGTCTCACATGTTGTCCACTGCTGGCAAGATGGCGGCATCCTCTCTGCAGCATGGGTCCTTGCCTTAATCCTCCCTCTTGGAGGCGGGCATACACTTTTTGATACGTTCTTCTTCTAGGGAGATGGGACACTGCAGGGCACTGTCTGCACTAGGCTTGGCTGCCCTTATCGCAATTTTGAGGGAACCTACCCACGATGGGACAGTCTTTTCTTGTATCTACGCCACACTGCACCACAACATTAAGACCAGCCACCATTTCCACAATGTAGAAACGCCATTAGCATTAACGGTTTTGAAGGCACACAGGACCCTGTTTCCAGGGTTTCTCATCCTGTTAGTGATTCTAAAATGTGTCGGTCACAAGGTGCATGGGTTGCAAGCTTCCATATTTTGGGCTAGCTACAAGGATAAGATGCATATTAATAAGGCTTTCATCATTTTTTGGCTGTTCTTTATATTTGGCATTGCTAAGCACTGAACACTGAGCATCTTGTCTTTGTATTATGGCACGGATAGTGATGCTCCTTTGTGTTCTCTAAATAGGTACGTGGACATACGAGAATAAATTACATAATTTTCTAGTCCTCAGAATACAATGGACGACTTATACATCGGGCTTTCATTTGAGATTCACTAAATCCATGACTATAGATGAGGGAATCCTTTGAAGTGCGGATTCAGTTGGGTTCATCATATGGGCATACGCATAGATCTATTCCAATCAACCCTTGACGTGTGGGTTGGAAGCTTCCATGTTTTGGGCCAAAATACCAACTAATACCTCACATTATTTGTTGCAGATTTTATAAATTTTTGCAGGGTGTAGTGGGGTCTTCTGAATTTAGGTGGTACATTGGTGAGCCTGTCCTGTGAGATACACTCATATAGCGTTAAGAAGCCCGCCCTACCTGGTGTCATTAGTAGGCTCTTGTTCAGACACTGTGTATCTCACGTATCTATGTGACAGGCTCCCCATAAAAGCCTTATTAGTGTGCAATTCTCATACAAAACAGCCGCCCCCTCCATCTTGGAAGATTGTGAGTGACTGCCCCATCATTGCATGAGTGCATTCAGTATTAGGTTGGGCTTCTTGGTGGTGTCTCTAGAAAGCTAATGTCTTAGACCAAAACAGCGGGGCTCCACTGTAAAATGGTTTGAGTCGTGTTTGGCAGCTTTTGAGCCACTTTGAAGGAGTTTTCTCTGCCCCTGATTTTGCCTCGCATTGATTTGAATGGATCTATTCGATCAATATATGTCCGTTCACTGAACCGAACTGAAGCCGAACTTCCAGAGCTTCACTCATCTCTAGTTATAGATTTGATTAATTTTCAGTGAATCTCAATGAAAACCCGATGTATAAGTCGTCCATTGTATTCTAAGGACTAGAAAACTATGTAATTTGTTCCCATATGTCCACGCACCTACGTAGAGAACACAAAGGAGCTTCACTATCCGTGCCATAATGCAAAGACAAGATACTCAGTGTTCAGTCTATAGCAATGCCAAATGTAAAGAACAGCCAAAAAATGATGAAACCTTAAGGAATCAAGAAAACAGTTCTTAATGAATGATAATCTTTTATCTATTGATTGGAACAAACATAAACAAGGAAATCAGTTGTGAAACAGGTGAGTGGCCAAGTTCCTTGTAATATCCATATAAGAAGGGCCTGTAAACACCCATGACCATCTACCACCATCTACCACGCAGCTTCCATCCAACCAGATCCTTCATACCTGAAGACAAGATGTTGGCCGCCCTTCTTCTCTTGGTGACTCTACAGAACTTAGTGGCAGATGAAAACACCATCTCTGTCTCAAATGGCTTACCAGTGGGTGAATGGGGACCATTGGAGGTTTGCGATCAAGGAACGTGTGCACGAGGCTTCCAGCTTAAAGTGAGTAATGTATGGAAGACTGTGAAATAGACCCTGGGATTAGAAAGAATGAACAGGGAATAGGTAATATATACAGACAGGGAATAGGGTGGACTAGGACTGATGTATAGACTGGATCTAATATGGGGGCATAGACAAGTCTAGAATATATGTAAAACAAGGGCTAGGACTAGTGATGTATGAGCACTACCATGCTCAAAACGAGAAGTCCGACACTTGGGTGGGGTTGACTCGTGTATCGAGTATAATAGAAGTCATTGGGAAACTGGAGCATTTTTCATAAAGATCTTCTAGAAAAATGCTTGAGTTTCCCATTGACTTCTATGATACTCAGTACTTGAGTCACTCCTGTCCAAGAGTCTGATTGCTTGTTTCGACTACGGAGCACCCGAGTATGGTACTGCTCACTCATCACTAGCTAGAATGGAGGCATAAACAGGGAACACGATAGATAAAGATTGGGACTTGTATGGATGTATGGACAAGGACTAGGATATATAAATAAACAGGGACTAGGACAGATGTACAGACAGGGACTAGAGTGGACTAGGACAGATGTACAGACAGGGACTAGAGTGGACTAGGACAGATGTACAGACAGGGACTAGAGTGGACTAGGACAGATGTACAGACAGGGACTAGAGTGGACTAGGACAGATGTACAGACAGGGACTAGAGTGGACTAGGACAGAAGTACAGACAGGGACTAGAGTGGACTAGGACAGAAGTACAGACAGGGACTAGAGTGGACTAGGACAGATGTACAGACAGGGACTAGAGTGGACTAGGACAGATGTACAGACAGGGACTAGAGTGGACTAGGACAGATGTATAGACTGGGACTAGAGTGGACTAGGACAGAAGTACAGACAGGGACTAGAGTGGACTAGGACAGATGTACAGACAGGGACTAGAGTGGACTAGGACAGATGTATAGACTGGGACTAGAGTGGACTAGGACAGAAGTACAGACAGGGACTAGAGTGGACTAGGACAGATGTATAGACTGGGACTAGAGTGGACTAGGACAGAAGTACAGACAGGGACTAGAGTGGACTAGGACAGATGTACAGACAGGGACTAGAGTGGACTAGGACTAATGTATAGACTGGATCTATTATCGATGTACAAAGCCTAGAATATGTCTACCATATAAACAAGGACTAGGATGGATATAAAGACAAGGACTAATACAGATGTATGGACACAGACTAGGGTGGACTAGGAATAATGTGTAGATTCGGTCTAATATGAGTGCATAGAAAAGTATAGATAATGATATATATATATATAAAATGAAGGGCTAGGACGAAATTATAAACAGACAGTAAGAGGGATATAATGACAGGGACTTGTATGGATATATGGACAAGAACTAGGATATTTTATTAAACAGGGACTAGGTTTGACTAGGACTGATGTATAGACTGGACCTAATATAGGTGTATAGACAGAGTCTAGAATATATACAGTATAAAGAAGAGTTAGGACTAATGCATAAACAGGGACCAGAATATATGGACAGGGACTATGATAAACAGGACATAAATAGGGACTAGGACAGATGTATAACATAGAAATAACAGCAGCATTTCTGTTGGTAAAGTGCCCAAGTATAATCTAATCCTGTTATTAGCCGTATAAGAAACGCGGTGCCCAGATACATCTGTCCTAGTCCCTGTCTTTACACTGTTCTCATCCATCCATAACAGACCCTGGTTATAGATATCTCCCAGTCCATAGATCTGTCCTGGGTCCTGTTAATCCATTCATCCATTTATCTTAGTCCCTGTTAACATCTCCTGGTCCCGGTCCATACGTCAGTCCTAGTCCCTGTCTGTATATATCTCCTAGTCACTGTCCATATGTCAGTCCTAGTCTCTGTCTGTATATATCTCCTAGTCACTGTCCATATGTCAGTCCTAGTCCCTGTCTGTATTTCTCTAGTCACTGTCATATTCAGTCCTAGTCCTGTCTGTATATATCTCCTGTCCCTGTCTTATATATCTCCTAGTCTCTGTCTGTATATATCTCCTAGTCACTGTCCATATGTCAGTCCTAGTCCCTGTCTGTATATATCTCCTAGTCACTGTCCATATGTCAGTCCTAGTCCCTGTCTGTATATATCTCCTAGTCCCTGTCTGTATATATCTCCTAGTCCCTGTCTGTATATATCTCCTAGTCACTGTCCATATGTCAGTCCTAGTCCCTGTCTGTATATATCTCCTAGTCACTGTCCATACGTCAGTCCTAGTCCTGTCTGTATATATCTCCTAGTCCCTGTCTGTAATATCTCCTAGTCACTGTCCATACATCAGTCCTAGTCTCTGTCTGTATATAGCTCCTAGACCCTGTCTGTATATATCTCCTAGTCACTGTCCATACGTCAGTCCTAGTCCGTCTGTATATATCTCCTAGTCCCTGTCTGTATATATCTCCTAGTCACTGTCCATACATCAGTCCTAGTCCCTGTCTGTATATATCTCCTAGTCCCTGTCCATACGTCAGTCCTAGTCCTGTCTGTATATATCTCTAGTCACTGTCCATACGTCAGTCCTAGTCCCTGTCTGTATATATCTCCTAGTCCCTGTCTGTATATATCTCCTAGTCACTGTCCATACGTCAGTCCTAGTCCGTCTGTATATATCTCCTAGTCCCTGTCTGTATATATCTCCTAGTCCCTGTCCATACGTCAGTCCTAGTCCCTGTCTGTATATATCTCCTAGACCCTGTCTGTATATATCTCCTAGACACTGTCTGTATAATCTCCTAGTCACTGTCTGTATATATCTCCTAGTCCCTGTCTGTATATATCTCCTAGTCCCTGTCTGTATATATCTCCTAGTCACTGTCCATACGTCAGTCCTAGTCCCTGTCTGTATATATCTCCTAGACCCTGTCTGTATATATCTCCTAGTCCTGTCTGTATATATCTCCTAGACCCTGTCTGTAATATCTCCTAGTCCCTGTCTGTATATATCTCCTAGTCACTGTCTGTATATATCTCCTAGTCACTGTCATACGTCAAGTCCTAGTCCTGTCTGTATATATCTCCTAGTCCCTGTCTGTATATATCTCCTAGTCCCTGTCTGTATATATCTCCTAGTCACTGTCCATACGTCAGTCCTAGTCCCTGTCTGTATATATCTCCTAGTCACTGTCCATACGTCAGTCCTAGACCCTGTCTGTATATATCTCCTAGTCACTGTCCATATGTCAGTCCTAGTCACTGTCTGTATATATCTCCTGGTCACTGTCCATATGTCAGTCCTAGACCCTGTCTGTATATATCTCCTAGTCCCTGTCTGTATATATCTCTAGTCTGTCTGTATATATCTCCTAGTCACTGTCTGTATATATCTCCTAGTCACTGTCCATATGTCAGTCCTAGTCCCTGTCTGTATATATCTCCATAGTCACTGTCCATATGTCAGTCCTAGTCCTGTCTGTATATATCCCTAGTCACTGTCCATATGTCAGTCCTAGTCCCTGTCTGTATATATCTCCTAGTCACTGTCCATACGTCAGTCCTAGTCCCTGTCTGTATATATCTCCTAGTCACTGTCCATATGTCAGTCCTAGTCCCTGTCTGTATATATCTCCTAGTCACTGTCTGTATATATCTCCTAGTCACTGTCTGTATGTCAGTCCTAGTCCCTGTCTGTATATATCTCCTAGTCCCTGTCTGTATATATCTCCTAGTCCCTGTCTGTATATATCTCCTAGTCCCTGTCTGTATATATCTTCTAGTCACTGTCCATATGTCAGTCCTAGTCCCTGTCTGTATATATCTCCTGGTCACTGTCCATATGTCAGTCCTAGACCCTGTCTGTATATATCTCCTAGTCCCTGTCTGTATATATCTCCTAGTCACTGTCCATACGTCAGTCCTAGTCCCTGTCTGTATATATCTCCTAGTCACTGTCTGTATATATCTCCTAGTCACTGTCTGTATATATCTCCTAGTCCCTGTCCATATGTCAGTCCTAGTCCCTGTCTGTATATAACTCCTAGTCCCTGTCTGTATATATCTCCTAGTCACTGTCCATACGTCAGTCCTAGTCCCTGTCTTTATATTCATCCAATCATCCATTCATCCCAGTCCCTGTATGCACATCCGTGCTAGCATCTGTGTATATATATATATATATATATATATATATATATCTCCCAGTCACTCATTCATTCTAGTCCCTGTTTATGCATATATCCTGGCTCCTGATTATAAATCTGTCGTAGTCCCTGTTTATTTGTATTCTCAGTCCCTGATCCATACATCTGTTTTATGAAACTTGGCACTCAGATGATTGAAGGTAAATACATTTTAATAAGTCACAGGAGGCAGGGATGGTGGAGGAGTAGAGCGATGCTGTGGGTGGTGCAGCGGGTATCCCAGCTATCTGCTGTCGGGCGATGGCGATGAAGCAAGCATTGCAAGGCAGGGTGAAGCAGCAAGCATTGCAAGGCAGGGTGAAGCAGCAGGCATTGCAAGGCAGGGTGAAGCAGCAAGCATTGCAAGGCAGGGTGAAGCAGCAGGCATTGCAAGGCAGGGTGAAACAGCAAGCATTGCAAGGCAGGGTGAAGCAGCAGGCATTGCAAGGCAGGGTGAAAGCAGCAAGCATTGCAAGGCAGGGTGAAGCAGCAGGCATTGCAAGGCAGGGTGAAGCAGCAGGCATTGCAAGGCAGGGTGAAGCAGCAGGCATTGCAAGGCAGGGTGAAGCAGCAAGCATTGCAAGGCAGGGTGAAGCAGCAGGCATTGCAAGGCAGGGTGAAGCAGCAGGCATTGCAAGGCAGGGTGAAGTAGCAGGCATTGCAAGGCAGGTGAAGCAGCAGGCATTGCAAGGCAGGGTGAAGCAGCAGGCATTGCAAGGCAGGGTGAAGCAGCAGGCATTTCAAGGCAGGGTGAAGCAGCAGGCATTTCAAGGCAGGGTGAAGCAGCAGGCATTGCAAGGCAGGGTGAAGCAGCAGGCATTGCAAGGCAGGGTGAAGCAGCAGGCATTGCAAGGCAGGGTGAAGCAGCAGGCATTTCAAGGCAGGGTGAAGCAGCAGGCATTTCAAGGCAGGGTGAAGCAGCAGGCATTGCAAGGCAGGGTGAAGCAGCAAGCTTAGCAGAGAAACACCCACAAAACAATGTTTTCACCACTCAATTCTTGTCTCATCTGACCACAGCACCTTCTCCCAATCTCTCTCACAATCACCAAGGTGTTCATTGGTAAGCTTCAGACGGGGGCACATGCGCCTTAAGCAGGGGGACTTTGTGGGCACCTAAGGATATTAATCCATTATGGTGTAATGTGTTACTAATGGTTTTCTTGGTGACAGTGGTCCCAGCTGCCCTGAGATCAGTAACAAGTCCCCCCATGTAGTTTTAGGCTGATCTCTCACCTTCCTCATGATCCTGGATACCCCACGAGGTGAGATTTCACATGAAGCCCCAGATTGATGTGGATTGACCTCATTTTGTATTTCTTCCATTTTCTTACTATTGCCCCCACAGTTGTCTCCTTCTCCCTCAGCTTTGTCTTCCTTATGGTCTAATCTAATTGGTCTGTAGGAGTCTGAACTCTAAGGAACAAATGGAGGAGGGCAAGCATGAAGAGATGATAGGTAGAGAATAGAGATGAGTGAACCTTGAATCCGGACATAATCTGGCAATATTCGTTCAGCCCCTCAAAACCGAACATTTTACTGAAAAGTCGTGAAATTCAGGTTTTGTTCGGTAATTGTTCGGATGTGTGTGTAGCTTAACTAGGACAGAAGCATGCTTCTGTTCTACGTTATGCTACACACACGGACACACACAGAGACACACAGATCATCTTATCAGTCTCTCTCACTTCCAGTACAGCCCATTAAGCTTTCTGTATATTCACTTCAATGACCGGCAACGGCCAATCACAGTCGCTCATGCTCTGTGAAAGTGTCTGTGTTTGTGAAAATGCAGTCTAAGGCTACGTTCACACACATGCGTTTTTTGATGCGTTTTTTTACGGACGCGTTTTTTCTGCATGTGTACTGCAAACACATAGAAATGAAGTTTGTTAAAAAAAAAAAAGAAAAAAAAAAGCCTTGTGATGTCATTTCCTTTCTTTTCCATTATTACATTCTCCATTGAAAAGTGAACTAGAGAATGGACAATCTACATGCTGCATTTTCTATGTCCAGCAAGGGTAACCCAAGCAGCTGGGGGCTGGAATCCTCAGCGTGGTGAGGCCCAACCGTTCTGGGCCCACCACGCTAAGGACCGCAGCCAACAGCCGCCCCAGGAGTGGCGCCTCAATGAGAGATGGCCAAACCTGGCAGGTACCTCGCTCTTCCAGCTGCCCTGGGCGGTGGCAGTCTGGGTAATAACGGGGTTGGTGACACCTTTTTTGACAGCTGCCACCAAGCCTCTATTGGTAATGTCAGCCGTCAGTGTGACAGCCAGCTATTAGCAATAGAGAAATTGAGATTGGAAACAAAAAAAAAATTGCTATTGCATCGGGAGTGCGATGAAATGAACAGGTGCCGTAGAAATAGCCGCTGAATAGCACATTCCTCTCTACAGAAACTACACTGTTGTTGCAAGATTTATATGGAGTATATGGTGGCTCAGTGGTTAGCACTGTATATGGTGGCTCAGTGGTTAGCACTGTATATGGAGGCTCAGTGGTTAGCACTGTATATGGTGGCTCAGTGGTTAGCACTGTATATGGTGGCTCAGTGGTTAGCACTGTATATGGTGGCTCAGTGGTTAGCACTGTATATGGTGGCTCAGTGGTTAGCACTGTATATGGTGGCTCAGTAGATAGCACTGTTTATGGTGGTTCAGTGGTTAGCACTGTAAACGGTGGCTCAGTGGTTAGCACTGTATATGGTGGCTCAGGGGTTAGCACTGTATACGGTGGCTCAGTGGTTAGCACTGTATATGGTGGCTCAGTGGTTAGCACTGTATATGGTGGCTCAGTGGTTAGCACTGTATATGGTGGCTCAGTGGTTAGCACTGTATATGGTGGCTCAGTGGTTAGCACTGTATATGGTGGCTCAGTGGTTAGCACTGTATATGGTGGCTCAGTGGTAATCACTGTACAGTGGCTCAGTGGTTAGCACTGTATATGGTGGCTCAGTGGTTACCACTGTATACGGTGGCTCAGTAGTTAGCACTGTATACGGTGGCTCAGTGGTTAGCACTGTATATGGTGGCTCAGTGGTTGGCACTGTATATGGTGGCTCAGTGGTTAGTACTGTATATGGTGGCTCAGTGGTTAGCACTGTATATGGTGGCTCAGTGGTTAGCACTGTATATGGTGGCTCAGTGGTAATCACTGTACAGTGGCTCAGTGGTTAGCACTGTATATGGTGGCTCAGTGGTTAGCACTGTATACGGTGGCTCAGTAGTTAGCACTGTATACGGTGGCTCAGTGGTTAGCACTGTATATGGTGGCTCGGTGGTTAGCACTGTATATGGTGGCTCAGTGGTTAGCACTGTATACGGTGGCTCAGTGGTTAGCACTGTATACAGTGGCTCAGTGGTTAGCACTGTATATGGTGGCTCAGTGGTTAGCACTGTATACGGTGGCTCAGTGGTTAGCACTGTATGGTGACTCAGTGGTTAGCACTGTATGGTGTCTCAGTGGTTAGCACTGTATACGGTGGCTCAGTGGTTAGCACTGTATACGGTGGCTCAGTGGTTAGCACTGTATACGGTGGCTCAGTGGTTAGCACTGTATACGGTGGCTCAGTGGTTAGCACTGTATATGGTGGCTCAGTGGTTAGCACTGTATATGGTGGCTCAGTGGTAATCACTGTACAGTGGCTCAGTGGTTAGCACTGTATATGGTGGCTCAGTGGTTAGCACTGTATATGGTGGCTCAGTGGTTAACACTGTATATGGTGGCTCAGTGGTTAGCACTGTATACAGTGGCTCAGTGGTTAGCACTGTATCCGGTGGCTTAGTGGTTAGCACTGTATATGGTGGCTCAGTGGTTAGCACTGTATACAGTGGTTCAGTGGTTAGCACTGTATATGGTGGCTCAGTGGTTAGCACTGTATATGGTGGCTCAGTGGTTAGCACTGTATGGTGGCTCAGTGGTTAGCACTGTATATGGTGGCTCAGTGGTTAGCACTGTATATGGTGGTTCAGTGGTTAGCACTGTACAGTGGCCTCCTCTCTTCCCTGGCCTCCCTTTCCTGTCGTCCCTGGCCTCCCTGGTCTCGTCTCCTCCATGTCCTCCTTAGCCTCCCTTTGTGGGGGAGCTCCAATGTGGAGACACACAGGGACCCTCCAAACATGGTGTCCGCTAACAATTTGAGCTCATTTTCCATTAAAATTGTTAGCGGACACCATGTCGCGTTTGGAGGGTCCCCGTGTGTCTCCACTTTGGAGCTCCCCCATAAGTGACCCCATTTTGGAAACTAGACCCCCAAAGAAACATATCTAGATCCATATTGAGCACTTTGAACCCCCAGATGCTTCACAAATTGATCCGTAAAAATGAAAAAATAAATTTTTGTGAAAATAAAAACGTACTTATTCCTTATTACGGATCAATTTATGAAGCACCTGGGGAAACAAAGTGCTCACTATGCATCTAGATAAGTTCCTTAGGGGGTCTAGTTTCCAAAATGGGGTCACTTGTGGGGGAGCTCCAATGTTCAGGCACACAGAGAGGGGCTCTCCATACGCAAAAGGTTTCCACTAACAATTGGAGCTAATTTTCCATTGAAATTGTTAGCGGACACCATGTCGCATATGGAGAACCCGTGTGCCACCAGCACAAGGGCAACTGGAAGAGTTGGGTTGCAGCACCAGAAAATGCCGCCTCTAATGAATGCACTATTTTCTTGGGCGGCTGTGGGTTGCAATTTGCAGCGTGGGGGACCCACAACATTTGGGTCTCTCCACGCTGAGGATTCCAGTCAGCCAGCTGCCAAGTTGTACCTGGCTGGCTACCAAAAATACAACGAAGGACTTTTTTTTTTTTATTTCTAGAACTAATTCTAGAAAAAAAAATGACATGTGGCTCCGCCATATTTTTGGTCCAGCCAGGTACAACTTGGCAGCTACAGACTGCCAGCAACCCCCAGCTGCCTCGTTGTACCTGGCTGCAACCAAAAATACAGCGAAGCCCATTTTTTTTTCATTTCTAGAACTAATTCTAGAAAAAAAAAATGACATGGGGCTCCGCCATATTTTTAGTCCAGCCAGGTACAACTTGGCAGCTACAGACTGCCAGCAACCCCCAGCTGCCTTGTTGTACCTGGCTGCAACCAAAAATACAGTGAAGCCCATTTTTTTTTTTATTTCTAGAACTAATTCTAGAAAAAAAAAAATGAGATAGGGCTCCGCCATATTTAGCCAGGTACAACTAGGCAGCTGGGGGCTGGAATCCTCAGTATGGAAAGGCCCAAGCATTCTGGGCCCCCCATGCTGCGAATTGCAACCCGCAGCCGCTCCAGAAAATGGCGCATTCATTGAAGGGCCATTTTCTGGCGCTGTACCCATGCTCTTCCAGTTGCCCTGGTGACGGTGGCAAACTGGGTAATAAAGGGGTTAATGCCAGCTTTTTATTGGCAGCTAAGCCCGAGATTCATAATATATTGCCAATGTTAGACCCGCCATTAGGAATCTCTGGTAAATAGTCAGAAAATACACACATAGAAAAATCTTTTTATTTGGAAAAAAACACAAACAAAATTCGGACTCCATCTTTATTATAAAGATCCGACGTAGTCCACAACAAAGGTCCCATGACGCTCGATCGCCTCCGACGTAGTCCACAACGAAGGTCCCACGATGCTCGATCGCCTCTGCTCAATCCAGAGACTACAGCAAGGGATCAAGTGTCCTCTTCCTACAGTCTCGGGGGTCAGAGTTGTGGTGCACTGTATGACAATGATCTGTTATACAGTGCACCATGACACTGATCCCTTGTTGCACCCATCCATCCATCCATGTATGCACCCATCATCCACGCACGCACACAACCACGCACGCACATCCAAGCACGCACATCCACGCACGCACATCCACACACACATCAACGCACGCATGCTGACATCCACGTTCGCACACATCCACGTACGCACACAACCACGTTCGCACACATCCACGCACGCTGACATCCTCGCACGCACATCCACACACACACATCGACGCACGCATGCTGACATCCACGTTCGCACACAACCACGTACACACACATCCACGTTTGCTGACATCCTCGCACGCACATCAACGCACGCATGCTGACATCCACGTTCGCACACAACCACGTTCGCTGACATCCTCGCACGCTGACATCCACGCACCCACATCCACACACACATCAACGCACGCATGCTGACATCCACGTTCGCACACATCCACGTTCGCACACATCCACGTACGCACACAACCACGTACGCACACAACCACGTTCGCACACATCCACGCACGCTGACATCCTCGCACGCACATCCACACACACATCAACGCACGCATGCTGACATCCACGTTCGCACACAACCACGTACACACACATCCACGCACGCTGACATCCTCGCACGCACATCCACACACACATCAACGCACGCATGCTGACATCCACGTTCGCACACAACCACGTTCGCTGACATCCTCGCACGCTGACATCCACGCACGCTGACATCCACGCACGCACATCCACACACACATCAACGCACGCATGCTGACATCCACGTTCGCACACATCCACGTTCGCACACATCCACGTACGCACACAACCACGTACGCACAACATCCACGTTCGCACACATCCACGTTTGCACACATCCACGCACGCTGACATCCTCGCACGCACATCCACACACACATCAACGCACGCATGCTGACATCCACGTTCGCACACAACCACGTACACACACACCCACGCACGCTGACATCCTCGCACGCACATCCACACACACATCAACGCACGCATGCTGACATCCACGTTCGCACACAACCACGTTCGCTGACATCCTCGCACGCTGACATCCACGCACGCACATCCACACACACATCAACGCACGCATGCTGACATCCACGTTCGCACACATCCACGTTCGCACACATCCACGTACGCACACATCCACATACGCACACAACCACGTACGCTGACATCCTCGCACGCACATCCACACACACATCAACGCACGCATGCTGACATCCACGTTCGCACACATCCACGCACGCTGACATCCTCGCACGCACATCCACACACACATCAACGCACGCATGCTGACATCCACGTTCGCACACAACCACGTACACACACCCCCACGCACGCTGACATCCTCGCACGCACATCCACACACACATCAACGCACGCATGCTGACATCCACGTTCTCACACAACCACGTACACACACATCCATGTTTGCACACATCCACGCACGCTGACATCCTCGCACGCACATCCACACACACATCAACGCACGCATGCTGACATCCACGTTCGCACACATCCACGTACGCACACCACGTACACACACATCCACGTTTGCACACATCCACGCACGCTGACATCCTCGCACGCACATCCACGCACGCACATCCACGCACGCATGCTGACATCCACGTTCGCACACATCCACGTACGCACACATCCACGTTCGCACACATCCACGCACGCTGACATCCTCCTCGCACGCACATCCACACACACATCAACGCACGCATGCTGACATCCACGTTCGCACACATCCACGTATGCACACAACCACGTTCGTACAGATCCACGCACGCTGACATCCTCGCACGCTGACATCCACACACACATCAACGCACGCATGCTGACATCCACGTTCGCACACATCCACGTTCGCACACATCCACGTACGCACACATCCACGCACGCTGACATCCTCGCACGCACATCCACACAATCAACGCACGCATACTGACATCCACGTTCGCACACATCCACGTACGCACACAACCACGTTCGCACACATCCACGCACGCTGACATCCTCGCACGCTGACATCCACACACACATCAACGCACGCATGCTGACATCCACGTTCGCACACATCCACGTACGCACACCACGTACACACACATCCACGTTTGCACACATCCACGCACGCTGACATCCTCGCACGCACATCCACGCACGCATGCTGACATCCACGTTCGCACACATCCACGTTCGCACACATCCACGCACGCTGACATCCTCGCACGCACATCCACACACACATCAACGCACGCATGCTGACATCCACGTTCGCACACATCCACGTACGCACACAACCACGTTCGCACAGATCCACGCACGCTGACATCCTCGCACGCTGACATCCACACACACATCAACGCATGCATGCTGACATCCACGTTCGCACACATCCACGTTCGCACACATCCACGTACACACACATCCACGCACGCTGACATCCTCGCACGCACATCCACACACACATCAACGCACGCATGCTGACATCCACGTTCGCACACATCCACGTACGCACACAACCACGTTCGCGCACATCCACGCACGCTGACATCCTCGCACGCTGACATCCACACACACATCACACACGCATGCTGACATCCACGTCCGCACACATCCACGTACGCACACCACGTACACACACATCCACGTTTGCACACATCCACGCACGCTGACATCCTCGCACGCATGCTGACATCCACGTTCGCACACATCCACGTACGCACACATCCACGTTCGCACACATCCACGCACGCTGACATCCTCGCACGCACATCCACACACACATCAACGCACGCATGCTGACATCCACGTTCGCACACATCCACGTACGCACACAACCACGTTCGCACAGATCCACGCACGCTGACATCCTCGCACGCTGACATCCACACACACATCAACGCACGCATGCTGACATCCACGTTCGCACACATCCACGTTCGCACACATCCACGTACGCACACCACGTACACACACATCCACGTTTGCACACATCCACGCACACTGACATCCTCGCACGCACATCCACGCACGCATGCTGACATCCACGTTTGCACACATCCACGTACGCACACATCCACGTTCGCACACATCCACGCACGCACATCCACGCATGCACGCTGACATTCATGCAAGCTGACATTCATGCACGCACTCATCCAAGCACACATACATACATACATACATACATTCACCCATCCATCTATTCATACTTACCCACCGATGAGGAGGAGGAGCCACTGAGAAAGGAGGGGCCACACCGGAGACTCAGACTGCAGAGGAGGCCGACGGTGCGGGCCGGTGCATCGGCGCGTGCAGCCCGCCGGACCGGAATAGGTGAGCAGGGCTGGGTACGAGCAGGGGGGTGGGTAAGAGCAGAAGGAGGGGGCCTGCAGCTTGACCGGTGGGCGCATGAGCAGAAAAACTATAGGTGGAGGGCGGGTGGATGGCGGGGACCGGTATGGGAGGGTGCAGGCTGGACAGGACACAGGGGGGGCTGGACGGAGCGGGGATATGGACACAGGGGGGGCTGGACGGAGCGGGGATATGGACACAGAGGGGGCTGGACGGAGCGGGGATATGGACACAGGGGAAGCTGGAGCAGATAATGGCCGGCGGGTGCAGCGGGACCCAGGGACAGCCACGGGAAAGCAGGAATCCCAAAATGGTGGGATTTCCTGTTCCTGTTTTCCCTGGGGCTGTTCCTGTGTGACATCATTTCCTCCATACCTCTTGCCCCGCGCTGGAATGCGCATCGTCTGAATGACGATGCGTAATTCCAGGGGTTAAAATGGGGCCTATGGGAGAACGCGCACGTAAAAAGACGGAAAGAATTGACATGTTCATTCTTTTTACGCGCGCGCTTTCTCCCATAAAAGCGCGGCCGAAAATTGCGCTGTGTGTGAACAGCAAAAGTGAAAGTGCATTCACTTTGCTGTGACACGCAGACGCAGGTCCGCTTTGGGGGGAAATACGCGCGCAAAAAAGCGCAAATAATACGCGATGTGTGAACGTAGCCTTACAAACAACAGCCAATCTGTTGTCTGTGCTTTGTTGCCATCAACATTAGTGTATGGCAACCAACATGCCATCATAGTGTGTGAAAAAATTAATGGAAAAAAAATGCATAGGGCTCCGCTGTTTTTTTCAGTGTAGCACAGATAAAGCAGACAGCTGCGAGCTGCCTCCCTCAGCTGCCTATTGCAAAAAAAAATGCGTAGGCTGTGCTGTATTGTAAATTGCCAGCCAAGATAAAACTAGGCAGCAGAGGGCTGATATTAACAACGGGGTGAGGACCCATCATTTTAGGGCTCCCCATGCTACAGAAAAGCAGCTTGCAACCTCCCCAGACATTGGCGCATTCATAAGGAGCACCACTTCCTGGTGTTGTACCTGGATCTTCCAGTTGCTGTGTAGCGGTGGCAAACTGAGTAATAAGGGGATGCCAGCTTTGTATTGCCAACTGGCATTAAGCCCGAACTTCTTAATGTCGGGCCAATGTTAGACCCAGCCATTAAGAATTTCAAGAGTAAGTAGTAAAGAAGACACAACATAGAGAGAAAACATTTTATTAGAAATAAAAACACAAAGACCGTGAACTGCCAGCATTCACTTCTGTAACCCCCTGTCCCTCAAGGATATCACCTTCTGTGTCCGGACCCGTGAAAGACACGGATCCGGACACAGTAATGGCATCTGTGGGCACACATCCGATCCTGTCCTTTCATGTCCGTAGGGTCCTGCAAAAAACAGGATCCCCATGGACAGGAAAAAAACGCAATGTGAAACCAGCCTTAGCTGTGCAGAGAGCCATGCTATTCATTGTTAGCCAGTATGCTGCTATTTCATATATCTTATAGTGTGTAGTGTTGCAGCAGATACAAATTAAGAGAGACCATCCTGAAACCTGTCACTGAACCACCTATGAAGCTGATATTTGTGCCATCTGTGGCAGAGCATAAAACCTATTGGAGCTGTTGCACAAGGCATGAGGGCACCAAACCCACTAGGCCTATCCCTGTCACTTAACCACATATGATGCTAATATTTGTGCCTCCTGAGTGTGGCAAAGGATAAAATCTATTGGAGATGTTGAATGAGGTATGAGGGTCCCCAATTCAACAGTCCTACACCTGTCCCTTATTCCTATTTTCCTGATCAATGTCTAGCCTTTAAATGCTAGGCCAGGCCCTGTCCCAGACCCTGTGACATGCATGCAGGTTGGCCATTATACAATTTTTATTCTGGGTCAGTTAATGCCCCTTTTGTGGAGTCTGGCCCTAATTTTTTAAAATGTGGAGACTCCTCTTGGGGCCACATTGTTGTGTGTGTCTTGAACTTAGCAGGGCTCTCTGAGCAACATGCCTACAGCTGTCACTCATCTCCTTGTTCCTGATCAATTTTTAACCTTCAAAGGCTAGGCCAGGCCTTGTTCCAAACCCCATCCCAAGCATCCAGGTGGCACCATTATACAATTTGTATTCCGGGTCAATTGATTTTCATGGTGTGTGACTCTATTTCTTTGAAATGTGGAGACTCTCCTTGGGGGTCTCCTTGTTGTGCGTTTCCTGAATTTCGCAGGGCTCACTGAGCATGACACTTACACCGGTCCCTCATCCCGCTGTTCTTGATCAATGCTGAAGCTTGAAATGCTGTACCAGGCCTTCCTTTTCCCATGGATCCATAGTGCGCCACGGTTGAACATTTTATCTTTGGAAAATAGGTGCCCTTTTTCCTGGTGTCTGCTCATAATTTAAGCAGATTTTTCCGCTTTTGGGCCCCCTGAAGGTGTTCTTTATGCCATTGGTGTTGGCTCCCGTTCAATCCAACGGGGTTCAGAAGTTCTTTGAACGATTCCGTGAACATATTGAGATTCGGCGAATGAAACTGAACTTACAAATGTTTGATCATCTCTACTAGGGACTGGGACTACAAATAAATGGGAACTAAGATGAATATATAATCAGGGGAGGATATATGCAGGGACAAGGACCAATATAAAGACGGACTACAAGATAGATGTATGGACAAGGACTAGGAGATATATACAGACAGGCACTAAGACACACCGAAATAGGTATCAGAGGCTTCACCTTGTGTGGTTGTGAGAGTCACAACCACTATAAAAGCAGATCACGGCTGCTGCAGTCCCCAGCGTGGTACATATAGATGAGGGAGGATGAACGGTTAAACACTGCGCTGCCGTATTCCCAAGATGTTAAAGGGTGAATATAATATTGATCTATTAGTCAACGTGTTTCAGGCCTCCCTGGCCCCTTACTCAGGACAAATCAATATCATATGGCCATGTTTTAGAGAGCCCTGAAACGCGTTGACTAATAAATGAATATTATATTCGCCCTTTGATGTCTGGTGAAATACGTCAGAGCGGTGTTTAACCCTTCATCCTCCCTACTTTAATTTTCTGAGATAATGACCTTTGGGGTTTCATTAATCATCAACATTAACAGAAATGAACACATGAAATAGATCCCTCTGTGTGTAATGACTGCATATAATAGATGTGTGTCCCTTTATGTATTGAATTACTGAAATAAAGTCACTTTTTGATGATCTTCTAATTCATCGAGATGCTCCTGTATATATAAACAGGGAATAGGACGGATGTGCAGACAGGGGTCATTTGTTTTTTACAATATTGTATCTTACTTTTAGGTGCAAGGTCGGCAGCTACTTGGTGATAATACAGCTCTGAATGCAATTAGACTGTACTGTGGTGCACGTTCATCTGAGGAGATGGTAAAGAAGATTACCTCCACAGAAGGAGAGTGAGTACCAGATATTTAGGATTGCGGAAATCATGTCTGTCTACAATTATAGAGGGACCCGGTCTGGAGCTCCCATTTGTCCGGATAGGCTCAGCTCATATAGATGAATTGGGCTTCGGGAATAGTAGAATGTGCAAGATGGAAGACCAGGAGCTGACAAGCGTTGGCCAACCATGTGTATATCTACAGAACCCCACATGCCAATGCACTGAATATATATTAGTCCAAGGGCCAACTGCTTAGTACAACCCATTCCCATATAGCTTTTAGGGCAAATGGTTGTAACCATAAAGGAACCCCATACACCAATGCACTCAATATACAGTATATTCTGATCAGATGAGTCCAAAGACCGGCCGCTTAGAACAACCCATTCCCATATAGCTTTTAGGGCAAATGGTTGTATCCATAAAGGAACCCCATACACCAATGCACTCAATATACAGTATATTCTGATCAGATGAGTCCAAAGACCGGCCGCTTAGAACAACCCATTCCCATATAGCTTTTAGGGCATATGGTCGTAACCATAAAGTGAGTACATTAGCCGCTGCCTTTAAGGAGATTAATGGAACGGAAGAAAGGAGCGTAACGACCAAGACAAGGAAGAAGGGTTTGTTCCAGCCCCTCAAATATCAAAGCATATAGGGATATATAAAAATAACTGGACAGCATAGGGTCCTAGTTTCAAATGTGACCTCATCCAGATGTCAGAGTTTTCCATGTGCGTAAAAAATGGTACCGGTGTCCCCCGCATACTATTTTGGATTCGTATGGAATCAATGGGTCATCAGATCTAATAAATCCTATCCTTTGCAAAAAGAACCTGTCACCAGGAATTTGCTAACTCAAGTACAGACATGGTACACTGACATTACTGGCCGGTGATCTATGGATCCTTCACGCCGTAAATATTGCCGCCGTATTATAGTAGAAGGCGTGCACTCTGAGCTTTATTGCATAGGTAGAAGTACTAATTGAGCGGTCTGGTTAACCCACAATGTAGATATAAAAGATGAACAATTGCACACTCTCATCAATCGTTTTGCAAAAAAATGATCTTTTTATTTGTGTAGCAACAGGGAACCAACGTTTCAGTTGGACTGGCACATATACCCGGACAAGGGAGCAACAAATCATGAAATAAGATATCCCTAATGCAGGATCCAAGCATCCTATGCATAGCATACAGGAGGATTGAAATACCGTAAGGGGGATCGATGCCCCTACACAGAATGCAACAAGCAGAGGCAACGACCGTGATCAAGGTCCAAGGTTGGACCGAAACGTTGGTTCCCTGTTTCTACACTAAATAAAAAGATCATTTTTTTGCAAAACGATTCATGAGAGCGTGCAATTGTTCAAAATTTTCGTCTCTAAATATTGCCGCCAACCGCAGCGTCTCACCTCCACCGAGAGGAACTTCAACTATCTCTGACTGGTGGGAGCTGGAGTTTGTGGATAATACAACACTCACGGACTTAAAGGTTAACGTGATGTTATATGTCTAAAATGAGACTTGAGGGAAAGAAATATGTTTTGTGGTTTTTCTTTAATCATTGTTTGAAGCTTTCTTATAACGATCAGTGATGGGCGAGATCTGAAATCCCTGAGTGCTCGGTACACAAATCGCGCAGGTGAGAGGCTCAGAAGGGCTCAACTCGAAGAATGGGAATAATGGAAGTCAATGCGGAACTCAAGACTCCTCCGGAAAAATGCATGAGTTTCCCACTGGCTTTCATTATACTCAGTATTCCGGTTGAGCCCATCCAAGCGTCCCATTGCTCGATTCGAGTACCGAGAAATGCTCGCTTATCACTAGTGATGATGTGTTTGTGCATTGGGGTGGGGTCTTATCTTGACACCCTGGCCACCTCCATCTACCTCCAGTTTGTGAGTGACAGGTTTGAATGCACATAGGCTACCGACAATGCCGTTATATTAGAGACCGATGCGGATATGATCGCACATGCGCTACTGGTGGAACCATTTTATTGGAGACTCATGCAGACGTGCCAACGATGGCACCATTTTATTGGAGACCTGATGTTAAATTCTGCTGACAGGTTCTCTTTAAACACGAACAATACACGGTCAGCACATAAATAGTGCACAGATGTCGTCCATGTCTTGTCTGTGTTTTTCATGGATCCCTAGATTTGTATTGGCTTTTTTATTCTGTGCTGCTGCAAAAAAATGGATGTGTCTCTGTGAGTTTTGCACAGACACACAGACATGTGAAAACACAGAACACCTGTGTGCAAAACGGACGCCTGAATGAAGCCTTAGTGATCCGAAGAAAAATAGAAAATTATTTGAAAAATAGGCTCGTATGACCTTTATTCTTTGAATTTTCCCCTGATATCAGCTAAAAATAAAATACATATACAATTGTCCTAAAAAGTTTACATACCCCGGCAGATTGTTTTTATTTCTTGGCCTTTTTTCAGAGAATATGAATGATAACACATTCTCTCTTTTTTCCCCTCATGGTTAGTGGTAGGATGAAGACATTTATTGTGTTTCCTCTTTATAAATCATAATGATAACCAAAAACATCCAAATGACCCTGAACAAAAGTTCACATCCCCCAGTTCTTAATCCCGAGTATTGCCCCCTGTAACATCAATGACAGCTTGAAGTCTTTTGTGGTAGTTGTGGATGAGGCTCTTTATTTCCTCAGATGGTAAAGCCGCCCATTCTTCTTGGTAAAAGCCTCCAGTTCCTGTAAATTCCTGGACTTTCTTGCATGATCTGCGCTTTGCTTGAGTTCTCCCCAGAGCGGCTCAATGATACTGAGGTCAGGAGACTGAGATGGCCACTCCAGAACTTTCACCATGTTCTGCTGTAGCCAAAGACAGGGCGACTTGGCCTTGTGTTTTGGATCATTGTCATGTTGGAACGTCCAAGTACGTCCCATGTGCAGATTCTGGGCTGATGAGTGCAAATGTACCTCCAGTATTTGCTGATAACTTGCTGCATTCATCTCTCCTTAACTTTGACCAAGTTTCCTGTGCATTTGTAGCTCCAAACATCCCCACATCATCAGCGATCCACCTCCGTGCTTTACAGTAGGAATGGTGTTCCTTTCATAATAGGTCTTGATGACACCTCTCCAAAAGTAACGTTTATGGCTTTGGCCAAAAAGTTCGATATTGGTCTCATTACTCCAAACTGCCTTGTTCCAGAAGTTTGGAGGCTTCTCTCTGTACTGCTTGGCTTATTGTAGGTTAGATACTTTGTGGCATTTGCGCAGTAATGCTTTTCTTCTGGTGGCTCGACCATGCAGCCCATTATTCTTCAAGTGCCTCCATATTGTGCATCGTGAAACAGCCACACAGCTAGTGTTCAGTGAGTCCTGAATTTCAGCTGATGTTATTTGTTGGTTTTTCTTTGCCCCCGAACAATTTTCCTGGCAGTTGGGGACGAAATTTTTGTGGGTACCTGATCGTAGTTTGGTTTTACAGTGCTCCTGATTTTCCATTTGTTAATCCCAGTTTGAACACTGCTGACAGGCATTATCAATTCCTTGGATATCTTTTTATATCCCTTTCCTGTTTTATACAGTTCAACTATCTTTTCCCATAGATCTGCTGACAATTCTTTTGCTTTCCCCATGACTCACAATCCAGAAACATCAGTGGCTGGATGAAAGATGCAAGAGTCTGTCTGGATCCCAGAAACTCACTCAGCTTTCATGCACACACTGATTACAAGCAAACAAGTCATAGGTGAGGATGTTACCTTTATTAGTCATTGAAATCCATGTGTCAAGCCAAAATCGATAGGGTATGTGAACTTTTGATCAGGGTCATTTGGATGTTTTTGGTTGTCATTATGAGTTATAAAGAGAAAACACAGTAGTTTGACAATAAATGTCTTCATCCAACCACTAACCATCTTTGGGAAAAAAGTTTGTGTTATCATTCATAATCTCTGAAAAAAGGCCAAGAAAGCAAAGAATCTGCCTGGGTATGTAAACTTTTGAGCACAACTGTATATAAAATTTTAATATAAAAAATATATCACAATAAAAGAGAAAAAAATATTTGAACACCTGATCTCCTGTAACGGCATGTGCGAGAAAACAAAATGTCCTTGGTCATGAATGAGGGAAAATGTTAAATTGGATAAAGAGGGTTTTTCAACATGTGGACATCAGAAACCCAGTAAGTCCAATCTTATGTTCTTGTTGACATTGTGGATTTGTACTTAGTAATTTTTGCTTTATCTTTAGCTTTGGCTCTTGGGGAAAGTATTACCAGTGCAAAACAGGATGTCTGGACGGCTTCAGACTAAGAGTTCAGCCTGATGGCCACATTGATGACACAGGTGCCAACAACATCGAGTTTTCCTGCTTGGACACCTCTAAAATAGAGGGAAATGGGGGGACCTGGGGAGAATATGGACCATGGAGCTACACTTGTACTGCCGGAATACGCGGAATCAAAACCAGAGTGCTGGGAGATCAAGGATTTTTTTATGATGACTATAGTCTCACTGATGTCTCGTTTTTGTGTCAAGAGCTCTGAAAAGTCTATTAAACCAATCAAAATCACTCACATAATGAAATCAATGTAGTTTAGAATCACATCTCTGAGCAAATTAGTATATGACTGTTAATCTTTTTCATGTGTATGACAGAGGATGAGGTAGGACAGGTGAGGGTGTGAGTGGAGGATGATGGTGTTGGGTGATGCTGAAGGAAAGTGGGATTTGGTGGGTGCCAAGATGTAATGGTGGATTGCGGTGTTTAGTGGTGGTGGTTGATGGTGGATATTGGTGGTTGGAGGTAGTCAGTGATGGGTTATGGTAGGTTTTGTTGGGTGTCTAGATGCTACTGTAGATGATGTTATGGTAGGCTGTAGTTGGTGATGGTGGGTCATAAGATGTAATGGTGGATTGCGGTGTTTAGTGGTGGTGGTTGATGGTGGATATTGGTGGTTGGAGGTAGTCAGTGATGGGTTACGGTAGGTTTTGTTGGGTGTCTAGATGCTACTGTAGATGATGTTACGGTAGGCTGTAGTTGGTGATGGTGGGTCATAAGATGTAATGGTAGATTGTGGTGGTGGTTGATGGCGGATATTGGTGGTTGGAGGTAGTCAGTGATGGGTTATGGTAGGTTTTGTTGGGTGTCTAGATGCTACTGTAGATGATGTTATGGTAGGCTGTAGTTGGTGATGGTGGGTCATAAGATGTAATGGTAGATTGTGGTGGTGGTTGATGGCGGATATTGGTGGTTGGAGGTAGTCAGTGATGGGTTATGGTAGGTTTTGTTGGGTATCTAGATGCTACTGTAGATGATGTTATGGTAGGCTGTAGTTGGTGATGGTGGGTCATAAGATGTAATAGTGGATTGTGGTGTTTAGTGGTGGTGGTTGATGGTGGATATTGGTGGTTGGAGGTAGTCAGTAATGGGTTATGGTAGGTTTTGTTGGGTGTCTAGATGCTACTGTAGATGATGTTATGGTAGGCTGTAGTTGGTGATGGTGGGTCATAATGGGACGTGGTTAGTTGATGGTGGGTTGTGGTTGATGGAAGTTCTTATTGGCGATAGTGATGGGTTACAGTGGTTTCTAGTGGGTGTTAAAGTCTGACAGAAGGTCATGGTGAGCAGTGGTGAGTGATGGTGGATGATTGTGGGTCATGGATGATAGTGACAGGTCATGGTCTATGAAGGTGGGTTGTGGTAACTGGAGATAAGTGATGGTGTGTTCTTGTGATTGATGGCGTGTTGTGATGAGCGAGCACTACGAGGCTCAGGTGCTCAGTACTCATAACGAGCAGTCAGATGCTCGCACGGGTGCAACTTGTGTACCGAGTATGATGGAAGTCAATGGGAAATATGATCATTTTCCCAGAAGATCTTACGAGTTTACTACTGACTTCAATTATATTTGGTACATGAGTTGTGCCCATTCAAGCATCCAACTGCTCGTTACGAGTACTGAACACCCGGGCATGGTAGTGCTCGCTCATCACTAATGGTGAGTTGTGGTAGAAGGTAATTTTAGGAATTTACAATGTAATTTTTTGTTGATTTGTAAACTAGTCATTTTTCAGTCTATGACCTAGCAAAAACGATTTCTAAAATTAACCAATAAAAAATGTTCAGCATTCCTATGAGAAGTGTCATTAGTCATTTTTATCAAATCACACTGTGTTTCCAGCAGAAGCTCCACAGATTGATATGTTGTTCAATGGAAAAAGATTCAGCATAACTTGTAATCACTCATTTCAATATCTACTCATCCAATATTAGGAGTCAACCGGGTGGTCCTAATTAGCAATTGACAACCATACATGTACAGCACAAGTCAGGAGCAGGTGGGACGCTAGGCAGTGGCGTAACTTCAGGCTCAGGGGCCCCGATGCGAAAGCTCCAATGGGGCCCCCAATTATTGCAAATCTTTAATAGTATTAGTCTTTTTCTATAGGCCAAAGGGACTTTTGGGGCCCCCCTAGGCTGCAGGGCCCAGGTGCGATCGCAACCCCTACACCTATTGTAGTTACGCCCCTGACGCTAGGCACTACTAATAGGTAGGATAAATGACACAGTCACTACTACATAAGTATAGGCAACAAGAAAGTCAAGTAATCTGCGGTCAAGTTCCAGGAGAGCTCATAGTATTTATGGAGTAGACAGAGATGTAGTCATGCAACAGTCCAGGTCAGGTTTCCAAGAGAAAACAAAAAGGATCCAGGGAGTCAACAGAGACATTTTCAGGTCCAGGGGTCAAAATACCAGGAGATCATAACAAGTACAGGGAGCTGACAAAAGCGAAATCAAGCAACAGACCAGGGTCAAATAAAAAACATCAGGATAGAAACCAAATAGCAGGTCAATCATGACTTCAAATAGAATGTACGATTGGATTCTGGGAGAGGCTGCTCAGTAAAGTAGAAAAACAATCACAAGAAAGATGAAAAACCTCAACAACCCAGAACCTCCCAGAACCAGAATGGTAGCCTACGCTGTCAATCAACTACTGACATCTCACCACACCAGATACAAAACACAGCAATAACTCTTACTGCGTCTGAGAAGCACTGCATGGAGGAATCGTGACAGCAGGTTTATGAAGTGGGTTCACAGATTGAGCCTGACCCATACCTAGAAGATAAAGGCTGTGACACACAGGTTCTGATTCTGACAGCCAAGGGTGGTCGGTTTCTGACAGTGGCATTAGTGGCGCGCTTTCATGGGGGTGCGCCATTGTATGTGCCCATTGGACAACCTGCAACAAGAGGAGTTGCTATAGAGGATGGGGGTCTGTTGAAGATCTCTGTGTCTGCCATCATGGAGCTCCTTTGATATCTAGTCTATGGCCAGGCTTCAGAGGAAATAATGATTTTTGCTGCGAATAACAATCTCGAAGAATCAGACAATTGCAGGTTCAAGTCCCCTAAAGGTACTGTTACACGTCACAATATCACTGCGATATCGTCCGCAATTTCACGTGAGCGCCCACGTTTTTGCTAGGGATGGGCGAGTCTACTCGCTAGGACTCGGGACTCGGCGATTCTGAAGGTACTCGCAGGACTCGTTACTCGGCGAATCTCCCAGCTTGGACTCGCACAGTGACGAGTCCAATGGAATTCAATGTCAATAAGCTTGACTCGTCACAGATACCCGCTGTCAGCAGCGAGTCTGAGCGAGTCTACGATTCCGAGTCCTACGAGTCTACGATTCCGAGTCCTGTATACTGTATTCGGGAGTCGGACTCTCGAATACAGAATCTGTTATGTTGCGAGTCAGCACAGCGTGCGTGTTAGGTCAGAAAACTTGTGAAGATAGCCAATCATAGTCAGTAATGGCATAGCAAAGTTGGTTGTGTCAGGACTATGATTGGCTGCTGTCCATCGTGATGCCTATGTCATGTATGACAGGCAAGGCAGTATATAAGGCTTGTCCCCGCCATTTTGGGCACATTCCTGAGACGATCTGACCTAGTATAGGGAGAGAGAGATATATGCTGGAGCAGATCAGGGATTGTCAGTGTAGGGAAGATTCCTTTTATTAACCCAAAAAGCTCTTCTGAGAGCTAGGAGGAGGACGGAGTAGTGCTGTGTAGGCAGGCAGGCAGGGAGGGAAGGAAGGAGAAGCCTTAGAGTGCACACAGGACGGACCTCATAGCTTAGCTTACTCACTCAGCTTTGCTAACAGCTGCAGTCAGAGGCTTAGCTGAGGTGCTGTTTCCTTTTTGTTTTTGCACCAGATCGATTTTTGTTCCTAATAAGCCATAGAGCGTTATTTTTTCTGTGGCAGACCAGTGTGTTGCTGCTAGCACGTACTCCACCTTAGGGAGTGTAGTGTGCGGCTTCACTGCCAAGTGTGAGAGCGCACACTTACCCCGCCAGCAAGTGACGCATTCAGCTAACCTAACCACATCTCGGTGGCTGTGCGCACTTCAAACCAATTTTTTTAGGGAGTGTAGTGTGCGGCTTCACTGCCAAGTGTGAGAGCGCACACTTACCCCGCCAGCAAGTGACGCATTCAGCTAACCTAACCACATCTCGGTGGCTGTGCGCACTTCAAACCAATTTTTTTAGGGAGTGTAGTGTGCGGCTTCACTGCCAAGTGTGAGAGCGCACACTTACCCCGCCAGCAAGTGACGCATTCAGCTAACCTAACCACATCTCGGTGGCTGTGCGCACTTCAAACTAATTTTTTTAGGGAGTGTAGTGTGCGGCTTCACTGCCAAGTGTGAGAGCGCACACTTACCCCGCCAGCAAGTGACGCATTCAGCTAACCTAACCACATCTCGGTGGCTGTGCGCACTTCAAACCAATTTTTTTAGGGAGTGTAGTGTGCGGCTTCACTGCCAAGTGTGAGAGCGCACACTTACCCCGCCAGCAAGTGACGCATTCAGCTAACCTAACCACATCTCGGTGGCTGTGCGCACTTCTAACCAATTTTTTTAGGGAGTGTAGTGTGCGGCTTCACTGCCAAGTGTGAGCGCGCACACTTACCCCGCCAGCAAGTGACGCATTCAGCAAACCTAACCACATCTCGGTGGCTGTGCGCACTTGAAACTAATTTTTTTAGGGAGTGTAGTGTGCGGCTTCACTGCCAAGTGTGAGCGCGCACACTTACCCCGCCAGCAAGTGACGCATTCAGCAAACCTAACCACATCTCGGTGGCTGTGCGCACTTGAAACTAATTTTTTTAGGGAGTGTAGTGTGCGGCTTCACTGCCAAGTGTGAGAGCGCACACTTACCCCGCCAGCAAGTGACACATTCAGCTAACCTAACCACATCTCGGTGGCTGTGCGCACTTGAAACTAATTTTTTTAGGGAGTGTAGTGTGCGGCTTCACTGCCAAGTGTGAGAGCGCACACTTACCCCGCCAGCAAGTGACGCATTCAGCTAACCTAACCACATCTCGGTGGCTGTGCGCACTTCAAACCAATTTTTTTAGGGAGTGTAGTGTGCGGCTTCACTGCCAAGTGTGAGAGCGCACACTTACCCCGCCAGCAAGTGACGCATTCAGCTAACCTAACCACATCTCGGTGGCTGTGCGCACTTGAAACTAATTTTTTTAGGGAGTGTAGTGTGCGGCTTCACTGCCAAGTGTGAGCGCGCACACTTACCCCGCCAGCAAGTGACGCATTCAGCAAACCTAACCACATCTCGGTGGCTGTGCGCACTTGAAACTAATTTTTTTAGGGAGTGTAGTGTGCGGCTTCACTGGCAAGTGTGAGCGCGCACACTTACCCCGCCAGCAAGTGACGCATTCAGCTAACCTAACCACATCTCGGTGGCTGTGCGCACTTCAAACCAATTTTTTTAGGGAGTGTAGTGTGCGGCTTCACTGCCAAGTGTGAGAGCGCACACTTACCCCGCCAGCAAGTGACGCATTCAGCTAACCTAACCACATCTCGGTGGCTGTGCGCACTTCTAACCAATTATTTTAGGGAGTGTAGTGTACGGCTTCACTGCCAAGTGTGAGCGCGCACACTTACCCCGCCAGCAAGTGACGCATTCAGCAAACCTAACCACATCTCGGTGGCTGTGCGCACTTGAAACTAATTTTTTTAGGGAGTGTAGTGTGCGGCTTCACTGCCAAGTGTGAGCGCGCACACTTACCCCGCAACACCTAACTCCAACTCGGTGACTGTGCATTCGTCTACAATGTGTCAAAAAAAAACAATTACCAAAAAGGATGTTGCAAAGGGACAGGGACGAGCTCGTGGCCGCAGCAGTCTTGCCCAAGAAGGCACTGGTACAAGTACACAGCCTAGGATTGATAGAACGTCCTTTTTTCTACCTAGAAATCCCAGTACTCAAAGAAAACATGTGTTGAGGCCGGATGAGCATGACAAGATAACATCTTGGATGGCTCAGACGCCCTCGACCACTGGTTCTTGCAGTACGCAATCATCCGTGGCAAGACATTCTAGTGTCGCTACAGACAATGCAGCGCCATCCAATCCTCAAAGTCGTCATATTGCCTCAACCCATCGGCAGCCAGAGGAAAATTTGGATATGGACCTTGGTCACTCGGATGACTTATTCGGTTCTTATCAAGGGGTTTCTTTGTCACTGCCTGACGAGATACTTGAAGTAGACGAAATGTCTACTCATGGCCAAAGTTTGGAAGTAGCGCGTCCTGAGGAAAGACACTTTCACGAAATGCAAACAGTATCTCAGGAGGTGGATGATGATGAGGATGATGAGACACACATCTCATCTGGCCAGCCTGCTGTCAGTTTATCCAGAATCCTTTGAACTGGAAGGGGTGGATGATGACACCACAGATCCTACCTGGATTGCTGAATTGCATAGCCAAGAGAGCAGCCAGGAGGACGAAAGTGGCTATGTACCACTGGCAAAATCACAAAGGCGTACTGTCTCCAGAACACAAACTGTGAGAACAGTTGCCCAAATAGCGTCAACTGTGGCACAAACTGTGCCAACTGTTGCACAAACTGCAAACACAGTTGCCCAAAATGTGTCCACAGTTGGTGTTGAACAGAGTCATCCTCCTCTTCCTCCAATTAAAAATAAAGGACGAACAGCCAGTGTGTGGCAATTTTTTAAGGATAGCCCAACAGTACCAAATATGGTTATCTGTAAGATGTGCCAGGCAAGGCTTAGCAGAGGCACGGTAAAAGGAAACCAGAGCACCAGCAGTATGCGCAAGCATATGTCTCTTAAGCACCCAATTCAGTGGGCACCCTATCAGGGTTCAAAATCAGTGCCTTCTGATCCAAACACTTCCAGGCCACCTCAGATACATCCTTCACCAGCAAGTGTTCAGGCTTCAGCTCCTGCTCAAGCGTACTCCTCCCAAGGTGCTTTACAAGACAGACATGACAGTAGTCAATCCTCTTGTCAGTCTGGTCCAAACGTGCAGTTGTCTGTGCCACAGCTGTATGAAAGACAGCGGAAGTTCCAACCGACACACCCATATTCCCAAAAAGTGACTGCGAAAATAGCCAAGTTGTTAGCTGTGGAAATGCTGCCGTTTAGGCTTGTGGGTACAGAGTCTTTTCGGGAGTTGATGGCTGAGGCAGCACCACGATACTCTGTACCCAGCCGGTACTTTTTCTCACGTAGTGCCGTTCCCGCCTTACACCAGCACGTGGTTAACAACTTAAATCGTGCTTTAACAAATGCTGTCACCGCAAAAGTCCACCTAACAACGGACACGTGGACAAGTAGTTGTGGACAGGGCAGATACATTTCACTAACGGCTCACTGGATCAACCTGGTGGAGAGTGTCCCAACTTCTAAAACTGTACCATCTGACATACTTCCAACTCCACGAATAGCGGGCCCAACATCATTCCGGGTGTCTGCCTCCTCATATATGTCCAGTGCCCAATCTGCTTCTGCCACTTCCTTGTCCACTGCTGAGCCTCAAGCACCATCACGTCCGAGTTGGGAGCTTTGCAGTACTGCTTCTGCAAGGCGACAACAGGCTCTTCTGAAGCTTATCTGCCTAGGTGACACACGTCACACTGCAACAGAGTTGTGGAAAGGTCTCAAGCAACAGACCGATGAGTGGCTGGCCCCACTGGAACTACAACCAGGTCTAGTTGTGAGCGATAATGGTGCAAACCTTGTGGCGGCAATAAAGCACGGTAAACTTGTACATGTGCCTTGCATGGCTCATGTCCTGAACCTGGTAGTTCAGAAATTCCTCAAAATATACCCAGAGTTATCTGAGCTACTGGATAAGGTGAGGCGAATTTGCGCCCACTTTAGACATTCGTCCACAGCAGCTGCAAGTCTTTCTGCCCTTCAAATCCAATTTAACTTGCCGAAACACAGGCTAATTTGCGACATGCCTACGCGATGGAACTCCACCTTCCATATGCTGGCAAGGTTTAATGAGCAGCAGAAGGCAATAGCGGAATTTCAGCTGCAACATGCCCGTCAACCTGGAAGTCATACCACATACATCAGTACTTTCGAGTGGGTCTGGATCGCTGACCTTTGCGAGTTGCTGGATAACTTCGAATACTGTACCAAACTTGTCAGTGGGGATCAGTCGATTATAAGTCTCACCATCCCCATGCTCTGCCTGCTCCAAGAATCCCTATTGAATCTCAAAACAGATGCTTTGAGAGCACAGCGGATGGCTATGGAGCCAGAATTGAACATCGCTGATCCTAGCCACCCTAGCCAATATCAGCAGGCTACATTGGTTCAGGAAGATGGTGATGAGGGTGATGATGAAGAAGATTTATTTTTCTCTGGTACTGATGTGAACCCTGATGGGACTCCCAACCCTACGTTTATGTCGGTACAGCATGGGTGGGCTGAAGAGGAGGAGGCGGACACCGATTTAGAGGCCACGACGCGTAGTGATCTTCATTCTGTTGTAACCGAGGAGATGAGTCTTTGCAGCTTAGCACACATGGCTGAAGTAATGTGTCAATGTGTCTCCAAAGATCCACGCGTCATACACATCTATGACAGCGACCTCTACTGGTTGTCAACGTTTTTGGACCCACGGTACAAAGACAAATTTCAGTCGCTGCTGTCGCACTCATCCAGGGGCTTAACGATGGATCATGTAAAGAGGGTTCTTCTTGATATTTTGCTGGCAATATCAGCGTCTGAATCCGCTATACATCGAAGAACCAGCTCTTTCCAACAGCAGCCTTTGGTTGGGACACAAACGCCATCAATGACAAGAAGAGGTGGGGGTAAGATGTCCGCCAACTGGGCGATGTTCAACAGACCTTCCAATCAAGAACGTAATTTGCCTACGGTGACCTTGAGTAGGAGACAACAATTGTCCAACATGGTGCAGCAGTATCTCAGTGACAGTACCAGCTTCCTAACCGACCCTTCTGTACCCTTTAATTACTGGGTTTCCAAGCTGCACACTTGGACTGAGCTGTCATTGTATGCCTTGGAGGTGCTGGCATGCCCAGCTGCTAGTGTGACATCAGAGCGTGTTTTCAGTGCCGCTGGGGGTATAGTCACTGATAGAAGGTCCCGCCTCACCACAGAAAATGCCGACAGGCTCACTCTAATTAAATTCAACAAGGATTGGATATCATCACAGTTCCTAAGCCCTCCTGACGACAGTACACAATCCTAGATTAACCTAATCATAATTTATATGATTGGGATATTGCGCTGTTAACAATATGCCCATTTTGGACAGGAATTAATGACAAGTCCCGTAGCTCTGTTGATTTCATTCGGCACCCAGTCCAAGCAATAATATGCTATGGGCCAAGCGCCCTGCTTTATGTAAAAAAATACTTTATTAAGCCCTTTGGGCTAATTTTTTGAGGCACCAAGCCTAGGACTGCATAGTTGGCCTTGCTTCTTCTATGCTCCTAGTCCAAGCAATAATAAGCCACAAAGGCTAACAAGCTTATCTTGTTTTGGGAGACAACCTGGCTAACAAGCTTTTTATGGCCCTTAGGCCTACATTTATACCAAAAATGGGAAACAGCCCCTTGGGCTAATTTTTCGAGCCACACAGGCTAACAAGCTTATCATGGTTTGGGAGACACCCTGGCTAACAAGCTTTTTATGGCCCTTAGGCCTACATTTATACCAAAAATGGGAAACAGCCCCTTGGGCTAATTTTTTGAGCCACCCAGGCTAACAAGCTTATCATGGTTTGGGAGACACCCTGGCTAACAAGCTTTGTATGGCCCTTAGACCTACATTTATACCAAAAATGGGAAACAGCCCCGTGGGCTAATTTTTCAAGCCACACAGGCTAACAAGCTTATCATGGTTTGGGAGACACCCTGGCTAACAAGCTTTTTATGGCCCTTAGGCCTACATTTATACCAAAAATGGGATACAGCCCCTTGGGCTAATTTTTTGAGCCACCCAGGCTAACAAGCTTATCATGGTTTGGGAGACACCCTGGCTAACAAGCTTTGTATGGCCCTTAGGCCTACATTTATACCAAAAATGGGAAACAGCCCCTTGGGCTAATTTTTCAAGCCACACAGGCTAACAAGCTTATCATGGTTTGGGAGACACCCTGGCTAACAAGCTTTTTATGGCCCTTAGGCCTACATTTATGCCAAAAATGGGATACAGCCCCTTGGGCTAATTTTTTGAGCCACCCAGGCTAACAAGCTTATCATGGTTTGGGAGACACCCTGTCTAACAAGCTTTGTATGGCCCTTAGACCTACATTTATACCAAAAATGGGAAACAGCCCCTTGGGCTAATTTTTCGAGCCACACAGGCTAACAAGCTTATCATGGTTTGGGAGACACCCTGGCTAACAAGCTTTTTATGGCCCTTAGGCCTACATATATACCAAAAATGAGAAACAGCCCCTTGGGCTAATTTTTTGAGCCACCCAGGCTAACAAGCTTATCATGGTTTGGGAGACACCCTGGCTAACAAGCTTTGTATGGCCCTTAGACCTACATTTATACCAAAAATGGGAAACAGCCCCTTGGGCTAATTTTTCGAGCCACACAGGCTAACAAGCTTATCATGGTTTGGGAGACACCCTGTCTAACAAGCTTTTTATGGCCCTTAGGCCTACATTTATACCAAAAATGGGAAACAGCCCCTTGGGCTAATTTTTTGAGCCACCCAGGCTAACAAGCTTATCATGGTTTGGGAGACACCCTGGCTAACAAGCTTTTTATGGCCCTTAGGCCTACATTTATACCAAAAATGGGAAACAGCCCCTTGGGCTAATTTTTCCAGGCACCAATCCTATGCCTGCATCGTGGGCGTTGCTTGGACTATCATCCTGCTGGAGCCTGTTGAAGGGTCCCACTGTACGCTCCATACAAAACGCGTAGACGCGATGTGTAGCATGTAGACGTCCCAGCCTCTCACATGTGTGTTCATAGTCTTGTTGCCATAGCGAGGCATAAAGTAACCCCCCAAACACAGGCACTGTTTGTCAGCAACAGTTGTATGTGGAGTCATGATTTGACACTTAGTAACCAAGGTGACTTCATGCGCCATGCGGGCCGTAAAGTACTTGCTAATGATGCTCTCTCCCCTGTTCCCCACGCCAAATGTCTCGGGGTAATCCTTGACTCCTCCCTCTCCTTCAAGCCCCACCTGTAGTCCCTAACCAAGTCCCTGTGACTCCAACTCAAAAATATTTAACCAATTCGGTCGTTCCTCAATCCTGACACTGCTGAAACACTCATAAATGCCCTCATCATCTCCCGCCTTGACTACTGCAACCTCCTTCGCATAGGTCTCCCTGCCAACTCTCTTGCACCTCTCCAATCTATACTAAACTCTGCTGCCCGACTAATCCATCTGTCCTCACGCTACTCCCCTGCCTACCCCCTCTGCCAAGCCGTTCACTGGCCCCTCCGGCCCACAGAGAGCTCACTTTAAAACACTGACCATCACATTCAAAGCCTTACACAACCTATCCCCACCATACATCTCCGACATGATCTCCCGATACCATCCCTCACGCAACCTGCGTTCATCCCAAGAACTTGTCCTACAGTCCACCCTCATCTCCTCTTCCCACAACCGCATACAGGATTTCTCCCGGTCATCCGCCATGCTATGGAACTCCCTGCCCCACCTCATCAGTCAGTCGCCTACCCTCTGAACCTTAAAGATACTTCTAAAGACTCACCTCTTCCGACAGGCCTACAACCTGCCATGAGACCCCGCTACACGCCCCACGACCGACACCTTCCCCACCCTATTGTATCCCCACCCACCCCTCGTAGAATGTGAGCCCACGCGTACAGGGTCCTCTACTATTGTACCTGTATGACCTTATTGTCTATGTTTATTGTACTTGTCCTTCTCTACCTTTTCCTCATGTAAAGCGCCATGGAACCTATGGGCGCTATATAAATAAATAATTATAATAATTATGATGACTTGAAGCCCAACCACAAAAAAAAACTCCACATTCATTCCTTGAAAAAAGACAGACACAAAGCTGGTTTTTAAAACTGTGTTTAAAAAAAAAAAAATGGCAGCACTGTTTGGACATTCCCAAAAATACTACCTTTTACAATTAAGGTAACAACAACAACAACAACAAATGGAGCCCTACAGGTCCTGGTAGGTGGGCTGTCCGTCCTGCAAAAGGTCAAGGGCCCCACGTATGGCCTGGCCGAACCCTTCAGGGTGGATCCTCTGAACAGGTGTAGGGAACGGTGGTAGGTCCCTGTTAGCTGGCCACTGGCAGTGAGGCAAAGCCCTGTGGGGTGGCACATGGCTGTCCCGTGTTGTGGGCCTGCCTAGCCTGTTAGAGTTTATTTTCCACCCATCCAAATATTGGAACACATCACCTGGGTCGTTATTTGGCTGACAGGCTTCCAGCACTATCTGTAATGCTGACCTTGCCCGCAGTAGCCTGTCAAATGGAATATTATCCATGAATGGTATAATACTGCGGGCAAAGTCAGCATTACTCTGTTGCACACTTAAATGTGCTGACCCCGGGATCGGACCATAAGCTGGGCCTGCCGCTAGTGGCGTCGGTGGTGGTGCTGGCCCTGCCGCTGGTGGTGGCGGTGGTGGTGCTGGCCCTGCCGCTGGTGGTGGCGGTGGTGGTGCTGGCCCTGCCGCTGGTGGGGGCGGTGGTGGTGCGGACCCTGCCGCTGGTGGCGGTGGTGGTGGTGGTGGCGGGGACGGCGGTGGTGGTGTTGATGGCCCTGCCGCTGGTGGCGGCGGTGGTGGTGCTGGCCCTGGCGCTGCTGGCGGCGATGCTGGTGGTGGTGGTGGCGGCGGCGACGGCGGTGGTGGTGGTGGCGCCGGCCGTGGTGGTGGTGGTCGGTTTTCTCCACGCCGCCTTCTGTTTGGCGGTGGAGGGTTAACAGCACGCCGCCCTCTGTAGTAAGCTTCTCTGTGGGTAAAGTAAAAAAAAATTTGGTGAATGCATTGCATTTGGAAACAAAAACATAGGTCAAACATTAAGTTGCACGCTTTTTAGACTCTGTGTATCTGTGTATTCTTAATCAGATATTTGTTATTATTATGAAAGAATAACCAACTGTACATAACATAAAGGAATACGTGACTTTCTTTGCTAATTCCATACTAATACATAATTTTTCACCCCCTGATTAACACCCCCCCCCCCCCCATCCCATCTAATCTAGACGATCAATAACACCAATGGTTCACATGAAAAAAAAAAGTCCCCTGACTTCACTTTTAACTTGACATACTTAATTCACAAAACTTTTTTCTTATATCATCTATATAAAGCAGGGAAGGGGTTGAAAGGTATACACGATATATATATATAATCTATTTATATAATCGGGAGTTTGAAATTCCGGCACTGTAGCCGAATCCCAAACTCCTTAGCGTCACTGCGAGCGGAGACGCGTATGCGCCTTCGCGAGCCGCAGACGCTTAACTCACACAGCCGCTATAGCGTTTTCTCGAGCGGCCTCGCGCCCTCCGCTCACAGCAAGACCTGCGCCCCTCACAGCGCCCAATCCGCCCCGGCATGCTGGCATTTGTACTTCCCCCGTCTGTGCACCCACAGGTCTTAGCAGATCACTGATGCTGACAGCGGGGGGGGACAACACAGACAATCAAATCAGGAGGAGGTCAGTGTCAGGAGGAGATGACAGCCGCCCGCCGGGGCCTGTGACACTGCAGAGGTCACAGCGGGGCTGTGTGTGCGGACAACGGGGAGGCCGGGGGCTACGGACGTACCGGACACGTCCTCTGCTCCTGGAGATGTGCCGCGGTTCCGCGCTCGCAGCGTATCTGACGCAGGAGCCGCGCTCACCACGCCCACACCACGCCCTCTGCCAAACAACCCACACCTCTCACTAACCTCCTGCAGCTAACCACACCCCATGTTTACCTTTGCCATGATGTCATTTAGCTGCGGCCGCTATCTTTAATAAGGTCAGTAATGATGGCAGTAATCGGATCTCTGCTCCCTCTAGCACGCCCCAACACTGTAGCACCATCTATTAACCCTATTCTCATCACCTATATACTCTGCTACCCACTGAGCCGCCTGTATACTCTGCTACCCACAGACCCGCCTGTATACTCTGCTACCCACAGACCCGCCTGTATACTCTGCTACCTCAGACCCGCCTGTATACTCTGCTACCCACAGACCCGCCTGTATACTCTGCTACCCACAGAGCTGTCTTTATACTCTGCTACCCACAGACCCGCCTGTATACTCTGCTACCCACAGAGACGCCTGTATACTCTGCTACCTCAGACCCGCCTGTATACTCTGCTACCCACAGACCCGCCTGTATACTCTGCTACCCACAGAGCCGTCTTTATACTCTGCTACCTCAGACCCGCCTGTATACTCTGCTACCCACAGACCCGCCTGTATACTCTGCTACCTCAGACCCGCCTGTATACTCTGCTACCTCAGACCCGCCTGTATACTCTGCTACCCACAGACCCGCCTGTATACTCTGCTACCTCAGACCCGCCTGTATACTCTGCTACCCACAGACCCGCCTGTATACTCTGCTACCCACAGAGCCACGTGTATACTCTGCTACCCACAGAGCCGAAATGGAACCTAATGTATATATTAATAAATAATACTAAATGTACACAACAGTGCTGCAGACACATACCTTGGCATACGGGCCACCGGGTGAAGGAAGGACAGCCGGTCGTAAAAGTGGTAGTGGTTCAGCAATGGAGCGGCTCCCGGTTGTCTCTCTGAGTACTGCCGGTACTGCTTCTTATGCTGGTCCCGGCAGCTCCTCCACCGTTTTTTAAGATGGTCAACTGTGAAATGATTTGAAACCGGGTTTAGAGATGTGTAATATTTGAAACAACAAAAGTATGTGTACAAATCAACAATAACATTTTATTCATTTTGTGTGTGTAATGTGTATACAAGGCACAGTGACACGACAGTGTGGAACATCATCAACAGCATTACGGACATTGAGCTCACGTGGCCACAATCACAAATGAGGCAGGACACATGTCAACGCATAGAGAATGTAATAGTGCGGGCACCAGACTCTGGTCATTAGTGGTATTTATATACACCCAACCCCTTGGCCGAAAGAGCCAGGAGGATCAGACATTAAACTCATTGTACTGTAGTGACCCCATCCAAATATAGGCAACTATGCGGTGGAGCATGATAACACATTCAGGGTCCTGTATACCCTGCTATGGGGGCCCTGTATTCCCACTGCTGGGGGCCCTGTAAACCCACTGGGCCACTGTCTACCCACTGCTGGGGGCCCTGTATACCCACTGCTGGGGGGGCCTGTACACACACTGAGGGCCCTGTATACAGGGACTGACTGGCACCCTACAGTTTGGGTCGCAACCCTCCCTCACCGGCCCGACACAGGTGAGGACGGGGGGTGGGGGGGGGGTGATGACTGGCGGCCGCCTCACAGTCACCGCAGCTCCCGCATTCTCCTATGGCTCGCTCCCAGCCGCAGCCTCGCGCTCCTCACAGCCGCTCGCTAACAGTCGCAGCCGCACGCCACTCACAGACGCTCACTCCCGGACGCAGCCGCGTGCTGATGACGTCATCGCGCGGCCAGGAGCTTCCGTTTCCGCCTGCTGCTTCAGGGACATGCGGATTATTCATGCTCCTGCAGCCGCATGACCCGTGGCACCTGGGCCAGTCCGCCCCTGCCTGTATACCACAATATGGGGGCATGTATACCCATCTGGGGGCCTGTATACTCTGCAGGGGGAGGTGTATACTCTGCTGGGGGGCTGTCTACCAGTGATAGCCGCTGTATACCAGGATGGCGGTCAATATGTTTTCATAGTTTTTGGGGGCAAAAATAGGGGGGTCGGCTTATACACGGGTCGGCTTATACACGAGTATATATACAGTAAATGCAATATATAACGTGTGAACTCATTTAACTTACTTAGATTGCTCTGTTCCTCATGGTCACTCCGATGGAACGCAGGGAACATCTCTTGGGCGATCTCTCTCCAGGCTGTATTAATTTGGGTCGTATCCCCATAGTCAGGATCTGTAGAGAGCCATAGAAATGGACGAGCCTCCACAAGTGCAATAAGACGCAGTGTGTTCACCGTGCCACGTCCTGCTGCCATGATTGCACTGATGAATGGATTGCTCTGTGTGTGCGCCTGTCAGCGCGACTCGCTTCCTGTTTCCTTAAAGCATGGTGTGTGCTGGAGAATCGCTTCCCTCGCATCATCGGCTACAAGCCTCAAAATAAGAGAAAAACCAGCGAGTTTGGACTCGCACACTTTCAGAGACACATCAGCGAGTTGTAAATGTCATTATTCGCTATTACTCGGGTCCCTATTCATTAACAATGGACTCGCTGGACTCGCAACGAGTCCCGAGTCCTTGACTCGGACTCGTTGGGGTCTTGCGATTCCGAGTCTTTTAGGACTCGCCCATCTCTAGTTTTTGCCACTTTGCCAAAATCGCTTTGGAGATGTCACACGTAGCGATGTTGCGTGCAACCTCCGGCGATCTGGCGTTCCGTAAATCGCCTGAACAAGACCGGAAGCGATCTTGCCTCTCCACATCGCCAAGTCACACAGCACAACCACATCAGCGCTCCAGAGGCCTAGAGCTGCCGCCACGCGCCGCGGGGATGAAGGGGGCAGGTGCCCATGGGGCTGCACAGGCAGTCCGTTCGCAGACCTGCACTGCCTGTGCTCCATGCATTGCTCAGAGAGCCCAGATCTGCCATGTCCTGGTGAGTCCAGAGAAAAATTGTCCTGTCTGTAAACTTTCCTGGCTTTCCCTGGAATTGAAGTGAGGGCTGCTTCCTCCTCTCCACCCTATACAGACCCCTTCTAGCTCCCCCTCTTCCTACTTTAGCCCTAACCCTCAACCAATGCGCTCCCTCTGCATGTTTACAAATACCCCCCAGGTCTACCATCCCCTATTAACTCCCTCCCCGAATGTCATGTGGCCATTCCACCTTAGGGGTTCCCTGGCCTTTCTTAACCTTCTGCAGCCCACCCCATAGAGGGATTAATGAGGAGCTTAAAGCAGTAAGATTGGGCAAAGAATAATGTCCCCCAATAATCTATTATAATAAAACCCTAAGGCTACTTCCGTCAGGATGTAACGGTATGCTACGTCACATCCTGGCTGAAGTAGCCTGTACACCCACTCTGGGTGTTCTAATATGGCCGCACTTCCAAAGCCCCACTCCCGCCATTGGTACAAGCTGCAGCCCCACACACCCTCCCCACTCCTCCACACACCCTCCGACACACACCCTCCGACACACACACACACACCCTCCGACACACACACCTCCATGCACTGTCGGCTATACTTGCCACCGGCCCTGCATCTTCCCTGCCGCCGCCTGGATCCTCTTGCCGCCGACCGCAGTCCTCCGTTCCGCCGACATGTCGCCGCCCCCGGAGGACTGGATCCAATATGGCGTCCGGGAAGTCTTGCAAGAGTTCCCGGACGCCATTTTGGAAGAAACATGTCGCCGGCATGGAGGGCTGGAGCCAAGATGGTGGGGACGGCGGAGCGAGAATGTGGCGGCGGGGAAGACGATGGCCCGGTAGTTAGTATGGCAGGCAGAGTGCCTCCGTCCTCTGCTGATCACTGAGCCTCCGCACTGCGCTGACCACTCAGCCTCTGCACTGCGCTGACCACTGAGCCTCCGCACTGCGCTGACCACATCTGCCTCCGCATTGCACTAACCACTCTGCCTCTGCACTGCGCTGACCACTCTGCCTCTGCACTGCGCTGACCACTCTGCCTCCGCTCTGCGCTGACCACTCTGACTCCGCTCTGCGCTGACCACTTTGCCTCCGCTCTGCGCTGACAACTCTGCCTCCGCTTTGCGCTGACCACTCTGCCTCCGCACTGCGCTGACCACTCTGCCTCCGCACTGCGCTGACCACTCTGCCTCCGCACTGCGCTGACCTCTGAGCCTCCGCACTGAGCTGACCACTGAGCTGACCACTGAGCCTCCGCTCTGTGCTGACCACTGAGCCTCCGCTCTGCGCTGAGCACTGAGCCTCCGCACTGCGCTGACCACTGAGCCTCCGCACTGTGCTGACCACTGAGCCTCTGCACTGCGCTGAACACACTGCTTCCGCTCTGCGCTGACCACTCTGCCTCTGCTCTGCACTGACCACTCTGCCTCCTCTCTGCGCTGACCACTCTGCCTCCGCTCTGCGCTGACCACTCTGCCACCATGTACACTGATAACCACTGAGTCACCCTGTACAGTGCTAACCACTGAGCCACCGTATACAGTGCTAACCACTAAGCCACCATACTCTGCTAACCACTGAGCGACCATATACTGTGCTAATCACTGAGCCACCATACATTGCAAAACTCTGAGCCACCATACAATACTAACCACTGAACCACCATACTGTGCTAACCACTGAGCCACCGTGCAGTGCTAACCACTGAGCCACCGTACAGTGCTAACCACTGAGCCACCGTATACTCTGCTAACCACTGAACCCCTGTATACTCTGCTAACCACTGAGCTGCCATAAAGTCTGCTAACCACTGAGCCACCGTACAGTGCTAACCACTGAGCCACCGTACAATACTAACCACTGGACCACCATACTGTGCTAACTACTGAGCCACCGTGCAGTGCTAACCACTGAGCCACCATACAGTTCTAACCACTGAGCCACCGTACAGTGCTAATCACTGAGCCACCGTATACTCTGCTAACCACTGAGCCGCCGTAAAGTCTGCTAAGCACTCTGCTGCGGGCAGGAGGGGTCGGGGAACAGCGGTCGGGTGCGGGCAGGAAGGCCCCCTCCTGCCCGCACCTGGCCGCTGTTCCCCGGCCCCATCCTGCCCGCACCAGGCCGCTCTTTCCCGGCCCCCTCCTGCCCGCACCCGGCCGCTCTTCCCTGGCCCCCTCCTGCTCGCTGTCCCCTGACCCCTTCCTGCCCGCACCCGGCCACTGTCCCCCGAACCCTCCTGACTGCACCTGCCCGTTGTCCCCTCCTGGACTCCGGCACCGCTGTTCACTTGGACCGCTGTACATGGGTACTGCTGTAGGTATCTATTATAATAAAACACTAATGGCCCCTTTACATGCAGCTACAGGTGACAGGTTTTCCACAGGTAACTTACTGGTTGCAGTGAAATCATGGAGACAAAGTTCCATTTGTACACATCACCAAGATACAACTATGTCTCCATGATTTCACTGCAACCAGTAAGTTACCTGTGGAAAACCTGTCACCTGTAGCTGCGTGTAAAGGGGCCATAAGGGTACCTTTACACGCCGCCACTGCGTGGTAGCAACTGCCTGGCAATGGGGATTTTTGTTGCTGTTGCGTTGAAATTGCTACGAAGTTGCGGCGTGTAATTTGGGAAAGTGATCGGGTTTCTCGCAGTTGCTTCGGGTAGCTGTTTCCGAGCCGTGTTCAAAAATCCAAGGCAACACAAAGAGAGAATTGCCATAGTAGTGGCATGTAAACGGGGGACAGGGATGGAATCAGCGTCACCTAGTGATTTCCCAGGGGTGTGCCACAGCTTCATGAATACCGCGCCCTATCAGTGATGATTGGTGGGGGCTACTGTGTTACGATTAGCTGTCCCTGCACAGGGCGCCATATTTAAAGAGCTGTCCATTCACACTACACAATTGCAATGGCGTCATGTATTAGCCAGCCTTCCTGCGCAGGCTGCCCAATCATGATGGTATTGCGTTGTCCTATCAGCGTGTTAGTGTCACAGAATACACAACTCTGTCACGCCTATGTTCTTGCGGCGCTAAAGATGTACGCCCATATTCCTTTGTTGATAGCAGCGTGTGAGGCGGCGACAGTATTCAACAGCAAGTTATCCGCAGGATCTGTAGGAACTTCCGGGGAACCACGATACCTTGAGTTGGCAACGCAAATGGCGGCGTGTACATGCGGTATCGGCGATCATTAGCAACCGTTAAAAATGTGCGCGTGCACGTACGGTTGATACCGGTTGCCAGGGATAGTGGTGGCGTGTAAAGGTACCTTAAGGCAACTTCCGTCACGATGTAACGGTATGGTACGTCACATTCTGACTGAAGTTGCCTGTATACCCGCCCTGGGTGCTCCAATATGGCCGCCCGTTGCCGGGAGCGGGGGCTTCCAAAGCCCTGCGCTGACCACTGAGCCTCCGCACTGCGCTGACCACTGAGCCTCCGCACTCCGCTGACCACTCTGCCTCCGCACTGCGCTGACCACTCTGCCTCCGGACTGCGCTGACCACTCTGCCTCGCGCGACCACTCTGCCCCGCTCTGCGCTGACCAGTCTGCCACCATATACACTGCTAACCACTGAGTCACCTTATACAGTGCTAACCAATGAGCCACCATACTGTGCTACACACTGAGCCACCATACAATACTAACCACTGAACCACCATACTGTGCTAACCACTGAGCCACCATATACTCTGCTAACCACTGAGCTGCCGTAAAGTCTGCTAAACACTGAGCCACCGTACAGTGTTAACCACTGAACCACCGTACAATACTAACCACTGAACCACCATACTGTCCTAACCACTGAGCCACCATGCAGTGCTAACCACTGAGCCACCATACAGTGCTAATCACTGAGCCGCTGTACAGTGCTAATCACTGAGCCACCATATACTCTGCTAACCACTGAGCCCCTGTATACTCTGCTAACCACTGAGCCACCGTACAGTGCTAACCATTGATCCACCGTACAATACTAACCACTGAGCCACCATGCAGTGCTACACACTGAGCCATCGTATAGTGCTAATCACTGAGCCCCAGTATACTCTGCTAACCACTGAGCCGCCGTATAGTCTGATAACCACTGGCCGCTCCTTCCCGACCCACTCCTGCCCGCACCCCGCTGCTCTTCCCCGGCCCCCTCCTGCCCGCACCCGGCCGCTCTTCCCCGGCCCACTCCTGCCCGCACCCGGACACTCTTCCCTGGCACCCTCTTGCCCGCACCCGGCCGCTCTTCCCGGCCCCCTCCTGCCCGCACTCCGCGCTCTTCCCCAGCCCCCTCCTGCCCGCACCCGGCCGCTCTTCCCCGGCCCCCTCCTGCCCGCACCCAGCTGCTGTCTCCCGGCCCCTCCTGACCGCACCCGCCCGTTGTCCCCTCCTGGACTCCGGCATCGCTGCACACTTGCACCGCTGCAGATCGGTACTGCTGTAGGTATCTATTATAATAATACCCTAAGGCAACTTCCGTCATGATGTAGTGGTATGGTACGTCACATCCTGACTGAAGTTGCCTGTACACCCGCCCCGGGTGCTCCAATATGGCCGCCCGTGGCGGGAGCGGGGGCTTCCAAAGCTCCACTCCCACCATCGGTGCAAGCTGCGGCCCAACATACACTCCGGTCACACTCCCCACTCCTCCACACACCCTCCCACACTACACTTCTCATCACACCACCCCCCTCAGTTGCCACGTCCACACACACACGTCCCCCCCCCTTCCACTGTCCTTGTGCACCCCTCCTCGCTCAGCACCTCCACACTCATACCTCCACTCATACCCCCATGCACTCTGCCTGCCATACTGACCACTGGCCCATCGTCTTCTCCGCCGCCGCCTCCAGGCAATGATCTTCACTCCGCTGCCGACCCCACCATGTTGGCTCCACTCCTCCCGTCCCGGCGACATGTTTCCTCCAAAATGACGTGCGGGAACTGTCGTGAGATCACAGATGCCATCCAAAAAGTCTCGCGAGACTTCCCGGACGCCATCTTGGACGAAATATGTCACCTCCACAGAAGACTGGATCCAGTATGGCGTCCTGGAAGTCTCGTGAGACTTCCCGGACGCTATCTTAAATGCCGCGCTCCATCCTGCTGAGCCTCCATCCTGCCCCCCCTGGCTCCATCCTGCCCCCCGGCTCCATCCTGTAATGTACCGCCATATACTATAGTGCTGCTATACATGTGCTGTAATGTACCGCCATATGCCATAGTGCACCCGTACATATACTGTAATACACTGCCATATACTATAGTGCTGCTATACATGTGCTATACTGTACTGCCATATACTATAGTGTTACTTTACATCTACTCTAATGTACCGCCATATACCATAGTGCTGCTATACATGTGCTGTAATGTATCATCATATACCATAATGTTGCTATACATGTGCTGTAATGTACCGCCATATACTATAGTGCTGCTATACATGTACTGTAATGTACCGCCATATACTATAGTGCTGCTATACATTTACTATAATGTACTGCCATATACTATAGTGCTGCTATACATGTGCTGTAATGTACCGCCATATACTATAGTGCTGCTATACATGTACTGTAATGTACCACCATATACCATAGCGCTGCTATATATATATATATATACTAGCTGTACTACCCTGCTTCGCCCGGGTTAATAACTGCTGTTAACAAAATAGAATGTGTTAACAAAAATGTATCCAGCACACAAAAACCACAAAACAAATCGATAGAAATGCAATTATTAAAAGGCAAAAACTAAGCTAATAGAAGCATTTCACAACATATATTTCAACACCACAGATATTCCACACAGATTTAACTAAATTGGCCAAGTAATGTGAAGTAATCTTCTACTCCTTATTCGAGAGCCTTTTGATAGACGACATTCTTAGTTCTTCCTTTAGGTGCAAAGACGAACAGATTTTTGGCTGTTCCAACTCTTGAAGAGGCCACATAAAGTTGACCATGAGAAAAGCATGGAGATTGTAAATCAATTCCAACTACTTTCAAAGACTGTCCCTGAGCCTTGTTGATGGACATAGCAAATGCCAGTCGAACAGGAAATTGGAGGCGTTTAAAATCAAAAGGCAAATCAGATGGAATAAGAGGAATTGTTGGAATGAAAACATCTTCTCCTGTGGCACATTCTGTCAAAATGGTTGCCTGAATTACATGTGGAAACAGGTTCTTAATCAAGAGTCTCGTTCCATTACACAGCTTTGGGGATCCTCGCTTCCCTCTCCTCAGAAAGTTCATTGGCCCTTGAGGAAGCAGCACTTGTTTTCATGTCTGCAAGCCTCGCTTCCCTCTCCTCAGAAAGTTCATTGGCCCTTGAGGAAGCAGCTCTTGTTTTCATGTCTGCAAGCCTTGCTTCCCTCTCCTCAGAAAGTTCATTGGCCCTTGAGGAAGCAGCTCTTGTTTTCATGTCTGCAAGCCTCGCTTCCCTCTCCTCAGAAAGTTCATTGGCCCTTGAGGAAGCAGCTCTTGTTTTCATGTCTGCAAGCCTCGCTTCCCTCTCCTCAGAAAGTTCATTGGCCCTTGAAGAAGCAGCTCTTGTTTTCATGTCTGCAAGCCTCGCTTCTCTCTCCTCAGAAAGTTCATTGGCCCTTGAGGAAGCAGCTGCTGTTCTCATGTGTGTCAGCCTTGTTTCTCGGTCTTCACATTTTTCACTCACCCGTAATGCAGCTTTTCTTTTTGCATCAGCTGACATTCGTGCCAAGGAACTCCTTTTCTTATGAGGCATTATTGTGGTAAAAATAGTCTGTAACTGGCAGTTTCTAAATCCTCTCACATACAGGTAATGTGACTGACATCAGCCTTTCCTCCAACACACCCTAACTGACATCCTATTACCTCACAGACATCCTATTACCTCACACAAGCTTTACTGAGAATGTCCTTTGTTGTCTATATTAACCAATCAGAGCTCAGATTAACAGTAGCAAAATAGAAGCTGAGCTGTGATTGGTTGCTATTGGCAGCCTGATAAATCCCCAGGCACCAGGAATCCCTCCCCCCTGACAGTATATATTAGCTCACACATACACATAATAGACAGGTCATGTGACTGACAGCTGCCGTATTTCCTATATGGTACATTTGTTTCTCTTGTAGTTTTGCTGCTTATTAATCAGATTTTTATTGTTGAAGGATAATACCAGACTTGTGTGTGTTTTAGGGCGATTATGTGGTGAGGTTGGTGTATGTGTGGTGCAATGTGTGCTGAGGGTGGTATATATGTTCAAGCACGTTGTAGTGTGAGGTGCATTTTGTGTGTGTGTTCATATCCCCCTGTGTGGTGAGTATCCTATGTCGGGGCTCCACCTTAGCAACTGTACGGTATATACTCTTTGGCGGCATCGCTCTCATTCTTTAAGTCCCCCTTGTTCACATCTGGTAGCTGTCAATTTGCCTACAACACATTTCCTTTCACTTTTTCCCCATTATGTAGATAGGGCCAAAATTGTTTGGTGAACTGGAACGCTCAGGGTTAAAATTTCGACTCACAACATAGCCTATGACGCTCTTGGGGTACAGACGTGTGACTATGCAAAATTTTGTGGCTATAGCTGACAGCTGTCGATTTTCCTCCAACACTTTTCCTTTCCCTTTTTCCCCATTATGTAGATAGGGGCAAAATTGTTTGGTGAACTGGAATGCACAGGGTTAAAATTTCGCCTCACAACATAGCCTATGACGCTCCCGGGTCCAGACGTGTGATTGTGCAAAATTTTGTGGCTATAGCTGACAGCTGTCGATTTTCCTCCCACACTTTTCCATTCACTTTTTCCCCATTATGTAGATAGGGGCAAAATTGTTTGGTGAACTGGAATGCGCGGGGTTAAAATTTCGCCTCACAACATAGCCTATGACGCTCTCGGGGTCCAGACGTGTGACTGTGCAAAATTTTGTGGCTGTAGTTGCGACGGTGTAGATGCCAATCCTGGACATACATACATACATACATACATACACACATATATACATACATACACACATTCAGCTTTACATATTAGATATATATATGTTTGTTTTGATTGTGTCACTATTTTCTGAGACCTGGAATATTGTTATTCATTTTTTGGCTATTTTTTGTGGAGCGAATTAACAATTTTATTGGTATCATTTTGGGATACATATGACATCTTGGTTGCTTCTTACTGCATTTTTTGCTGTGTTGCAGAAATAAAAAAAAAAACACTCGATTTTGGCATTTTTAGTTATTTTTCTGTTACCAATTGAGTTAAATAATTCTATATTTTGATCAGAGTATTATGGATGTAGTGATACCCATATGTGTATTAAAGTACCGTCACACGCCACGATATCACCCGCAATTTTGCAAACAACTCAGGGGTTCGGCGATGTTGAAACCACATCGCAAGTGCGTTGTGGCGTGTGACAGGGTGATTCGACGACGATAAATCGCTAGCGGGGAGTTGACAGGTTTTACAGCACTGCTCTAAAACCAGGCGATATCAACCTCGCGATTTTGCAGGATCGGGCCGTGTGATAGCGCGATAACGATGTTGAGCACAACTTCAGAGATCCTGAAATCAATCCCGTAGGCGTGCCTGAGCATTGTGTTTTCCACACCCCGTCGCGGCGATTGGTGGATACTACTGAGTTCCCATTGGCTGCCCGTGGCCAAAGCGCCATATTTGAATAGCGAAATAGTAGAAAGGGCAAATGCGTAATGTAGTGGCCATCTTGCCAGAGAAGGCTGACCAATGGTGACGCATTTGGGTCGGCCAATCGCAGTGGTAGGGGCGCAGTGAAACACACTCTGGCACGCCTAGCCCTTCGCCGGCGTCAAACAGCACACCCACATCGCTGATGTGGTTGTGCTGTGTGACTTGGCGATGTGGAGAGGCAAGATCGCTTCCGGTCTTGTTCAGGCGATTTACGGAACGCCAGATCGCCGGAGGTTGCACGCAACATCGCTACGTGTGACATCTCCAAAGCGATTTTGGCAAAGTGGCAAAAACGTGGGCGCTCACGTGAAATTGCGGACGATATCGCAGTGATGTTGTGACGTGTAACAGTACCTTTAGGGGACTTGAACCTGCAATTGTCTGATTCTTCGAGATTGTTATTCGCAGCAAAAATCATTATTTCCTCTGAAGCCTGGCCATAGACTAGATATCAAAGGAGCTCCATGATGGCAGACACAGAGATCTTCAACAGACCCCCCATCCTCTATAGCAACTCCTCTTGTTGCAGGTTGTCCAATGGGCACATACAATGGCGCACCCCCATGAAAGCGCGCCACTAATGCCACTGTCAGAAACCGACCACCCTTGGCTGTCAGAATCAGAACCTGTGTGTCACAGCCTTTATCTTCTAGGTACGGGTCAGGCTCAATCTGTGAACCCACTTCATAAACCTGCTGTCACGATTCCTCCATGCAGTGCTTCTCAGACGCAGTAAGAGTTATTGCTGTGTTTTGTATCTGGTGTGGTGAGATGTCAGTAGTTGATTGACAGCGTAGGCTACCATTCTGGTTCTGGGAGGTTCTGGGTTGTTGAGGTTTTTCATCTTTCTTATGATTGTTTTTCTACTTTACTGAGCAGCCTCTCCCAGAATCCAATCGTACATTCTATTTGAAGTCATGATTGACCTGCTATTTGGTTTCTATCCTGATGTTTTTTATTTGACCCTGGTCTGTTGCTTGATTTCGCTTTTGTCAGCTCCCTGTACTTGTTATGATCTCCTGGTATTTTGACCCCTGGACCTGAAAATGTCTCTGTTGACTCCCTGGATCCTTTTTGTTTTCTCTTGGAAACCTGACCTGGACTGTTGCATGACTACGTCTCTGTCTACTCCATAAATACTATGAGCTCTCCTGGAACTTGACCGCAGATTACCTGACTTTCTTGTTGCCTATACTTATGTAGTAGTGACTGTGTCATTTATCCTACCTATTAGTAGTGCCTAGCGTCCTACCTGTTCATGACTTGTGCTGTACATGTATGGTTGTCAATTGTTAATTAGGACCACCCGGTTGACTCCTAATATTGGATGAGTAGATATTGAAATGAGTGATTACAAGTTATGCTGAATCTTTTTCCATTAAACAACATATCAATCTGTGGAGCTTCTGCTGGAAACACAGTGTGATTTGATAAAAATGACTGATGAGACTTCTCATAGGAATGCTGAACAGTTTTTATTGGTTAATTTTAGAAATTGTTTTTGCTAGATCATAGACTGAAAAATGACTAGTTTACAAATCAACAAAAAATTACATTATAAATTCCTAAAATTACCTTCTACCACAACTCACCATTAGTGATGAGCGAGCACTACCATGCCGGGTGTTCAGTACTCGTAACGAGCAGTTGGATGCTTGAATGGGTACCAAATATAATTGAAGTCAGTAGTAAACTCGGAAGATCTTCTGGGAAAATGATCATATTTCCCATTGACTTCCATCATACTCGGTACACAAGTTGCACCCGTGCGAGCATCTGACTGCTCGTTATGAGAACTGAGCACCTGAGCGTCGTAGTGCTCGCTCATCACAACACGCCATCAATCACAAGAACACACCATCACTTATCTCCAGTTACCACAACCCACCTTCATAGACCATGACCTATCACTATCATCCATGACCCACAATCACCCACCATCACTCACCACTGCTCACCATGACCTTCTGTCAGACTTTAACACCCACTAGAAACCACTGTAACCCATCACTATCGCCAATAAGAACTACCATCAACCACAACCCTGCATCAACTAACCACGTCCCATTATGACCCACCATCACCAACTACAGCCTACCATAACATCATCTAAAGTAGCATCTAGACACCCAACAAAACCTACCATAACCCATCACTGACTACCTCCAACCACCAATATCCACCATCAACCACCACCACTAAACACCACAATCCACCATTACATCTTGGCACCCACCAAATCCCACTTTCCTTCAGCATCACCCAACACCATCATCCTCCACTCACACCCTCACCTGTCCTACCTCATCCTCTGTCATACACATGAAAAAGATTAACAGTCATATACTAATTTGCTCAGAGATGTGATTCTAAACTACAACTACATTGATTTCATTATGTGAGTGATTCTGATTGGTTTAATAGACTTTTCAGAGATCTTGACACAAAAACGAGACATCAGTGAGACTATAGTCATCATAAAAAAATCCTTGTGGTGGCAGCACTCTGGTTTTGATTCCGCGTATTCCTGCAGTACAAGTGGAGCTCCATGGTCCATATTCTCCCCGAGTCGCCCCATCTCCTTCTATGGGTGAGCCGTCCGAGCAGGTAAACTCGATGTTGTTGGCACCTGTGTCATCAATGTGGCCATCAGGCTCAACTCTTAGTCTGAAGTTTTTGAGACATTCTGATTCGCACTGGTAATACTTTCCCCAAGAGCCAAAGCTAAAGATAAAGCAAAAATTACTAAGTACAAATCCACAATGTCAACAAGAACATAAGATTGGACTTACTGGGTTTCTGATGTCCACATGTTGAAAAACCCTCTTTATCCAATTTAACATTTTCCCTCATTCATGACCAAGGACATTTTTTTTTCTCGCACATGCCGTTACAGGAGATCAGGTGTTCAAATATTTTTTTCTCTTTTATTGTGATATATTTTTTATATTAAAATTTTATATACAGTTGTGCTCAAAAATTTACATACCCCGGCAGATTCTTTGCCTTCTTGGCCTTTTTTCAGAGATTATGAATGATAACACAAACTTTTTTCCCACAGACGGTTAGTGGTTGGATGAAGACATTTATTGTCAAACTACTGTGTTTTCTCTTTATAACTCATAATGACAACCAAAAACATCCAAATGACCCTGATCAAAAGTTCACATGCCCTGGCGATTTTGGCTTGACACATGGATTTCAATGACTAATAAAGGTAACATCATCACCTATGACTTGTTTGCTTGTAATCAGTGTGTGCATGAAAGCTGAGTGAGTTTCTGGGATCCAGACAGACTCTTTCATCTTTCATCCAGCCACTGATGTTTCTGGATTGTGAGTCATGGGGAAAGCAAAAGAATTGTCAGCAGATCTATGGGAAAAGATAGTTGAACTGTATAAAACAGGAAAGGGATATAAAAAGATATCCAAGGAATTGATAATACCAGTCAGCAATGTTCAAACTGGGATCAACAAATGGAAAATCAGGAGCATTGTAAAACCAAACTACGATCAGGTACCCACAAAAATTTCGTCCCCAACTGCCAGGAAAATTGTTCGGGGGCAAAGAAAAAACAACAAATAACATCAGCTGAAATTCAGGACTCACTGAACACTAGCTGTGTGGCTGTTTCACAATGCACAATATGGAGGCACTTGAAGAATAATGGGCTGCATGGTTGAGCCACCAGAAGAAAACCATTACTGCGCAAATGCCACAGAGTATCTAACCTACAATAAGCCAAGCAGTACAGAGAGAAGCCTCCAAACTTCTGGAACAAGGCAGTTTGGAGTAATGAGACCAATATCGAACTTTTTGGCCAAAGCCATAAACGTTACTTTTGGAGAGGTGTCATCAAGACCTATGATGAAAGGAACAACATTCCTACTGTAAAGCATGGAGGTGGATCGCTGATGATGTGGGGATGTTTGGAGCTACAAATGCACAGGACACTTGGTCAAAGTTAAGGAGAGATGAATGCAGCAAGTTATCAGCAAATACTGGAGGTACATTTGCACTCATCAGCCCAGAATCTGCACATGGGACGTACTTGGATGTTCCAACATGACAATGATCCAAAACACAAGGCCATGTCAACCTGTCATTGGCTACAGCAGAACATGGTGAAAGTTCTGGAGTGGCCATCTCAGTCTCCTGACCTCAGTATCATTGAGCCGCTCTGGGGAGAACTCAAGCAAAGCGCAGATCATGCAAGAAAGTCCAGGAATTTACAGGAACTGGAGGCTTTTACCAAGAAGAATGGGCGGCTTTACCATCTGAGGAAATAAAGAGCCTCATCCACAACTACCACAAAAGACTTCAAGCTGTCATTGATGTTACAGGGGGCAATACTCGGGATTAAGAACTGGGGGATGTGAACTTTTGTTCAGGGTCATTTGGATGTTTTTGGTTATCATTATGATTTATAAAGAGGAAACACAATAAATGTCTTCATCCTACCACTAACCATGAGGGGAAAAAAGAGAGAATGTGTTATCAATCATATTCTCTGAAAAAAGGCCAAGAAATAAAAAAACTCTGCCGGGGTATGTAAACTTTTTAGGACAATTGTATATGTATTTTATTTTTAGCTGATATCAGGGGAAAATGCAAAGAATAAAGGTCATACGAGCCTATTTTTCAAATAATTTTCTATTTTTCTTCGGATCACTAAGGCTTCATTCAGGCGTCCGTTTTGCACACAGGTGTTCTGTGTTTTCACATGTCTGTGTGTCTGTGCAAAACTCACAGAGACACATCCATTTTTTTGCATCAGCACAGAATAGAAAAGCCAATACAAATCTAGGGATCCATGAAAAACACAGACAAGACATGGACGACATCTGTGCACTATTTATGTGATGTCCGTGTATTGTTCGTGTTTAAAGAGAACCTGTCAGCAGAATTTAACATCAGGTCTCCAGTAAAATGGCGCCATTGTCGGCCCATGTGTGGCCGCTTCTCCATCGGTCTTTGATAAAATGGCACTACTGGCAGTGTATGCGTGGTCGAATCCACATCGATCTCAATAAAATGGTTCCATCGTTGCTGCATGCGCGGTCGCATCTGCAGCGCTCTGCAATAAAATTGCACCGTCGGCAGTGCATGTGCGGTCCAATTCACATCGATCTCCAATAAAATGGTGCCATCATCCATGCATGGGCGGTCACATCTGCACATGCATGGTTGCATCTGTATCTTTCTCAAATAAAGTGGCACTGTTGGCAGTCTATGCATGGTCGAATCCACATCGTTTTCCAATAAAATGATGTCATCGTCATGCACAGTCCATCTGCATAGGTCTCCAATAAAATGGCTCTACTGACAGCGTATGCGCAGTTGAAGCCACATCGATCTCCAATAAAATGGTGCCATCGTTGGCACGTCTGCATGAGTCTCCAATAAAATGGTTCCATCAGTAGCGCATGTGCGATCATATCCGCATCGGTCTCTAATAAAATGGCATTGTCGGTAGCCTATGTGCATTCAAACCTGTCACTCACAAACTGGAGGTAGATGGAGGTGGCCAGGGTGTCAAGATAAGACCCTACCCCAATGCACAAACACATCATCACTAGTGATAAGCGAGCATTTCTCGGTACTCGAATCGAGCAATGGGACGCTTGGATGGGCTCAACCGGAATACTGAGTATAATGAAAGTCAGTGGGAAACTCATGCATTTTTCCGGAGGAGTCTCGAGTTCCGCATTGACTTCCATTATTCCCATTCTTCGAGTTGAGCCCTTCTGAGCGTCTCACCTGCGCGATTTGTGTACCGAGCACTCAGGGATTTCAGATCTCGCCCATCACTGATCGTTATAAGAAAGCTTCAAACAATGATTGAAGAAAAACCATAAAACATATTTCTTTCCCTCAAGTCTCATTTTAGACATATAACATCACGTTAACCTTTAAGTCCGTGAGTGTTGTATTATCCACAAACTCCAGCTCCCACTAGTCAGAGATAGTTGAAGTTCCTCTCGGTGGAGGTGAGACGCTGCGGTTGGCGGCAATATTTAGAGACGAAAATTTTGAACAATTGCACGCTCTCATTAATCGTTTTGCAAAAAAATGATCTTTTTATTTAGTGTAGCAACAGGGAACCAACGTTTCGGTCCAACCTTGGACCTTGATCACGGTAGTTGCCTCTGCTTGTTGCATTCTGTGTAGGGGCATCAATCCCCCTTACGGTATTTCAATCCTCCTGTATGCTATGCATAGGATGCTTGGATCCTGCATTAGGGATATCTTATTTCATGATTTGTTGCTCCCTTGTCCGGGTATATGTGCCAGTCCAACTGAAACGTTGGTTCCCTGTTGCTACACAAATAAAAAGATCATTTTTTTGCAAAACGATTCATGAGAGTGTGCAATTGTTCATCTTTTATATCTACATTGTGGGTTAACCAGACCTCTCAATTAGCACCTCTACCTATGCAATAAAGCTCAGAGTGCACGCCTTCTACTATAATACGGCGGCAATATCTACGGCATGAAGGATCCATAGATCACCGGCCAGTAATGTCAGTGTACCATGTCTGTACTTGAGTTAGCAAATTCCTGGTGACAGGTTCTTTTTGCAAAGGATAGGATTTATTAGATCTGATGACCCATTGATTACATACGAATCCAAAATGGTATGCGGGGGACACCGGTACCATTTTTTACGCACATGGAAAACTCTGACGTCTGGATGAGGTCACATTTGAGACTAGGACCCTATGCTGTCCAGTTATTTTTATATATCGCCATATGCTTTGATATTTGAGGGGCTGCAACAAACCCTTCTTCCTTGTCTTGGTTGTTACGCTCCTTTCTTCCGTTCCATTAATCTCCTTAAAGGCACCAGCTAATGTACTCACTTTATAGTTACAACCATATGCCCTAAAAACTATATGGGAATGATTGTATTAAACAGTTGGCCCTTGGACTAATATATATTCAGTGCATTGGCGTGTGGGGTTCTGTAGATATACACATGGTTGGCCAACGCTTGTCCGCTCCTGTTCTTCCATCTTGCACATTCTACTATTCCCGAAGCCCAATTCGTCTATATGAGCTGAGCCTATCCGGACAAGTGGGACCTCCAGACCGGGTCCCTCTATAATTGTAGGCAGACATGATTTCCGTAATCCTAAATATCTGATACTCACTCTCCTTCTGTGGAGGTAATCGTCTTTTCCATGTTCTGAGATGAAGGTGCACCACAGTACAGTCTAATTGCATTCAGAGCTGTATTATCACCAAGTAGCTGCAAACTTTGCACCTAAAAGTAAGATACAATATTGTAAAAAACAAATGACCCCTGTCTGCACATCCGTCCTCTTCCCTGTTTATATATACAGGAGCATCTCGATGAATTAGAAGATCATCAAGAAGTGTCTTTATTTCACTAATTCAATACATAAAGTGACACACATATATTATATAGAGTCATTACACACAGAGGGATCAATTTCATGTGTTTATTTCTGTTAATGTTGATGATTAATGAAACCCCAAAGGTCATTATCTCAGAAAATTAAAGCAGGGAGGATGAAGGGTTAAACACCGCTCTGACGTATTTCACCAGACATCAAAGGGTGAATATAATATTCATTTATTAGTCAACGCGTTTCAGGGCTCCCTAAAACATGGCAATAGGATATTGATTTGTCCTGAGTAAGGGGCCAGGGAGGCCTGAAACACGTTGACTAATACAGTTAGGGCCAGAAATATTTGGACAGTGACACAATTTTGGCGAGTTGGGCTCTGCATGCCACCACATTGGATTTGAAATGAAACCTCTACAACAGAATTCAAGTGCAGATTGTAACGTTTAATTTGAAGGGTTGAACAAAAATATCTGATAGAAAATGTAGGAATTGTACACATTTCTTTACAAACACTCCACATTTTAGAAGGTCAAAAGTAATTGGACAAATAAACATAACCCAAACAAAATATTTTTATTTTCAATATTTTGTTGCGAATCCTTTGGAGGCAATCACTGCCTTAAGTCTGGAACCCATGGACATCACCAAACGCTGGGTTTCCTCCTTCTTAATGCTTTGCCAGGCCTCTACAGCCGCAGCCTTCAGGTCTTGCTTGTTTGTGGGTCTTTCCGTCTTAAGTCTGGATTTCAGCAAGTGAAATGCATGCTCAATTGGGTTAAGATCTGGTGATTGACTTGGCCATTGTAGAATGTTCCACTTTTTTGCACTCATGAACTCCTGGGTAGCTTTGGCTGTATGCTTGGGGTCATTCTCCATCTGTACTATGAAGCGCCGTCCAATCAACTTTGCAGCATTTGGCTGAATCTGGGCTGAAAGTATATCCCGGTACACTTCAGAATTCATCCGGCTACTCTTGTCTGCTGTTATGTCATCAATAAACACAAGTGACCCAGTGCCATTGAAAGCCATGCATGCCCATGCCATCACGTTGCCTCCACCATGTTTTACAGAGGATGTGGTGTGCCTTGGATCATGTGCCGTTCCCTTTCTTCTCCAAACTTTTTTCTTCCCATCATTCTGGTACAGGTTGATCTTTGTCTCATCTGTCCATAGAATACTTTTCCAGAACTGAGCTGGCTTCTTGAGGTGTTTTTCAGCAAATTTAACTCTGGCCTGTCTATTTTTGGAATTGATGAATGGTTTGCATCTAGATGTGAACCCTTTGTATTTACTGTCATGGAGTCTTCTCTTTACTGTTGACTTAGAGACAGATACACCTACTTCACTGAGAGTGTTCTGGACTTCAGTTGATGTTGTGAACGGGTTCTTCTTCACCAAATAAAGTATGCGGCGATCATCCACCACTGTTGTCATCCGTGGACGCCCAGGCCTTTTAGAGTTCCCAAGCTCACCAGTCAATTCCTTTTTTCTCAGAATGTACCCAACTGTTGATTTTGTTACTCCAAGCATGTCTGCTATCTCTCTGATGGATTTTTTCTTTTTTTTCAGCTTCAGGATGTTCTGCTTCACCTCAATTGAGAGTTCCTTTGACCGCATGTTGTCTGGTCACAGCAACAGCTTCCAAATGCAAAACCACACACCTGGAATCCACCCCTGACCTTTTAACTACTTAATTGATTACAGGTTAACGAGGGAGACGCCTTCAGAGTTAATTGCAGCCCTTAGAGTCCATTGTCCAATTACTTTTGGTCCCTTGAAAAAGAGGAGGCTATGCATTACAGAGCTATGATTCCTAAACCCTTTCTCCGATTTGGATGTGGAAACTCTCATATTGCAGCTGGGAGTGTGCACTTTCAGCCCATATTATATATATAATTGTATTTCTGAACATGTTTTTGTAAACAGCTAAAATAACAAAACTTGTGTCACTGTCCAAATATTTCTGGCCCTAACTGCAGATCAATATTATATTCACCCTTTGTCATCTTGGGAATACGGCAGCGCGGTGTTTAACCCTTCAGTATCCCTCATCTATATGCACCACGCTGGGGACTGCAGCAGCCGTGATCTGCTTTTATAGTGGCTGTGACTCTCACAACCACACAAGGTGAAGCCTCTGATACCTATTTCGGTGTGTCTTAGTCCCTGTCTGTATATATCTCCTAGTCCTTGCTCATACATCTATCTTATAGTCCGTCTTTATATTGGTCCTTGTCCCTGTTTATGCATATATCCTCCCCTGATTATATATTCATCTTAGTTCCCATTTATTTGTAGTCCCAGTCCCTAGTAGAGATGATCAAACATTTGGAAGTTCGGTTTCATTCGCAGAATCACAATATGTTCACGGAATCGTTCAAAGAACTTCTGAACCCCGTTGGATTGAACGGGAGCCAACACCAATGGCATAAAGAACACCTTCAGGGGGCCCAAAAGCAGAAAAATCTGCTTAAATTATGAGCAGACACCAGGAACAAGGGCATCTATTTTCCAAAGATAAAATGTTTAACCGTGGCGCACTATGGATCCATGGGAAAAGGAAGGCCTGGTACAGCATTTCAAGCTTCAGCATTGATCAAGAACAGCGGGATGAGGGACCGGTGTAAGTGTCATGCTCAGTGAGCCCTGCGAAATTCAGGAAACGCACAACAAGGAGACCCCCAAGGAGAGTCTCCACATTTTAAAGAAATAGGGCCACACACCATGAAAATCAATTGACCCAGAATAAAAATTGTATAATGGTGCCACCTGGATGCTTGGAATCGGGTTTGGAACAGGGCCTGGCCTAGCCTTTGAAGGTTAAAAATTGATCAGGAACAAGGAGATGAGTGACAGCTGTAGGCATGTTGCTCAGAGAGCTCTGCTAAGTTCAAGACACACACAACAATGTGGCCCCAAGAAGAGTCTCCACATTTCAAAAAATTAGGGCCAGACACCACAAAAGGGGCATTAACTGACCCAGAATAAAAATTGTATAATAGCACAACCGGCTTGCATGTCACAGGGTCTGGAACAGGGCCTGGCCTAGCATTTAAAGGCTAGACATTGATCAGGAAAATAGGAATAAGGGACAGGTGTAGGACTGTTGAATTGGGGACCCTCATACCTCATTCAACATCTCCAATAGATTTTATGCTCTGCCACACTCAGGAGGCACAAATATAAGCTTCATAGGTGGTTAAGTGACAGGAGTAGGCCTAGTGGGCTGGGGCCCTCATGTCTTGTGCAACAGCTCCAATAGGTTTTATGGTCTGCCACAGATGGCACAAATATCAGCTTCATAGGTGGTTCAGTGACAGGTTGTCAGGATGGTCTCTTTTACTTTGTATTTGCTGCAACACTACACACTATAAGATATATGAAATAGCAGCATACTGGCTAACAATGAATAGCAGGGCTTTCTGCACAGCTAAGGCTGGTTTCACATTGCGTTTTTTTCCTGTCCGTGGGGATCCTGTTTTTTGCAGGACCCTACGGATAGGAAAGCACAGGATCGGATGTGTGCCCACAGATGCCATTACTGTGTCCGGATCCGTGACGTTCACGGATCCGGACACAGAAGGTGATATCCTTGAGGGACAGGGGGTTACAGAAGTGAATGCTGGCAGTTCACGGTCTTTGTGTTTTTATTTCTAATAAAATGTTTTTTTTTTCTGTGTTGTGTGTTCTTTACTACTTACTCTTGAAATTCTTGATGGCTGGGTCTAACATTGGCCCGACATTAAGAAGTTTGGGCTTAATGCCAGTTGGCAATACAAAGCTGGCATCCCCTTATTACTCAATTTGCCACCGCTACACAGGAACTGGGAGATCCAGGTAAAACACCAGGAAGTGGTGCGCCTTATGAATGCGCCAATGTCTGGGGAGGTTGCAAGCTGCTTTTCTGTACCATGGGGGGCCCTAAAATGATGGGTCCTCACCCCGCTGTTAATATCATCCCTCTGCTGCCTAGTTTTATCTTGGCTGGCAATTTACAATACGGCAGAGCCTACGCATTTTTTTTTGCAATAGGCAGCTGAGGGAGGCAGCTCGCAGCTGTCTTCTTTATCTGTGCTACACTGAAAAATACAGCGGAGCCCTATGCATTTTTTCACACACTATGATGGCATGTTGGTTGCCATACACTAATGTTGATGGCAACAAAGCACAGACAACAGATTGGCTGTTGTTTGTAAGACTGCATTTTCACAAACACAGACACTTTTACAGAGCATGAGCGACTGTGATTGGCTGTTGCTGGTCATTGAAGTAAATATACAGAAAGCTTAATGGGCCAGACTGGAACTAAGTGAGAGAGAGACTGATAAGATGATCTGTGTGTCTCTGTGTGTGTCCGTGTGTAGCATAATGTAGAACAGAAGCATGCTTCTGTCCTAGTTAAGCTACACACACATCCAAACAATTACCAAACAAAACCTGAATTTCACGACTTTTCAGTAAAATGTTTGGTTTCGAGGGGCCGAACGAGTATTGCCAGATTTGGTCCGGATTCAAAGGTCACTCATCTCTATTCTCTACCTATCATCTCTTCATGCTTGCCCTCCTCCATTTATTCCTTGGAGTTCAGACTCCTACAGAGCAGTTAGAGGCTCCTAATCACCTCGTTCCCTGCATTACACACAGCTGTGTTACATTGTCACCTGTATAAAGACTCCTGTCCACACAGTCAATGAATCAGTCACCTCTAACCTCTACAACATGGGAAGACCAAAGAGCTTTGTAAGGATGTCAGGGAAAAGATCCTAGACCTGCACAAGGCTGGAATGGGCTACAAGACCATAAGGAAGACAAAGCTGAGGGAGAAGGAAACAATAGGGGTGGGTGCAATAGGAAGAAAATGGAGGAAATACAAAATGAGGTCAATCCACATCAATCTGGGACTCCATGTGAAATCTCACCTCGTGGGGTATCCAGGATCATGAGGAAGGGGAGAGATCAGCCTAAAACTACACGGGGGGAACTTGTTACTGATCTCAGGGCAGCTGGGACCACTGTCACCAAGAAAACCATTAGTAACACATTACACCGTAATGGATTAATATCTTTAGGTGCCCGCAAAGTCCCACTGCTTAAGGCGCATGTGCCCCCGTCTGAAGCTTACCAATGACACCTTGATGATTGTGAGAGAGATTGGGAGAAGGTGCTGTGGTTAGATGAGTTAAACATTGAGTGGTGAAAACATTATGTTTTGTGGGTGTTTCTCTGCTAAGCTTGCTGCTTCACCCTGCCTTGCAAGCAATGCCTGCTGCTTCACCCTGCCTTGCAATGCCTGCTGCTTCACCCTGCCTTGCAATGCCTGCTGCTTCACCCTGCCTTGCAATGCCTGCTGCTTCACCCTGCCTTGCAATGCTTGCTTCTTCACTGGGATATCTCCTGCATCACAGCGCCCGCAGCATAGCTGGGATACCCGCTGCACCACCCACAGCATCACTCTACTCCTCCACCGTCCCTGCCTCCTGTGACTTATTAAAATGTATTTACCTTCACCCATGTGAGTGCCAAGTTTAATAAGACAGATGTATGTACAGGGATCAGGGACTGAGACTACAAATAAACAGGGACTACGACAGATTTATAATCAGGAGCCAGGATATATGCATAAACAGGGACTAGAATGAATGAGTGATTGGATGAATATAAAATTCTATGCACACGCACTGGGAGATATATATATATATATATATATATATAAACTGAATAAAAGTCCCTGCAGCACACAGCTACCACCAATGATGCACAGCATTATATATTATATGGAGTTGCAGACTCCTTTGCTGCAATGTAATTGCACCCTCATTAAACCTACAGGTGATGGAGGGTATAGATGGTGCCTGCCCACCGAGAGGTGGGGGGTGGACAAGGAAGGCAGGGATGTCAGATAGGGCTCATCATACCTGGAGTCACTTTGTCGTAGTTGATGAGCAAGCACACATTGGCCAATGTATGTACTAAGAACTCCAGATTAAAAGATAAGATTATTGAGTTTTTTGAAAAAACGTAAGTTTTTGAATTTTTTCCTCAAACACATATGGCTTGTTAGCACTGTGCATCATTGGTGGTAGCTGTGTGCTGCAGGGACTTTTATTCAGTTTGTTTGATTCTGCGTCCTATGCTTGCACCAGTTCACACTGGTCTGCTGTGTGCTGTGCAGCTTTTCTAAATTATATATATATATACACAGATGCTAGCACGGATGTGCATACAGGGACTGGGATGAATGGATGATTGGATGAATATAAAGACAGTGACTAGGAGATATATACAGACAGGGACTAGGAGATATATACAGACAGGGACTGAGACAGATGTATGGACAGGGACTAGGAGATATATACAGACAGGGACTAGGACTGACATATGGACAGTGACTAGGAAATATATACAGACAGGGACTAGGACTGACGTATGGACAGTGACTAGAAGATATATACAGACAGCGACTAGGACTGATGTATGGACAGTGACTAGGAGATATATACAGACAGGGACTAGAAGATATATACAGACAGAGACTAGGAGATATATACAGACAGGGACTAGGAGATATATACAGACAGTGACTAGGACTGATGTATGGACAGTGACTAGGAGATATATACAGACAGGGACTAGGAGATATATACAGACAGGGACTAGGAGATATATACAGACAGGGACTAGGACTGACGTATGGACAGTGACTAGGAGATATATACAGACAGGGACTAGGAGATATATACAGACAGGGACTAGGAGATATATACAGACAGGGACTAGGAGATATATACAGACAGGGACTAGGAGATATATACAGACAGGGACTAGGAGATATATACAGACAGTGACTAGGAGATATATACAGACAGGGACTAGGAGATATATACAGACAGGGACTAGGACTGACGTATGGACAGTGACTAGGAGATATATACAGACAGGGACTAGGAGATATATACAGACAGGGACTAGGAGATATATACAGACAGGGACTAGGACTGATGTATGGACAGTGACTAGGAGATATAACAGACAGTGACTAGGAGATATATACAGACAGGGACTAGGACTGAATATGGACAGTGACTATGAGATATATACAGACAGGGACTAGGAGATATATACAGACAGTGACTAGGAGATATATACAGACAGGGACTAGGAGATATATACAGACAGGACTAGGAGATATACAGACAGTGACTAGGAGATATATACAGACAGTGACTAGGAGATATATACAGACAGGGACTAGGAGATATATACAGACAGGGACTAGGAGATATATACAGACAGGGACTAGGAGATATATACAGACAGGGACTAGGAGATATATACAGACAGTGACTAGGAGATATATACAGACAGTGACTAGGAGATATATACAGACAGGACTAGGAGATATATACAGACAGGGACTAGGACTGACATATGGACAGTGACTAGGAGATATATACAGACAGGGACTAGGACGACATATGGACAGTGACTAGGAGATATATACAGACAGGGACTAGGAGATATATACAGACAGGGACTAGGACTGATGTATGGACAGTGACTAGGAGATATATACAGACAGGGACTAGGAGATATATACAGACAGGGACTAGGACTGATGTATGGACAGTGACCAGGAGATATATACAGACAGGGACTAGGAGATATATACAGACAGGGACTAGGACTGACGTATGGACAGTGACTAGGAGATATATACAGACAGGGACTAGGAGATATATACAGACAGGGACTAGGAGATATATACAGACAGGGACTAGGACTGATGTATGGACAGGGACTAGGAGATATATACAGACAGGGACTAGGACTGACGTATGGACAGTGACTAGGAGATATATACAGACAGGGACTAGGAGATATATACAGACAGGGACTAGGACTGATGTATGGACAGGGACTAGGAGATATATACAGACAGGGACTAGGACTGATGTATGGACAGTGACTAGGAGATATATACAGACAGGGACTAGGACTGATGTATGGACAGGGACTAGGAGATGTATACAGACAGGGACTAGGAGATATATACAGACAGTGACTAGGAGATATATACAGACAGGACTAGGAGATATGTACAGACAGGGACTAGGAATGACGTATGGACAGTGACTAGGAGATATATACAGACAGTGACTAGGAGATATATACAGACAGGGACTAGGAGATATATACAGACAGGGACTAGGAGATATTAACAGGGACTAAGATAAATGGATGAATGGATTAACAGGACCCAGGACAGATCTATGGACTGGGAGATATCTATAAACAGGGTCTGTTATGGATGGATGAGAACAGTGTAAAGACAGGGACTAGGACAGATGTATCTGGGCACCACGTTTCTTATACGGCTAATAACAGGATTAGATTATACTTGGGCACTTTACCAACAGAAATGCTGCGATTATTTCTATGTTATACATCAGTCCTTCTCCCTATTTATGTCCTGTTTATCATAGTCCCTGTCCATATATTCTGGTCCCTGTTTATTCATTAGTCCTAACTCTTCTTTATACTGTATATAGTCTAGACTCTGTCTATACACCTATATTAGGTCCAGTCTATACATCAGTCCTAGTCAAACCTAGTCCCTGTTTAATAAAATATCCTAGTTCTTGTCCATATATCCATACAAGTCCCTGTTATTATATCCTTCTTACTCTCTGTTTATACATACGTCCTAGCCCTTCATTTTATATATATATAATCATCTATACTTGTCTATTCACTCATATTAGACCGAGTGGGGTACCACAGGGGTCAGTGTTTTGGCCCGCTTCTATCTATTATATAATCGCGAATCGGAAAAGCGCCCCTTCGCGCGCTACTTCCGGCGTGGTCATGTGGATACGAATTTAACATTGGGCGCGAAGCGCCCAATGCTGCGCGAGCAATGGCCGCGAGGCCATTGCGAGCCGCTGGCCCAAAATCGATCCACAGCCTCGGCTACATCCTTAGCGATTTACCGCTCAGGTAGCGCGAGCAATGGCCGCGAGGCCATTGCGAGTCGCTGCCTGAGCCGCAACTCGCTACCCGGGGACCATGGAGCGGAGGCGGCACAGCCGCCTCCGCTCCCCGCTACCCACAACTCGCCCCCCCAATGTCCGCACAGCCTCACCCAGGTCCAAACAGGCCCCCCATGTCCGCACAGCCGCCCCCCCATGTCCGCACACCCACCGCCATGTCCGCACACCCACCGCCATGTCCGCACACCCACCGCCATGTCCGCACACCCACCGCCATGTCCGCACACCCACCGCCATGTCCGCACACCCACCCCCATGTCCGCCACACCACCCCATGTCCGCACACCCACCCCCATGTCCGCACACCCACCCCCATGTCCGCACACCCACCCCGCAACAAAACCACCCCGCCGCACCTAAGGCCCTACCCCCTAAGTCCGCCCCACCCCTACACGCTAAGCCCCGACCACCTAACCCCCGACCCGCAGCATCCTAAGCCCCCGCCGATACCCCCTAAGCCCCGCCGTCTACCCCCTAAGCCACCGCCGCCCCTAAGCCCCTACCCCCTAAGCCCCGCAGCAGCCCCGACCACCTAACCCCCGACCCGCAGCATCCTAAGCCCCCGCCGATACCCCCTAAGCCCCGCCGTCTACGCCCTAAGCCATTGCCGCCCTTAAGCCCCTACCCCCTAAGCCCCGCAGCAGCCCCTAAGCCCCTACCCCCTAACCCCTGTAGCATCCTAGGCCCCCGCCGATACCCCCTAAGTCCGCCGCACCCGTACACGCTAAGCCCCGACCACCTAACCCCCGACCCGCAGCATCCTAAGCCCCCGCTGATACCCCCTAAGCCCCGCCGTCTACCCCCTGCCCCTCTCGCTAAAGCCCTACACCCTAAGCCCCCGCAGTCCCCTAACCTAACGCCGCTGTCACCTAAGGCCCTACACCCGAAGCCCCCGCCGTCCCCTAACCTAACGTCCCCGTCGATCACTTACATGCCTTCAAGTCATCTGATCGTCCGTCCGGCCAGGCGTCCTCTTCCTCCGGCCCCGGGGGTCTTCTCTCTTCTTTCCGCCATCTCCGCTTCTTCGTCCGGCCCCGGGGATCTTCTGTCTTCTTTTCGCTAACTTCCACCTCCGACGTCCTCTTCCTTCTCATTAAGATAGAATGGACGAAAAATCCGCCATTCTACCTCAATGATCTGAGGCCCTCTTCTGATTGGTCGCTGTATACTGCCCTCAGCCAATCAGAAGAGCCCCTCAGACTGAGACGCAGTTCTCATTCAGGTCCGCCTTTTTTTTCCCCATTGACATACATTAGCGGTGTGTCTGCGATTTTATGGCCGGCCACCTGGTTCTATTTGTCGGCCCTAAAATCGCGGACACACCGCTAATGCATGTCTATGGGCAGTCAGCCCGATTTCGGATTGGACGCCGACCAATCAGAATTCGAGCTGACTGCCCATAGACATGCATTAGCGTGTGTCCGCGATTTTAGGGCCGACAAATAGAACCAGGTGGCCGGCCATAAATCGCCGACACACCGCTAATGTATGTCAATGGGAAAAAAAAAGGCGACCTGAATGAGAACTGTGTCTCACTCGCAAGTAAAAAAATAAATAAATTTAATAATAAAAAAAAAATTAAAAAATAATTAAAAAATAATAAAAAAATAATTAAAAAATAATAAATAATTAAATAAAATAATAATAAAAAAAAAAAATGCGGACCTGAATGAGAACTGTGTCTCAGTCTGACTTAAAAAAATAAATAAATTAAATAATAAAAAAAATTATTTAAAATAATTAAAAATAATAAAAAAAAAAAATAAAAAATAATAAATAATTCAATAAAAATAATAATAAAAAAAATAAATATATGCTAATTATATCACCCTTCCAGCGGACCTGAATGAGAACTGGGTCTCAGCCTAAATAATAAATTTAATAATAAAAAAATAATTAAAAAATAATAAAAAAATAATAAAAAATAATAAATAATTCAATAAAAATAATAATAAAAAAAATAAATATATGCTAATTATATCAGCCCTTCCAGCGGACCTGAATGAGAACTGGGTCTCAGCCTAAATAATAAATTTAATAATAAAAAAATAATTAAAAATAATTAAAAAATAAATAAAAAAAATAAATAAAAAATAATAAATAATTCAATAAAAATAATATAAAAAAAATAAATATATGCTAATTATATCAGCCCTTCCAGCGGACCTGAATGAGAACTGGGTCTCAGCTAAATAATAAATTTAATAATAAAAAAAATTATTTAAAAATTATTAAAAAATAATAAAAAAATAATTAAAAAATAATAAATAATTCAATAAAAATAATAATAAAAAAAATAAATATATGCTAATTATATCAGCCCTTCCAGCGGACCTGAATGAGAACTGGGTCTCAGCCTAAATAATAAATTTAATAATAAAAAAAATAATTAAAAAATAATTAAAAAATAATAAAAAAAATAAATAAAAAATAATAAATAATTCAATAAAAATAATAATAAAAAAAATAAATATATGCTAATTATATCAGCCCTTCCAGCGGACCTGAATGAGAACTGGGTCTCAGCCTAAATAATAAATTTAATAATAAAAAAAATAATTAAAAAATAATAAAAAAATAAATAAAAAATAATAAATAATTCAATAAAAATAATAATAAAAAAAATAAATATATGCTAATTATATCAGCCCATTCCAGCGACCTGAATAGAATGGTCTCAGCCTAATAATTAACTTTAATAATAAAAAAATATTAAAATTATTAATAAAATAATAATCAAAAATAATTAAAAATAATAAATAATTCAATAAAAATATATATAAAAAAAATAAATAATGCTATTATATCAGCCCTTCCATCGACTGAATGAGAACTGGTCTCAGCCTAAATAATAAATTTAATATATAAAAAAAATTAATTAAAATATATTAAAAAGTAATAAATAAATAATTAAAAATAAATAAATAATTCAATAAAATAATTAATAAAAAAAATAAATATATGCTAATTATATCAGCCCTTCCAGCGGACTGAATGAGAACTGGTCTCAACTAAATAATAAATTTAATAATAAAAAAAATAATTAAAAAATTATTAAAAAATAATAAAAAAATATAATTAAAAAAATAATAAATAATTCAATAAAAATATAATAAAAAATAAATAATGCTATTATATGCTAATTAAGCTATAATGCACTTCTCAGCTTAAATATAATTTAATAGATAATAAGTCTAAAAATGCTAAATAATAAATATAATAATTATAAAAAATATATTAAAAAATAATACTAATATAATGATATTAATGCTAATAATAATGCTATTAATGCATAATATGTATTAATGCTATAATAATGTAATAATGCTATTATTAATGAATAACTAATAATGCTATTAATGCTAATAATAATGTATTAATGCTATTAATAATGTTATTAATGCTATTATTAATGCTAATAATGCTATTATTAATGCTATTAATGCTAATAATAATGCTATTAATGCTATTAATAATGCTATTAATGCTATTAATTATGCTATTAATGCTATTAATGCTAATATTTATCCTATTAATGCTATTAATATTGCTATTAATGCTAATAATAATGTTATTAATGCTATTAATAATGTTATTAATGCTATTAATTAATGTATTAATGCTATTATTAATGCTATTAATGCTATTATATAATGCTATTAATGCTAATAATAATGCTATTAATGCTATTAATAATGCTATTAATGCTATTAATAATGCTATTAATGCTATTAATGCTAATATTTATCCTATTAATGCTATTAATATTGCTATTAATGCTAATAATAATGCTATTAATGCTAATAATAATGCTATTAATGCTATTAATATGTTATTAATGCTATTAATAATGCTATTAATGCTATTATTAATGCTATTAATGCTAATAATAATGCTATTAATGCTATTAATAATGCTATTAATGCTATTAATGCTAATATTTATCCTATTAATGCTATTAATATTGCTATTAATGCTAATAATAATGCTATTAATGCTATTAATAATGTTATTAATGCTATTATTAATGCTAATAATGCTATTATTAATGCTAATAATAATGCTATTAATGCTATTAATAATGTTATTAATCCTATTATTAATGCTAATAATGCTATTATTAATGCTATTAATGCTAATAATAATACTATTAATGCTATTAATAATGTTATTAATGCTATTATTAATGCTAATAATGTTATTATTAATGCTATTAATGCTAATAATAATGCTATTAATGCTATTAATAATGTTATTAATGCTATTATTAATGCTAATAATGCTATTATTAATGCTATTAATGTTAATAATAATGCTATTAATGCTATTAATAATGTTATTAATGCTATTATTAATGCTAATAATGCTATTAATAATGCTATTAATGCTAATAATAATGCTATAATGCTATTAATACTGTTATTAATGCTCATAATACTGCTAATAATGCTATTAATACTGCTATTACTGCTAATAATAATGCTATGGCTTATATTATTGCTATTGATGATGCAATTATTATTTAAAAATGTTTAAAAAAACAATAAACATATTTTAGATACCCGATGCATTTGCATCAGGCTAACAGCTATAACTACTATAATCAAATTAATGCACGTTCTAGAATCCCGATGCATTTGCATCGGGCTCACAGCTAGTTCAATATATTTATTAATGACCTTGTAGGGGGCATACAGAGTAGAATCTCAATATTTGCAGATGACACTAAACTCTGCAGGGTAATCAATACAGACGAGGACAATTTTATATTACAGGAGGATTTATGTAAACTAGAAGCTTGGGCTGCTAAATGGCAAATGAGCTTTAATGGGGATAAATGTAAAGTCATGCACTTGGGCAGAGGAAACAAAAGGTATAATTATGTGCTTAATTGTAAAACACTGGGCAAAACTGTCACTGAAAAAGACCTGGGTGTATGGGTAGATGACAAACTCACATTTAGTGGCCAGTGTCAGGCAGCTGCTGCAAAGGCAAATAAAATAATGGGATGCATTAAAAGAGGCATAGATGCTCATGAGGAGAACATAATTTTACCTCTATACAAGTCACTAGTGCGACCACACTTAGAATACTGTGTACAATTCTAGGGCTCCGGTGTATAAGAAAGACATAGCTGAACTAGAGCGGGTCCAGAGAAGAGCGACAAAAGTCATTAGAGGACTAAGGGGTCTGCAATACCAAGACAGGTTATTAGAGGACTAAGGGGTCTGCAATACCAAGACAGGTTATTAGAGGACTAAGGGGTCTGCAATACCAAGACAGGTTATTAGAGGACTGAGGGGTCTGCAATACCAAGACAGGTTATTAGAGGACTGAGGGGTCTGCAATACCAAGACAGGTTATTAAAATTGGGGTTATTTAGTTTGTAAAAACGAAGGCTTAGGGGTGATCTTATAATAATGTATAAATATATGAGGGGACAGTACAGAGACCTTTATAATGATTTCTTTACTCTTAGGCCTGAGACTGGGACAAGGGGGCATCCTCTACAGAGACGGGGACAAGGGGGCGTCCTCTACAGAGACGGGGACAAGGGGGCGTCCTCTACGTCTGGAGGAAAGAAGGTTTAATCATAATCACAGACGCGGATTCTTTACTGTAAGAGCAGTGAGACTATGGAACTCTCTGCCACATGATGTTGTAATGAGGGAGTCACTACTAACATTTAAGAAGGGCCTGGATGCCTTTCTTGAAAACTATAATATTACCAGTTATATATACTAGATTCTTTGATAGGACGTTGATCCAGGGATCTAGTCTGATTGCCGTATCTGGAGTCAGGAAGGAATTTTTTCCCCCAATGTGGAGCTTAGTGTTGCCACATGGGTTTTTTTTGCCTTCCTCTGGATCAACATGTTGGGCTATGGGGTGAACTAGATGGACTTAAAGTCTTCCTTCAACCTTAAATACTATGTTACTATGCATGAGTCTACACATTAGTCCTTGTCCACCCTAGCCCACGTCCATACATCGGTATTAGTCCCAGTTTTTATATCCATCCTAGTCCCTGTGTATACATCCCTCATAGCCCTTGTTTATATGGTAGACATATTCTAGGCTTTGTCTGTACATCGATAACACTGGTCAACAGCATTTTGGTGCCAAAGTATTTCATTGATTTAGGTAACTTTGGGGTGCTGATCTGAATATGTCATCAGTTTTGCCAGATTGGCTCAAGTTTTGAGATTTTTCGTAAAATGTGTAACAAAAAGACGTTTTTTGCTACTTTTTTACGAAGTCTGTTATGTTTCTTCTATGTTTTGTCAGTGTATATTCACCACAAATGTAACAGAATGAGTCTGGATCGTTAAGACAACTTCTTCTTGATGAGTTCATGCTTTTCACTGGACAACAGACAACAAAACATAAAGTTAGTGCAAAAATCAAGCTATGAACAAACTTTTAGAACACTAATTAACACAAAACTATATTGAGAACTGCTCAGTTCAAGTACTAATCCAAAGAAATTAATGAGATAGATGAGTCGCATTTTACCAACAAGTGCTATAAATAAGATACCAAAAATCTCAAAAACTTGAGCCAATCTGGCAAAACTGATAGCATATTCAGATCAGCACCCCAAAAATACCCCAAATTCATTAAAATATTTTGGGCACCAGAAAAAAAAATTTTTTTTGTTGACCTGTGTAATAGATCCTGTCTATACATCAGTCCTAGTCCACTCTAGTCCCTGTCTGTACATCTGTCCTAGTCCACTCTAGTCCCTGTCTGTACATCTGTCCTAGTCCACTCTAGTCCCTGTCTGTACATCTGTCCTAGTCCACTCTAGTCCCTGTCTGTACATCTGTCCTAGTCCCTGTTTATTTATCCTAGTCCTTGTCCATACATCCATACAAGTCTCTTTCCCAGTCTTTATCCATCCTGGTCCCTGTTTATGCCTCCATTCTAGCTAGTGATGAGTGAGCAGTACCATACTCGGGTACTTCGTAGTCGAAACAAGCAATCAGACTCTTGGACAGGAGTGACTCAAGTACTGAGTATCATAGAAGTCAATGGGAAACTCAAGCATTTTTCTAGCTTTTGTTTCTACATATATTCTAGACTTGTCTATGCCCCCATATTGGATCCAGTCTATACATCAGTCCTAGTCCACCCTATTCCCTGTCTGTATATATTACCTATTCCCTGTTCATTCTTTCTAATCCCATGGTCTATTTCACAGTCCTCCATACATTACTCACTTTGAGTTCGAAGCCTCGTGCACACGTTCCTTCATCGCAAACCTCCATCGGTCCCCATTCACCCACTGGTAAGCCATTTGGGACATCTATGGTTTGAGCTGCCACTAAGTTCTGTAGAGTCACCAAGAGAAGAAGGGCGGCCAACATCTTGTCTTCGGTATGAAGGATCTGGTTGGATGGAAGCTGCGTGGTAGATGGTGGTAGATGGTCATGGGTGTTTACAGGCCCTTCTTATATGGATATTACAAGGAACTTGGCCACTCACCTGTTTCACAAATGATTTCCTTGTTTATGTTTGTTCCAATCAATGGACAAAAGATTATCATTCAATAAGAACTGTTTTCTTGATTCCTTACGGTTTCATCATTTTTTGGCTGTTCTTTATATTTGGCATTGCTATGGACTGAATACTGAGCATCTTGTCTGTGTATTATGGCATGGATAGTGATGCTTCTTTGTGTTCTCTACGTAGGTACGTGGACATTTGGGAACAAATTACATAGTTTTCTAGTCCGTAGAATACAATGGATGACTTATACATCGGGTTTTCATTGAGATTCACTGAAAATTAATCAAATCTATAACTAGAGATGAGTGAACCTCTGGAAGTTCGGCTTCAGTTCGGTTCACCTAACGGACATATATTGATCGAATAGATCCATTCAAATCAATGCGAGGCAAAATCAGGGGCAGAGAAAGCTCCTTCAAAGTGGCCCAAAAGCTGCCAAACGCGACTCAAACCATTTTACAGTGGAGCCCCGCTGTTTTGGCAAAGACATTAGCTTTCTAGAGTCACCACCAAGAAGCCAACCTAATACTGAATGCACTCATGCAATGATGGGGCAGTCCTTCACAATCTTCCAAGATGGAGGGGGGTGGCTGTTTTGTATGAGAATTGCACACTAATAAGGCTTGCATAGGGAGCCTGTCACACAGATACGTGAGGTACACAGTGTCTGAACAATAGCCTATTAGTGACACCAGGTAGGGCGGGCTTGTTAGCGCTATATGAGTGTATCTCACAGGACAGGCTCACCAATGTACCACCTAAATTCAGAAGACCCCACTACACCCTGAAAAAGTGTATAAAATGTGCAACAAATAATGTGAGGTATTAGTTGCATTTTGGCCAAAACATGGAAGCTTCCAACCCACACGTCAAGGGTTGAGTTGAATAGATCTATGCGTATGCCCATATGATGAACCCAACTGAATCCGCACTTCAAAGGATTCCCTCATCTATAGTCATGGATTTAGTGAATCTCAAATGAAAACCCGATGTATAAGTCGTCCATTGTATTCTGAGGACTAGAAAATTATGTAATTTGTTCTCGTATGTCCACGCACCTACGTAGAGAACACAAAGAAGCATCACTATCCGTGCCATAATACACAGACAAGATACTCAGTATTCAGTCTATAGCAATGCCAAATGTAAAGAACAGCCAAAAAATGATGAAAGCCTTATTAATATGCATCTTATCCTTGCAGCTAGCCCAAAATATGGAAGCTTGCAACCCATACATCAACCCATATCTCACTTATCTATGTGAAAGGCTCCCTGTGCAAGCCTAGTGTGTGTCTTATGCCAGCAGCCACCCTGTCCATCTTGGGAGGTTGTGATTAGCTGCCTCATCAGCGTTGTGCACCTGAGAGGCAAACAATCTCTATAATGGAGGTTCTCTGTATCCTGTGGGTGCATTTAGTGTTACGTTTGGCTTCTTGG